>OX453324.1:12995985-13364983 GCA_949710035.1 Crambus lathoniellus | reverse complement strand
CGCATCGATCCAAATAAAAATGAACCTTAACCGTGTTAGTTTAAAGACTACATTATCAATATCAGGTATCATTTATTTGGATTGACACTTATTTTTTAATTATTAATAATCGAGACAACAGATTGGTGGTGTTTACTTAAAAATGAACTAAAGTAATTTCCGAAACTACTGAACCGATTTTGAGAATTGTTTCACAAGAAGACAGCTACTTTATTTAAGAGTGACATAGCCCACATTTTATCGGGATATTCCCTCGGGAACGGGTACCACGCGGGGAATCGGGGCCAGCGGCTAGAAAAGGGTCATTCCATGGAAAACGCTACCGCAACATATTTTCTTAAAATGCTGATTTTAAAAGAAAATGTGTCTTAGAATAATCTTAAAAGCCTATATTTTAATACACCACCCTTAATTTCTTAATTTATTTTCGAATTTATTCTGTTTTTACATATCAAAGTCAGGTCACTGTATACGATTGATGGTAGTTTATTTTTATCAAAACTCTCAACACCAAAACAAGAAAACTACAGTCAGATTGTCATTGCGCGTTGCGCTGTTAGATTGGAAAAGTTTTAAGCAACCAGTGCGTGAAATATTATTTGAATACTTTAATAACTTCTTAGATTTATTTAACCTTTAAAGCATGACACTTACGTGTAACACCCGTTACAAAAAAAGAACATTTGTTCATTTAGCGACTGAGTTAATGCATGCATCATAAAATGCATTTGAGGAAGTAAGGTTATGATTAAGAACTGCTAATATTTTCTATTTATTTGATGTTCAGCTTATTTATTTGTGAGACATTGGTGGGGAATGATGGGTAACACCCGTTACGTAACGGGTGTTACCAATTTTTGATATGACTTTATTAGGACTAATAAAAGGTTGGTTGTGCTGGTTTATGGTTGTTGCATCTAAAAATCTTTCAATGCATTTTATGATGCGTACATCAACTCAGTCGCTAAATAAACAAATGCACTTTTCTTGTAACGGGTGTTACACGTTCGAGGCATGCTTTAAAAGTTCTAAGAAATTATTAAACATACCAAATAATGCGGCTGCTTAAAACTTTTCCTTTCTATCGGCGCAGCGGCAGAACGCGCAATGTCAATCTGACAATTATTTTCTTTTTTCGGAGTTGTAAAAGGGGACTGTACCTTTAACAGTTTTTTCAAAAATATTGATGTTAGAGAGCAGTAGGCATGATACTAAGTTCTACTAAGTTCCTATATTGTTTATTGCCAAAAATTAGATCAAATAAACATTTATTACTACAAATATTGGTTTAATTTCGTACTCGTAACACCCGTTACATTGGTCTGTAACACCCATTACATTTTTGAATTAACATGAAAAATCCTAAGTGTATTTTAGTTTTAATATGAATAGTCTATAATGTTTAGAATTTATTTAGAAATACGTTTACATTTTTTTTCACTTCAAAAATAAACACAATTCGCAGACTTTTGCTTTTGTTGCGGGTAATCCGGAAAGCATAGGCAAAATCGTGTAACGCCCGTTACGCACATATATTGTTCCTAATTTCTTTACTGCTAGCTAATACTGTTAGTTTTAATACGGATGACGAAACTTTGACCTAGGTGGAGGTTGTTAAGCTAATAAAAAGGATATGTTTTCTTTTTGCATCATTAATTAATCGTCAAGAAAAGGTGTACGACCTGTAACACCCGTTACATGGAATGACCCAAAAACGATTTTTTGTTTGACATTCTCCATTCTTGTGGAATGTTTAAGATATTGAAAATGAAGAATTAGAAAAAATCTACCCATCTCAAAACTAGCTTTGATGGGACTCGAACCCACCCTTTTACTGACCGGTTGCTCTTACCATTGAGCTACGGAGTTACTAGGTGGTTAGAGAATTCGCTCGGACAGTGAAAGGTCGTGGATTCGAGTCCCATTGGAGCTAGTTGTGAGACGGGTTGTTTTTTTCTAATACTTCATCTATACTAATATCACAGAATAAGCAACTTTTCATACAGTAGGCCGACGGAGACGTCTAGACAGGTCAATCGTGCGGGGCTTGCGGGGTGAGACGGGGGAGTAGTTGTCCCGAGTTACATACAACGCCGTTCATAGTAACTCGGGACAAGTCTTTCAGGGCTATCACGTCTTTATCGTTATAACTTATTTTTAAATTAATATTATGTTGCATACGACATGTAGTGTGAGTGAGTGCAAATCTTCATCTCGCTTATTAAAAAAAGGCAATTTCCAAAATCAAAGATGGCGGCCAACTTTTTTGTTTGCGCGCCGACTTTGATGAAACTTGGTTTTTGGTACAATTTTGACAAGAAAACAACAACACAATGTCAAAAATAAAAAAAAACAAGATGGCGGGCAACTTTTTTTTTGTAAGCCGATTTTGATGAAATTTAGTTTCTGGTACTATTTTGACACGAAAACAACAACGCAATGTTAAAAGTGAAAAAAAAATCCAAGATGGCGGCCAACTTTTTTGTTAGCAGGCCGATTTCGATGAAACTCAGTTTCTGGTACTATTTTGACAAGAAAATAGCAACGCAATGTTAAAAATATTAAAAGTCCAAGATAGCGGCTAACTTTTTTGTTAGCAGGTTTGTTTAAAATAGTACCAGAAACTGAATTTAATCGAAATCGGCCAGCAAACAAAAAATTTGGCCGCCATCTTGAATTTTTATATTTTTAACATTGCGATGCTGTTTTCTTGTCAAAATAGAACCAGAAACTGAGTTTCATTGAAATCGGCCTGCAAACAAAAAAGTTGGCCGCCATCTTGGATTTTTTAATACTTTTAACATTGTGTTGTTGTTTTCTTGTCAAAATTGTACTAAAAACCAAGTTTCATCAAAATCGGCTCACAAACAAAAAAGTTGGCCGCCATCTTGGATTTTTAATATTTTTTACATTGCGTTGCTGTTTTCTTGTCAAAATAGTACCATAAATCGAGTTTTATCGAAATCGGCCCACAAACTAAAAAGTTGACCGCTATCTTGGAGTTTAATTTTTTTGACATTGCGTTGCTGTTTTCTTGTCAAAATAGTACCAAAAACCGAGTTTCATCGAAATCAGCCTACAAACAAAAAAGTCGGCCGCCATCTTGATTTTTTTAATAATTTTGACATTGCATTTGCATTATTAAATTATTTTATTAATTTGATATCGCAATACCAATGTACCCACCCGGGGTCGTAAAAGGTCCACGGTCACATTTTAAAGTGACAACCCTTACGTACTTACGTAAATACCTATACAGGCGTCGGCATCGCCCAACTTCAAGGGCGTCGTCCAACTGTATAGAAAGATTGTTTAAACTGTGCTAATATTATAAAGAGGAAAGATTTGATTTATTGTTTGTTTGCATCGGATAGGCTCCGAAACTACTAGACTGATTTAGAAAATTCTTTGACCATTAGAAAGCTACATTCTTCACGAGTGACATAGGCTATATTTTATCCCGATATTCCCACGGGAACGGGTACCACGCGGGAAAAACCGCGAGGATCCGCTAGTTTACCATATTTTCCATAGTAAAAATTGCATTGTGAATGCAAAAGAGTAACACAATGCTCAGAGTATACACAAGCGAAGTCAAAGGTGACCAATAGTCTTTTTAAAACCACCAATCCGTTTGTTGACTACGAAATTACAGTCAAATTGTTTTATTATTACACATATATATGGCAATTATTTACACACGTCTCAAGATTAAGACGTAGAGAAATAAAGTAACATACATATTACAAGAAATTAGTTGAAACATTTATCAAATAACGTTAAAAATTGTAAGTAGGAATTAAATTTCAACAAAAATTAAAAATACATTTTTTTTTTGTAAATTTGGAATTAAATGTCTTTTCTTTCAATTTATAAGAACAGAACACAATAATGATAACAAGTAGCCTGCCAAAAATTAACCTTTCTAAAATATTAAATTTTTTTATGAAAATTTTACCTGTTTTCGATTCTTCACTTATTTAGTTCCTTTGTAAAATTTTGCATGGGTCCTATGATAGGTCATTCGTGCAAAGCAAAATTTTGCTTCTGCACGAGAAATAGGGCTTATTTTCTAACATAAGTTGCAAAAATGCTGTTATTCTTAAGTTTTATTCCAATAGCATACTTAACCTCTCAACAGTCAGGGGTATCAAATTACAGGCTCATTTTTAAACAAAGCAATTAAGCGCGCGTTATTGCTCTCCCAAACATCTGTTTGTGCGCGCGACGACGGAAGTTACATTTATGAGCAGCATATGAGTCATAGCAGCGCATAAAACTTATCCGACACTTTTACGAGATGTTTTGTTTTTATAATCGACGTTCAAACTCAACTTTTGTGTAAACAAAAGACAATAGTGCGGTCCCTTCGAAATATTTTTTTCACATAATTATCGATGAAATAACATATAAAAAGTATATATATTTAGAATGTACATGAAAAAACCTATCGGATAAAAAACAATAATATTTTATTTTTCGAAAATATTTGAAATTTTTTCAAGAATTTTTGATTATTTATTTTGTTCCAGATCACATATTATATTGTATTTTTATAGTAAAAAGAGTTTATTTGTCTAACGTAGGGGTTAGGGGGTAGGGGTAGTCGTGCGAGATCTCCAGAGGCCTCGCCGATGCTCTAGAGGTTAAAGAACTTTTTGCTTTCCACGAATGAGCTGTCATAGGACCCATGCTACTTTGAACAAAGTTTCTTCTTCGTGATGCGTGAAATGCTCCTTGTTAACTCTTTATTGTGTTCTGTAGTAATAAGTAATAAACGTATATTTCAATATAATACTTGTATACTTGGAATGGTAAATAAATTTAAATGCAATTATACACATGGCAAAATTCACTTTTAATTTTAGTGAAGTCTTTGTGAGAAACATACTTTTCGACTGTCAAGATTATTTTAATAATGATTAGTAAATAATAATAATATAAATTTTCGTTTATGCATAGTTCTGCTAATAAATATTACCCGTATTAGCAGAATATACATTTATATACTTTACAATTGAACATAATATTCTCTGCATTTTCATATTTTCAAGTTTTTTTTACTTGTCACATTTAGCAAACAATTTTGACCACGAAGTTTTAGCAAAAAGCATCTCAAAAATTGTTACAAAAATTAAATCGTTTCTAATAAATAATGTTATATTAGATTGTTTAAAAATTTAATGTCATTTTACTTGATGTGCTTATTTTGAACGTTAAGATGTAATATAGTATTGGATATATATTGTTAACGAAATCGGACAAGTAAAGCAAAAAAAACATTGGAAAATCAAAACGCAAATGTATTGTTCAATTAGTAATAAAAGTTTTACAGTGACATAATATTAAATAAAAATAAGCATTAAAATTTAGTTTTCCAATGGACGCAAGATAACCTTTATTACAAAGCTGACTTAAAGGCGATTTAACTCGCAAATTTCAAGATTAATCACTTACATTTATTGCGTTTTAAAACCACTTATTGTATCCGACTTGACACATGCACTTTTTACACACTTTCACTTATTCATGTGGTTTCGATCACACTTTTCATATGTGACTTCAAAGTTAACCACACTTTTTATAAATGACTTCAATGTTACTCACACTTTTCGTTTGTGCTTTCAATGTTGCACACGAACTTTTGTATGAGCCTTCAATTTTACCCACACTTTTTGTATGCGACTTCAATTTTAACCACACTTTTTTGTATATGACTTTAATGATACCCGCACTATTTGTGTGTGCCTTCATTAGCGGTATACTAGCTCTCTCCCCCCTCTCTCGTGTTGGGGGGAAGGCTCTGCGGGCTCTGTGAGAACTGGTTGACCATTTTACTCTGCATCATGTTGAGAAGGATGTCAGAATATTGTTCTATTAAAGACATGGCCGGGTTGCCATTTCCTGCTTCTGGAAGAAAAGATGATATAAGGACAGCTTTGGGACAAACTATTACCCTATTAACTTATTTAGTTATAAAATGTTTTGTCATCTTCATTCAGGTTACAAATTGAGTTCAAAAAATGCAAGCAAACTACAATTGATTTCGCTGCAGAGAAAGATTGGACCTGAACCAGGCGTCTTTCACTCGATGTGCAAGTTCAGTATAACATTACACCAACAAACCTTTAGCAGCCAAATGTTCCAGTCTTTGTCGCGCGACAGTGTCGCCATCTGCCGACGACAAGCTGCTAAGTGCGTCACCATTCTAACACTGTATAACACTTCGATCAACAATAGTACTAGATGAAGGATCACGAACTAAATGAAAACTTTACATGGCACAGACAGACTTTTTTTAAACGAAGAAAAAAGGTCACGAATGTTACGATCTTACATTACAAATGACAGGAACCATTCCAAGTTTGAAATACCTTAGTATTATTGACACTGTCAGAATAATCTACTTATAATTATACTCTCAAGCGAGAGTATACGCATGGCCATACCTGTCACTCCAACTATGTATCTAGAACTAGGTGTTATTGTTGATCGAAGTCTGGCACTGTATAACATTATACCAACGAACCTTTAGCAGCCAAATGTTACAGTGTCGCCATCTGCAGACGACAAGCTGCTGAGCGTCACCTTTCTGGCTAGGTTTGCCAAAACAACTATAATATAATATAGTAACCTACTATATTTTGGGTCATGCTACTATATACTGTTGGAAAAATATATAGTAGCCAAATCTACTATATATTGACCATGGTTAAACAGACATCATCACTGTCGGTCGTTTCATTTTTTTTTTCACAATTTTACACATGTTACTGTTAATATTGAGTACATATTAAAGGCTGCTATTTTTTTTTATGTTGATACTATATTTTTTGAGACCATAAATAGAATTCTACTATATTCTTCTTGAATTTTTTTGGCAACCCTAGTTCCGGCACTGTATAACATTATACATTATATATACCAACGAACCTTTAGCAGCCAAATGTTCCAGTCTTTGTCGCGCGACAGTGTCGCCGTCTGCCGACGACAAGCTGCTGAGCGCGTCACCGTTTTGCGCGCGAGGAACCGCACTGCGGAGGACTTTTTGGGTTTCCAGGATGGCTGCTTCTAAACCTGGGTGGAATAATAAATGAATGCTTCTTAAATAATTACACATATTAAGTGCTATGATTATTTTAGGTGCTAAATTAAAAAAAATCCCTTATAAAGTTTGTCTACTTGTATACTTACCTACAAGAAAATTGTTCTTAAGTATATTTAACATACTTTTTTATTCACAATACAATTTTCATTATTTATTGAAAAATTTTAAATGAAGTATTTAGAAAAAATCGACCCGTCTCACAACCAGCTCCGATGGGACTCGCTCGAACCCACGTTGAACGTTTCAGAACGTTGTTTCACAGAGACGCGGAAAATTTCGCGCATATTTGTTAATGTCACTAAAATACCTACCTCATAATATGATGAGCGCTCAATCCATAGCCTTTTAATTTTAGCCTCATTTATATATATCACACAATATTTTTTAACAATTTATATGTAGAATTATAAACTATCATGACATATTTGTAAAATATTAAATACTAGCTGACCCAGCGCGACTTCGTTCCCGTGGCCCTACCCCCTACTCCACCCTACCCTACCCGTACTCTACCCCTACCCTACCCTACCCCTACGCTACCCCTACCCTACCCCTACTCTACCCCTACCCAACCCTACCCTACCCCTATCCCTACCCCTACCCTACCCTACCCCTACCCTACCCTACCCCTACCCTACCCTACTCTACCCTACCCCTACCCTACCCCTACCCCTACCCCTACCCTACCCCTACCCTACCCCTACCCTACCCCTGCCCTACCCCTACCCTACCTCTATATCCTTCCTTGGACTTCCACGAACATTTCAAGACCAAAATTAGGCAAATCGGTCCAGCCGTTCACGCGTGATGTCGTGACCAAGGGAAATAGGGATTCATTTTTATATATATAGATGACAGGCGACTTCTAGAGTTATTAAGTTCTACAGGCGCGACAATTAACAATTATTTGTCAGTTTATTTTAATTTTTAGTTTTTTGCATTCACAATGCAATTTTTATTACTGAAAAATGGAAAATGAAGTATTTAGAAAATAATAATAATAATAATAATAATAATCCGAGGTGCCGTACTACAGGTATGCACCAGAACAGGTCCTTGAAAATAGCCATGCCACATTGTATTGGGATCGATCTATCATTACAGACAGGACTATTGTAGCTAATAAGCCTGATATTGTATTGGTAGATCGACACGAACGCCGCGCGATAATTGTTGATGTCACTGTTCCCCATGACGACAACCTTGTGAAAGCTGAAAAAGATAAAGAAAACAAATATCTTGATTTAGCTCACGAGATTGTTGACATGTGGGACATTGATTCAGCAATTATTGTTCCGATAGTCATATCTGCCCATGGTTTGATAGCCAAGAGCCTCGATAAACACCTTAAGAGGCTTGCGTTAGGTGGATGGATCGGGAGTCAGATTCAGAAGGCAGTACTTCTGGACACGGCCCGTATAGTGAGAAGGTTCCTGTCTCTGGATCCTTAACCATCGGTAGCCGGGACCTTGATCTTGCTGCCGTTGGGGAACTGCATTTTTGTATTTTTAAATGTTATATTTTTTAGTGTTATACATTGTAAAAATTTAATGTTTAGAAATATAATTTTGTAAGTATTTAAAATGTAATAAAGGGTATAATAATAAAACACTTTATTGCAAAAAGAAAACACATAACAAAAAGAAGACACTACAAAAGAAGTACACAAAAGGCGGCCTTATTGCTACGTAGCAATTTCTTCCAGGCAACCTTGAGTGGAAAAATAATAATCGTCTGAGGACATAAAGGGGAAGGGGGAGTGGGTGCAATTTGAAGAACATTATAATATATTATATAGATATAATTAAAAAGAAATAGGAATAAAGTAGAGAAAATTTAATGATAATATGAGTAAGAGAGGAAATAAGATAGGTATTAAGAATAAGATAGGAATAAGATAGGAAATGCGTTCGGACTTGATCACTAAAAGATAAGAGATAAATAAGGTATTTCTTTCGCGTGTGAGGGTAGTAATATCTCCACATTGATGAAATTAACACTGACTATACAGTGCGTAAGAAGTATTGGATAAATTCGACGCTTCTCGTAACGACTCCGTAGCTCAGTGGTTAGAGCAGTCGCCCGGAAAGCGAAAGGTCGTGGGTTCGAGTCCCATCGGAGCTAGTTGTGAGACGGGTCGATTTTTTCTAAATACTTCATTTTCCATTTTTCAATTATTTGTCAGTGTTTTTGTTCCATATTTGTATTGTATGTTTTATTGAACAGCTTTAAGTAGGACAATTTGACAATTATGTCACTTTTTGACAAATGTGTCGGATTGTAAGTATGTTTTGATAATTATTTAAATTTTTACTTTTTTGCATTCACAATGCAATTGTTATCATAGAAAAATGGAAAATAAAGTATTTAGAAAAAATCGACCCGTCTCACAACCAGCTCCGATGGGACTCGAACCCACGACCTTTCACTATCCGGGCGACTGCTCTAACCACTGACTCCGTAGCTCAGTGGTTAGTGCAGTCGCCCGGATAGCGAAAGGTCGTGGGTTCGAGTCCCATCGGAGCTGGTTGTGAGACGGGTCGATTTTTTCTAAATACTTTATTTTCCATTTTTCTATGTTTTGATAATCTTTATTGTAAATCCACCACTGCATAATAATATGGTCAGAACTTACCACTAATATCAGCGGCGGCGTTCGGCTCGCGCTGCAGACTGGCGTACAGCTGAACAACCTTACACGCTGTTTTCGTCAGCTGTTCGGTTAGAGCTGAACATAGCTGTGACGAGGACACTGTTGACAAAGAAAAATGTAAGTTTAATGCTAGAACAAAAAGTATCTGTCAACTGAAAAGGAAAAAATAATGTAAGCACATCTTATGCCCGTTTGCACTAAACTCAGGTTGAGCTTATCCTAGATAAGATACATCTTAGTTTAGGAACAGCTTAAAACAGCAAAGCTAAAATTTTTGTTTGCACTGACAGACTACGTCGTAACTTAGTCATCGCCTTGATAAGAGAATGAATGAATAAATTCAAATATTTTTGTTTATGAATTTTAAAACTGGCGAGGTAAAGTAGGTCACTGGATATTTTTTTGGTTGAAACTTCTCATTGATTCTTTCGTGAGTCAAAAGGAGACAAAAGCTAAGGCGTTGTCTATTTTATTTGGTAGGGGTAATTCACCGAGAAAAGAAAAAGTCAACTGAGCTCAACTGTCAAGAAAAACATAATACAGTTTTTTTTAATAAATGATGAATGACGTATGTCACATGTGTTGTGTCTCTATCTAACAAGAATACAAAAGCCACAAGCTTTTCTGTTCCGTTGACAGCCGTGACAGAGGAGTCACTTGCAATACGAAATTAGCTGTCAAAATGGACTGTCGTATGAAAACTGTTTTAGTTCCAAAGATAATCACCGGAACAGAAAAGCTTGTCGTACTACTCTTTGCTCACAATGCCACAGACAATAACCACTGATATAGGTATTTCTAAAGCCTTAGGTGCTCGATATTGGGCCCGTAAGTTAAGAATAGCCTAAAGTGCATTTAAGAATGTCCTAAGGTTAGTGCAATGCAATTTTTTGTTAAGAATGTCTTAAGTTAGCTAGGAAAAGACTTAGGCGATTCTTAAGTTTAGTGCTAACGGGTGTTATTAGATTTCTGGGCGAACTGTTCATTAAATAAAACAACTTTTCCACAGATATCTTCACGCTTTATTTAACACATTTGGTGATTGGTTGTGTTATTTTAGGTTTTCCGACGTTTCGGCACACACACACACTCCGTGGAAAAGTTGTTTTATTTAAAATATATGATAAGGGATAATATGACTTTTAGTTTTCGTGAAATTCATGGACAAACATGCAAACTTACAAACATACATACATACTTAAAAGTAAAAATAATCGATTTACTTTTCATTTGTTTAATTTTAATGAACTGGAAAAATGGTTTGTATTTTAGAAAAAATCGACCCGTCTCACAAGATTAATGAACTTACTATTATCCGCCTGGTCGGGCTTCGCCCTCTGCCGCGTGTTGGATGTAAGTCTCGCTGTCACTTCGCGCGCCTTCGCCGATAGGTCTCTTTCACTGCCACTTCGGCCTGTCAACATGTTAGGTTTCTATAAGGGGGCGTCCATTAATTACGTGAGATGATTTTGGCGATTTTTCCCTTCCTGATCAGAAGGCCTAAGTAGCTAAATGTCCAACAGCGCGAAACGTCTGATGAGCAGTAAGTCTAATTAGCAGAATGTCTATGTAGCAAAACGTCCAAATATCAGATGGTCTGTATAGCAGAACATCTATTTAGCAAATCGTCACATTATCAAAATGTCTGGATACTCAGGCACAAAATTCAACACACAAATTACATCGGGAGGGAAACGGACACGGAATTATAATATGTACGTACGTACAGACTTGTACATACCTACAGAGTCTATGTAGCTTAAATCATATCTTTTTGATGGTGACTGACAATTTATTGTCAAGAATGCTATTTGATTAGCATTACATAAAGCTCTTAGAAAAGAAGCGCTTTGGCAAGATCGCAAATACAAGAATATGTTATTTGAAGGAAATAAAAGACGGAAGATCGATTTAAGAGCCATTTCGCACTTTGCAATTGTCTCGCTCGCAATAAACATTTTTAGAGAACAAGTTTGTTTAAAACACATTGTGTTTTATAGAAAAGTGTTTCATTATGTCCCTACAACGCAATTAGTTAACATATTTCAACATAGGAAAAATGTGATTGTAAAAAACCACGAGCCCTATAAGTAGCTTACAAAATTGCATTGTGAATGCATAAAAATAATATAAAATCTCATATTTCAACATTGGCAATACTGCAATAATACTAGATCTACGTGCTTAAAGTTTTCGAAAATTGACTTCCTAATTCTAACCAATACTCAATTGAATGAATAAAACAACTTATACAAAATATCCGTAACATTGAATTGTAGGGACATAATGAAACACTTTTCTAAAAAACACAATGTGTTTTCCACAATCTATGAAAATGTTGCATTGTGCGAGTGAGACAACTGCCAAATGGCTGTAATTCCGAAATGCCTCTTAATGTTTAATGCCAAATACAAAAGAGATGCAAAAGTTTGAGGGCCAAAAAGATAGTCCCTTTGAATTTTTGATAAACCTTGGTCATATCAAAAGAATAAGTCAATAAATGCAGGGGAATTTGTGCGTGTTTGAGTTGATTGTTCCTATCGGGAAACACAGACTCAGACAAGGAGTTACATTCTTCAGAGCGGTACAGTCAGCGTCAAATTGATATAAGCGTCTATATTTATCTATTTATCTAAGCAAACAAAGCAATCAAAACATCTATGCATAATGTACAACACCATATTGCACAGATATTTTGAGAGCTTTGTTTGCATAGATGATTTTGAACACTCTGACTGCTCATATAAATATGAAACAATGAGTGCCTAGATATTTTGAACACCTTGCGCGCTTACAACAATATGATGATTCGAACTGCCTAGATCAAATTGGTTTTATGTTTTTCAGATCTTTTTGACTACTCTAGACGCTTATATCAATTTGACGCTGACTGTACGGATGATAAAATTAGAAACCACCCGTGTCTTTCGAATATCCACCAAAAACTGGTGGCGCTGATTCGTACGTCTGGTTGTCCGATGGAAGAAGGGAAATTTGCCTTCGTATTTTAACGACATTGTACTTACATAACAGTTTTACGATCAGGTCACGTGTCCGTCTTACGAATTTTGGATCTGACGGTCACGTGTCCTGACGCGAGTTTAACACTTTTATCAAAAAAAAACTCTCTTTTAACTAATCTCTGTTCATCATAATGATGACAATGATGGCACAATTTAGTTTTATCTTTTATTTGACATTGAAGGCACAATTTAGTTTTATCTTTTGTTTTGACATATTTATGACACAATTTAATTTTAGGTGTTCTTAATTTAATTCCTGACATCGCTCGAATATATTAATAAGTCTTTTTATAATTTATGTTAAATTGAAATTTTCATTATATTGCATTAATTAATTTTTACTGACATTATTGTATACTTACCTTGTAAAAGGTGGAAGTGTAGTGAGACTTAAAACCTATTTAACACTCTTTGTACACTGACAATGTACAGACAGCGTCAAATTGATATAAGCGTCTAGAGTAGTCAAAAAGATCTAAAAACCTAACACCAATTTGATCTACGCAGTTCGAATCATTATATTGTTGTAAGCTCACAAGGTGTTCAAAATATCTTGGCACTCATTGTTTCATATTTATATGAGCAGACAGTGTTCAAAATTATCTATGCATTATGGTGTTGTACATTATGCATAGATATTTTGAGAGCTTTGTTTGCCTAGATAATTTTGAACACTGACTGCTCATATAAATATGAAACAATGAGTGCCAAGATATTTTGAACACCTTACATGCTTACAACAATATGATGATTCGAACTGCTTAGATCAAATTGCGTTTATGTTTTTCAGATCTTTTTGACTACTCTAGACGCTTATATCAATTTGACGCTGACTGTACCTAACTACATTTCACAATAAAGACATTTGTATTTATTTGTAAAACGACAGAAAACGGCAGAAACAGGTGAGGGACTTTCGCCAAGATTTTTTTTTAACCAGTATGGTACTGTATGGTATGGTACTGGTATAGTATGGTACTGCTGGTACTCACCCATCCTCCTATTATGATCAACCGACCCCGCCCGAGGTCTCGGCGGGACGGTAGGTTTATCTCCGTTCCTGTCTTCAGCTTCAGAGCTTGATTCTTCCTGCCCCCCGGCCAAGCTCACTGTGCAATATTAGTTCTTAGTACGCAGGTGATAAGGTAGCGATTTGGTTGGCTAAAGACTACTGTGGTTGTGTGTTAGGTATTGGCTAAGTTAGGGGCGTTTAAGGTGAACGA
Organism: Crambus lathoniellus; assembly: GCA_949710035.1. NCBI lineage: Eukaryota > Metazoa > Arthropoda > Insecta > Lepidoptera > Crambidae > Crambus > Crambus lathoniellus. The sequence goes on along the minus strand of OX453324.1, from coordinate 13,350,976 downwards.
TGTTATGTATAAATCGAATCAAAACATTTACTTATTACAGTCGAGGGACAAATTATAACGTATACAACCAGACAAATTCTTAAATGAAGACAAGACAGAAAAACGATAGACAATATATATATAAAAAAAGAAAGATAGTCCCACGACTGTACTAAAAGGGATCTACATAGTTCAGCGTATGTCAGTGTTTGAAAACTAACGCTGGTTTTCAACTAGATCCAATGTATGTTATGGTTTTTTTTATCAGAAAAGAACATTTACAAGATCTAACAGAAATAGGAGACCAGACTGGTTTTTTTTATTTATTTAAAATGTTTATAGAAATATCAGCAACACAACACAGATATTTATTTTCAAATATTTTACATATTTTCAGAACATCGAATTTTCATATTTGTCAAGAACAGCGCTACCAACTTCTGACGTCACAAGTGGGTAGCGCCATACTCCCGGTATTTAAATTTCTTTTTAGAAGGAGTTATCTAGAGTCACAGAGTTTTTTCACAATTGAAAAGCTCATTACTTGCTTGTTATTAAACAATTATTTTTTTTCACCTTCGCTCTTCTTCAATATTGTATCTTTCAATGTTACTATTAAATATTACAGTCTAATCCCCTATATTCAAAAAGATTCGAGGTAAATTCTGTATTGCCCAATACAGGACGAATATTTAAAACTATTATTTTGTATGTACTGAATGAAATAAAGAACGAATAATAGTAACAGAAAACAATTACTACCTACATTAGATGTAAATATTTCAACTTCATTAAAATTGTATTGTTCTTTTTGTATATATACTATGTTAAGCTAGATATGTGCATACTATATTGTTGTGTATTTTTTTATAAATAGCATAATAATGAAACAATTATGGATTCATAATACGTTTCTACTGTTTTTTCTAATTATTTTTTGGATATAGTTATAAGTACTAAGTTGGATATCTGTTGTTGTTCTTGTATGTTTTTTTTTTCAGATAGCCACGACAAAAATCAAAATTAAAAAAAAAAGAACTCTTGTAAGTATGGTCTCCCGCGTCCCTCGATCCACTTAAATATCCATTGATAGATCTTTTTGCACTCTCATGTCCACTTTAATCGTTGATCCAGGATTTTTTGTTAAGTGGATTTTTTAGCACTATAACATTGTCCATTGCAAAGATCCATTGACGGTTCTTTTTGCACTCTTATTTCCACTTTAATCGTTGATCCAGGATTTTTTGTTAAGTGGATTTTTTAGCACTAACATTGTCCATTGCAAAGATACATTGACGGATCTTTTTGCACTCTTATTTCCACTTTAATCCTTGATCCAGGATTTTTTGTTAAGTGGATTTTTTAGCACTAACATTGTCCATTGCAAAGATCCATTGACGGATCTTTTTGCACTCTTATTTCCACTTTAATCCATGATCCAGGTTTTTTTGCAAAGATGATTGGATTTTGTTTTTGTTTAGGATTCAGCCAGGGAAGTTGCGTTTGATAAAAGAAGCTTGTATGTAACAGCCATGGATTTTCAGACACAATTTTCATCATCATCATCATCATGTCAGCCGAACGACGCCCACTGCTGGGCATAGGCCTCCCCCAAGGATCTCCACAACGATCGGTCCTGCGCTGCCCGCATCCAGCGGCTTCCCGCGATCTTGACCAGATCGTCGGTCCACCTTGTAGGGGGCCTGCCCACGGAACGTCGTCCGGTACGCGGTCGCCATTCGAGAACCTTTCCGCCCCCAACGGCCATCGGTTCTCCGGGCTATGTGTCCCGCCCACTGCCACTTCAATGATGCGATCCTTCGAGCTATGTCGGTTGTTTTAGTTCTCCTGCGGATCTCATCATTTCTGATTCGATCGAGCAGGGAAATACCAAGCATCGCTCTCTCCATTGCTCGCCGGGTGACTTTGAGCCTTCTTATGAGACCCATAGTAAAAGACCACGTCTCACTTCCATAGGTCATTACTGGCAACACACACTGGTCAAAGACTTTCGTCTTGAGACATTGAGGTATTTTGGACGCGAATATATGTTAGTGTATATGACACAATGTTAGTGCTAAAAAATCCACTTTGCAAAAATCCTGGATCAAGGATAAAAGTGGAAATAAGAGTGCAAAAAGATCCATCAATAGATCTTTGCAATGAATTTAAATGGATCGAGGGTCCCGCGTGAGAGCTTTGTAAACTGTCGCGTTTTTGACGTTCACAAGTCCATTTATTAAGCCTAGACCTTCGATCAAGAATAACACCTAGTTCTAGATACATACTTGGAGTGACAGATATGTCCAAGCCTCATAAGCCCACTTGAGAGTATAATTATAAGTCTTCGATCATATAAACCCTAGATACAGAATTCCATACTAAATGCGCTTGAAAAAGTGATTCCAACAGCGCTGTCATTAGTAGTTATACTTATAGATATTTAAATTCCGAATACTGCCGTCACCACATTTGATATTCGACCTTAAACAACAGTAATTGGATTTAAATTCGGTCGGCATGGTAGTACCTACTTACGATCTTATTACATGGAAAGCTCAGATGGTCGGCCGACGCTAGAACAGCGAATCGTATTTCGTCATGCCATGTCTGCATCTCTGTCGTAGATTATTTTGACAGTGTCAATAATACTAAGGTATTTCAAACTTAGAACGCTTCTTGTCATTTATAATGTAAGATCGGAACATTCGTAACCTTTTTTCTCCGTTTAAAAAAAAGTCAGTCTGGCCAATATAAAGTTTTCATTTAGTACGTGAGCCTTCATCTAGTACTATTGTTGATCGAAGGCCTAGACTGAATAAAAACTTATTGATTTGATTTGATTGTAAGGAAAACGCCTTGAAATCCATAAAAGTTCCATATCAACGTTTACTACACGTGAAACTAAAGAAACATTTCAGTTACAAGACCCCTCACCTGAGCTATAAGCGTTAGCCAGCCCTCTCCTTCTGGCAGTGTTGGCTGCCACCTTGTTCAGCGAGCTGATGGTGGGTCTCATCAGACCTTGGGCCCGGTTGGTGGACCGGGAGGGTTGGGGGTCGGATTCCGAGTCGCTCTGTGGGGAAGATATTTTGGATATATAAATATTTATTTGCTCTTAAACATGGTATGATAAAAACAGATCTTCACCCATTACAGGTCAAATATAAATTCTTCTTCTTCTTAGCGTGTCGATCGTTCGGCTTTAGATCTTGTTAGACCAAAATAGGCCCTTCTCAGGGCCTATTGGGATTAGATAAATTCGCCATCGATCGTGGTAAATTAAAACAGTGTTTTTATCGAATGAATTATTTTTATAATGATTAGAGGTGTTTTAAACATAATCCCCCTTATTCCTTATTCAAAACGAGGACTAAAATAGTCCTGGTTTAATACTGGTAGAGGTAATAAAATAAAGTAGGGATTACACACGGCTACCTGTAAGTGGAAATATCCAAAAGAGAAGATCGCCGTTCCTTAACTGGCTAGAGAGTCTGTTTATTTGTCGCTGACTGACATACGCGAATAGAGAGAGATAGAAAGGGTATCGCAATCTTCTGGCTTAACTGCTCTATCTTTAAAACCTCTAAGGATTTAGCTCTTATAAGCACCTTTAATCGATCGACATTTATAATAATAATAAGGTGCGTAATAAGCAGAGCAATACTATAAAAGAGACGATTATTAGAAAGATTGCAATGCGCTGACGCAACTTGTTAATCATTTCAATACTTTTTTTTATAAATTTTGCGTCCATTCTTATATGTAAAGTACCTACTTTGTTATTAGCATTATCAATTTTAGTTAAGCTTTACTCCAGCGCGAGAGCTGGTTGTTTTGTAGCATGTTTATTCGTATTACTGAACATTTTAATATTTGAAAAATGGAAAATGAAGTATTTAGAAAAAATCGACCCGTCTCACAATCAGCTCCGATGGGACTCGAACCCACGACCTTTCGCTTTCCGGGCGACTGCTCTAACCACTGAGCTACGGAGTTCCAATACTTCTTACTCGCTGTATAGTCAGCGTTAGTTTCATCAAAGATAAGATAAGATAAAAATATTCTTTATTCACTTAGACATAATAAATATGTACTTATGAATCGTCAATATTTTCCTACCACCCATTCAAGACTTTTTTAACTGACAAGAAGAATGGGCGCAAGAAACTTGCCAGCGTTTCTTAGTTAGGTAACGACATTTACAAAAAAAAAACATATCGTTACTAATACAACAATTGCTTAGTATAAAAATACATCATATTAAACAGTGATTATGTTATGTGTTACATCATGACCATGCATTGCGGTCATTCAAATAATCGTCTACATTATAGTATCCTTTGCTCATCAGCGACTCTTTAATGTAACATTTAAATTTATGCAATGGTAGTTCAATTATATGCTGTGGAACTTTATTAAAAAAGGCTATGCTTTTCCCCAGAAATGAGGCTCTGGATTTTTCTAGCCTAAACTTGGGAACGACAAGTTTATCTTTATTTCTTGTGTTAAAGCGATGAATATCGCTCTGCTTTACAAATGTATTATAATACTTTTTCACATAAATTATATTTTCATAGATGTAATGTCCTGCAACAGTTAAAATGTTTATTTCTTTAAATAGATCTCTTAAAGAATCTCTCGATCGGAGGTTGTAAATGGCGCGAATAGCCCTTTTTTGGAGCACGAATATACTTTGGATGTTAGCGGCTGAGCCCCACAACAAAAGGCCGTAGGACATAACACTATGAAAATAACTAAAATAGACTATTCTAGCCGTTTCAATATCGGTTAAGAGCCTTATTTTCTTAACTGCGAATGCAGCCGAACTGAGTGTACTCGCCAAGGCTTCGATATGAGGATCCCATTGTAGTCGCGAGTCTAATATAATACCTAGAAAATTTGTATTGTTAATGAATTCGACCGTATCGCCGTCTAGTCTAATATGAAAATCAACTTGTCTTACATTAGGTAACGAAAATTTTAAACACTTAGTTTTCTTTGAGTTTAATGATAAATTATTACTATTAAACCAATGTGACACTTTTGAAAGAGCACTATTTACTTCGTCAGAACAGTCATCACCTCTATCTACTTTAAAGACTAGAGATGTATCATCGGCAAATAGCACCGTCTCACATAAATTCTTCGCGTAGTAAGGAAGGTCATTTATGTATATTAAAAACAACAGCGGGCCCAATATTGATCCTTGGGGTACGCCCATAGTAATGGGAGCTCCGGTAGACTCAGTTTTATTAATAACTACCTTCTGAGTTCTTTCATACAGATATGAATGCATAAGGCTTACTGACATTTCAGAAACACCATAATGTTTTAACTTCCTTAATAGTGTTTGGTGATCAACACAATCGAATGCCTTGGAAAGGTCACAAAAAATAGCGATTACATCCTGCTTGTCCTCCCAGGCATCAAGTACATGTTTTAGAAATGCAACCCCAGCATCAGTGGTACTTTTACCTTTTGAAAAACCAAACTGTTTCTCATGCAGTATACTATTTAATTTAAAATATTCTAAAAGTTGAGCATAAATTAATTTCTCAAATATTTTACTTATTGCTGGTAGTATGGATATAGGTCTAAAATTTGCTGGGTCACTTTTGTCACCAGCTTTAAACAGAGGAATAATTTTACTATTCTTCATTAAATTAGGAAAGACCCCTTCACTTATACATTGGTTAAAAATTATTGCTAATGATGGAGCTATCACATCAATTATTGATTTGATGATACTTGTAGATATGCCCCAGAGATCTTCTGTTTTCTTAATATTTATTGCTTTGAATGCTTTAATAATATCTTCGGTAGTGACATAGCTAAAACTAAATGTTTCCTGGCACTTGTTCACACTAGATTCCATAAGAGAGACAGCGGTGTTGGGGCAAGAATTAAGTCTGCTAGTAGTTTCTAACGGTATTCGAGCAAAGAAACCTTCAAAAGCACTAGCCACCTCAATATCCGATTCAAAAGTCTGATCACTAATTTTTAAGTTAAATGAATTAATTTTGCTTTTTGTTTTGCCAGTTTCTTGGTTTATAATACTCCAGGTAGCTTTTATTTTATTTTCAGATGATTTAATTTTATTTGAAATATACCTAGATTTTGCCAAAGCACATACTTTCCTAAATGTTTTTGAATATTTCTTGACATATTCAATGAAGCTAGGATCACAGGAGGTCGTTTTTTGTGCATAGAGTTCAAATAACTTTCTTCTACTATTATAAATACCAGGTGTGGCCCAGTCACTGAACTTCTTACGATCATTACACTTTATAACTTTTTGTTTAAAATTGTTACTAAATTCTTTTTCAACAATATCAAATAATGATTGATAAGAGTTATTAACGTCAGCAGAAGCTGGCAAACATTGAACTTTATCTTGTACATTATTTCTAAATTTATTAATACCACGTTTCGGTATTGGCCTGCAAATTACTTCGCGTTTAGGAGTAACATTATAGTGCTCAAAAGAAGCTAGTTGTCCACTGTGGTCGGATTTAATAATATTAATTACCGATTTCTCAATTAAGTTACAGTTGGAAAACATGTTATCTAAGCAAGTGGCCGATGTTGGCGTAATTCGCGTCGGTTCATTAAAAGTGTGAAGCAAATTAAATGATTTAAAAAGATTAAGGAATTTACCGGAGAGTTGTGCTAATTTAATATCTAAGATGTCTATATTAAAATCTCCACAAACTACAATTTTTTTATTCTTACGACAGCATATTTTCAAAACATCCTCCATAGTGGACTCAAAGACTGTGTAATTTGCTCCAGGGGGGCTATATACACAGATTATAATCATTTGTTCAAGTTCCACGCATGATATCTCACAAATTCGTTCAACAGAGAGGGATACTATATCCTTTCGCTCTTTATATTGTGTGTTATTAGGTAAAATTATTAAAGAACCCCCCCTTATTGTAGTTTTTCTATTAAATGAACTTACAACACTATAATTATCCAAATTTAACAATAATTCATATTCTTTTAACCAATGTTCAGTAACACATAACACATCAATATTTTCACAATTTAAAAATAAACTTATTTCTAGGTCTTTGCCAGCAGAAAAGCCTTGGATATTCTGGTGTACTATTTTTAAACATTTAGGCCTTCCTCTTGTCAATACTGGGCTAGAGTATGCCTCCGTTGTCTCTAATGGTAATTTAAATTAACCATGTCAGTATTTGGATTCAAAAGAATCGAATTATTTGGAACAGATTCCAAAGTTACATTAGAAGTATCAAAGTTAAACTGCTCAATAGAAGCAGAGGTTATACTAGCCAAGTTGTTGGCTAATTGTTTAAAATAAAATGATAGCGATACCGCTATTTGTCGCTTAAGATAATTAGGCAGATAATATTTATCTTTAGTCAAGTTAAATTTGTATAACAATGTGTTGATGTCAATTAAATGCATCTGCTGACTATTATGATAAGCTATTGTGCTTAAGGTTAAGTTTAAGTTATGTCTAATTTTATTTTCTAGCTGTGAAAAACCTTGACTATAAGGAAATGTAAACATAACAACTTTTTTTACATTTAAAGAGCATAATGAGTTACAGTATGATATTAATTGGCTTTTATTAATATTACCTCTATTTCCAATTAAAACTATCAAATTAGTGTTTTCATCATAAGATTTTCTGACAATTAATTTCATTATCTCATTTAAGGTTGAGCCAGGCATACAATAATTAATAAAATTAAAATAAATTAAAATAAACAATAAACTTATAAATAAAATTCTAGAATATTCAGCTAAAAAAATTAAAGCAAATCCACCTCTTCTATATTCAATATTAAACTCAATGTGGAGATATTACTACCCTCACATTCGATCGATTTTCTAATACTTGTTAAGCATTTGATCGCCATCTTTCTTAACAGATGCAGTCTAGGGTGTAGCATGCTTACGGGCAACTACTGGAGTTGCCCGTTCACTCTTGCCTTAAAGAGGCCAAGGTTGTATTGACCGGGGAACACAATCGCAGGCAGCGTATTCCAATCTTTAGCTACTCGTATCAATGAAGAACTAGCGAAGAGCTTCGTACGGACAGGTGGTAATATTACCTGATTATTGAGCACCCCGACGCTCGAACTCCTAGTCATGTTCGACTTGACGTTGTAACGAGGCGCCGGCTTCACGAATGCGTTTGGAGACTTGTTCGTGCTCGCGCTCGCGTTCGTGTTCGGTGAGTGGGCGGGTTTCGATGAGGCTGTTATGTGGAAACAATAGTTAGATAAATAAAAGAAGGGGTTTGGGTAAACTATTTTTTTTATCCACAACGGCAGGCTTATTACCAAAGAAGCAACCAGTTGCTAATTGTACAATTTGCAACGTGACTACTACTAGTTGCGGTTGGTTTACAATCGATACAGTACGGTACGGTACCTTTCATGCAATTTTAGTTCACAAATCGCTCGCTTGTGGCGCTATCATAGCGATCTACGTTCCGTTATACGAATATGTGTTTTGGGAGCGATTAATTGTTAATTGTCGCGATTGCAACTGTCCTTTAAGATCGGTAATAAGCCTGCGGGGTAGCACTTAGCCTTCATCACACCTGATGTTAAGTGGTGATAAGGCTGAAGGTGGAAGTGCACTACTCCCGGAATCCTCAATCACTGAGGAACTGGCTATCTTAACTCTAACTGCCGGAACACAATAATCCTGAAAACATCATTGTTATGGCGTCAGACTTAGATAAGATGGTGGTAGCTAGCCAGGCGGACTAAGAACAAGTCCTACCACCAACCAAACCGAATACACTCACTCGTTGTTCTGTCAACAGTGTGAAACAGTGCATATATTCCGCTGTCGGGCGCGATTCCGACGTTTTTTTAATCAGGGGGCAGGTGAGATGAAGGCTAAGTGCTACCCCGTTGTGGATAAAAAAATGAATGAAATAACGAAGAAGAAGTTTTAATTACATTTTTTAAAATCAACTGTTAATCTTATTGACATACTATATTCCATCAAGTGACAGAATAGAAAAAATTAAATGAAAGTAAAAATGTTTGTGATTTCGTCTATCGAATACTTTTATAAAGCCTGTAAGCCACGCCCAAAACGTGATAATATATCGCATGATATAGCGATTTATCGACACGTCAAAACGTCAAAACCCATTTGTCTTTTGACAGTTAAACGGGATAAAGCGCTATATCGTATCGCGTTTTGTTGATCATGCCAGCCGACCTAGCATGAGCGGCTTTTATCACGCCCTATGATATGATACGGCATGCCGTATCATATCTGTGATACGGCATGCCTGTGGGCTACCGCCCAAGCCCATACGGGGGCTGTGGGGCTACCGCCCAAGTGTAATCGGCATCGCTATCGGCTTCATTTGACAGATGGATGTGGTACATTGCTACTTTCCTATAATAAGTTTTTATTGGTGCAAAAAAGAAGAAGCAATGTATCACATCCATCTGTCAAATGAAGCCGAGGGCCCCTGTTCGCCGAGAGTTGATAAGGTCAAGGTTTTTTAACTCATAACTAATTGCGGCCCGCTAATTATTTAAAAAGTGAATAAGTTTTTTGTAAACATTTTCATGACAAACTTTTTTGCTGACTGTACTTACTTACTTAAATATTGTTTTGTCATCTGAACCAAACCTGTATACAAAATTTCAGCTCCATCGGACACTGGGAAGTGGGTCACATTAAGCTTGCAAGATTTGTCCCCCACGAACTAACTAACATGGCAAGTTAAAAGCTTGTAACATGGCAAAATGGCGGCCGCTCGCATGTTGAGGACGCGGTTGACAACAACTGCGTGCCTCTTACCACGAAACACGGCGAAAGCGAGACATAAGCGACGGCCGCCACACAGTTTGCGATAATTAAGCGACAGTAACGCTGTTCTAGACGTATCATAATATTTATCATCTCTTGACGAACAGAGCTTAGGAAATATTATGCTTTAGTCAAATTAGTTTATAAGTGCAGCATAGCCAGTTAAAAAGCTGTTATTATAAATAAAATTAACGAAAAATCATTTTTCCCATACGTCTTCATACACAGTTGTTAAATTAGTCGTGCAAATAGTACAAAAGGTAAGGTACAAATCAACTTTTAATACGAAAAGCGTAATAAATCAAGTACAATCTCTACAAAATACATGCATTACAAACCCACTGATGTAGAAAAATTCCGCCACCAGTTTCAACGTGATTCGAGAGATTAATTCGATAGAATTTACAAATAAATAATATATTTATAGAAAATACCTTTTGCTCATTAGTGAACCTTGTGGTACTCAACCAACACCAAGCTAGCGACATTATTCAACAAATGTTTTCAAAACCGAAAAAAGAAGACACAATCACAATTTTAATGTCTCAATGTTAATTCTCTGACAAACCTTAACCATTGTAATTTTAACAAAACCTTATCCGTGTACAAAATTACCAAAGTAACAGTCGAAAGCAGATCACGTTTCGCAGTTGCACTGAAAAAAGCGCTATAATTATATACAAGATAAGGCGCACTCATGATGTTCACCAAGACTTGGTGTCGAGCTCCATTTGCTGTCAACTGTACTTCTTATTGACCAATAGTGAGAGGAATATAATTCAGTAGTTAAGTGCAGCCATCACCATACTGTGAATATAACAGAAGCCCCAGTATTGTACCTTGTGGCGTCCTCGGCGCCGGCATGGGTTTGGCGAGGTCTGACAGAGAGATGGCGCGACGCATACCCGATGATTCCTCTTCCTGGTCCGATGCGTGGCGATTCGCTGATAATGTTAACCGTTAGCATGCTAGGAGTATTGCTACTGAACGTATGCGTATAGTGGCGAAGGCTTTGGTCGATTCTAAGTAGTTTTTGTGTTCTACACAACTTTTTTGGCTACTTTTTTGGTTATTTACTCATAAGTTAGTGACTAAAATTTCTAATAACTATAAGCTGCATAGGAGAAGAACAGACATTAAACAAGTATAATTTCAATTCATATAATAATACTCATACGTTCAATTACATATTAAGCCATAAAACATAGAATAAAAGACAATAAAACCATGCAAGGCAAAAAATATACGAAAGACAACAATAATAAAACTATCGTGCTATAAATATTAAAAAAGCGATGATTGTGATGGATTGTGAAGACCAGCGGTGCTTAAAAATACTTAAGTGTTAAATAAAACCGATAGAAAATCGGTCTCTCACAAGTTATCACAAAAATTAAGCGGCTATAGGCAAACGTCGAACTAAAAAAATGTCTAAAAGAGAACCAAAAATATATAACAAAAGAAGATTGTAAATAGAAAAATGCCGAAAGTAAGCGCAATTTAAGGACCGACACGACAACGAAATTTTTCTAAGCATGCTTGCCAACCTTGTGGAGAAAATTTTGATGGCAGCACTGGCATTTGGATTGGCACTCTTTTCGCTAAACAAGAACCTCTTACGATACACCCAGAATATAAAACTGGTCTTATTTTACTTGTGGAAGCTTCGTACATTCTATTTTCCATGCACAATCTAGGCGTTGGACCTCTTATGATTTTTCTAAAAGGAACTTTTGGTCGATTGAACCCGTAAATAGACATCCTTTTCGGTGAATTAGTACAACTGGAACTTGTAGTTGAAGATTCGTAGTTTTCACTATCTAAGTGCAAATCAGTTTTGGGTATAACCATCTCGTTGTAAACTCTTTGCTGTAATTTAGGAGGGTGGCAAACTTCTTTCTTCACTGTATTATTTAGCTTCACCTCAGTCTCTTCTGGAGATTGTACATTAAAATCGTTCCCTGCTTCATTTGATACTTCGATACTTTCCACAGTTACCAGACCTCCAATTTGATCTGAATCTAAAATATCTGGAAGACTCAAGTTTCGCTTAATTTCTTTATTATCTGAATTAGTTTCTGTATCCGTATCCGCTTCTTCTAAAGTTAGGGATGTAAAATTTGGCACAGTAGTCTGTTTTGTGGCTAATTTTTCAAACTTTCTGGACAAGACTTTAACGACACCTTTTCCATCATTGATGTTAGCTTTTAAAGGTCTCATACGCCATTCTTTCAAAATCTTCTCCTGTAAAATTTTCCTTTCTTCCATTTCCACTAACTTATTAATTATTTCTAGTTTCCTTTCAATATATTTATATTTTGCAAGGTCAACATTATCTGCAGGAGCTATATTTTCTTTCGCTTCTACGCCTTGTCGACTATGACAAGGAACAGGCATTTCTTTATCCAAATTTCTCGATATCCTTGAATTGATCTGATCTTTTTTCATCTTTGCGTAAACCAACTTATTGTCTTGTTCGGCGTAATAATCCAAAGAATCTTTAGCGAAATCATTGCTATCTTCAATGACGTCTAAAGAGTCCATGCTAACCTCTTTCATTCTTTCCATACGCTGCATAGCGAATACTTCTAAACTATCCATTTGTATTTCAGATTTATTTTCATTGACATCCTTTTCTTTTACAAAAACATCAAAAGTCTTTTCAGTGCCGTCTGTAGAGTCAACTTTATTAGAATTTGGGTCTTCCTGATTTTTATTGGCCAAATAGTTTTTGTTTTGTAATCCATCTAGTTTGGCTTTGTACTGAGAAGAAATAGACGAACTCATGCCACTTTTGTCCAGACCTGCTTTAAGCCTATTATTTATTTTAACTGATGAAGTTCTTTTCATTGGCTTAGGAGGTTTATGTGGCACAAATTCCATAGTAATTTTGACATTATTGTTTTTCTGAGACCCTCTTTCTAAACTCTTAGTGGCATTGTTATATTTGGCTCCGTTAGACTTTTCTTTGTTCATCTGATTCTTACTCACTTTAGTTTGAGTGTTTTTACGTATTTGCTCCTCAAACTTTTCTAGATTCTTCTGAACGTGAGAATTTCGCTTTTCCATCAAATTCTTTAGAGGATTTGGTTTCGACGCTGGTTCTAGAACAACTTCAAAGCTACAACTCTTCGATTTAATCATGGTGTTTTGTTCACATCCTTGCATTTCGCTTTTATACTTATGTTTATCGACTTTAGGTTGGAGTGACTTGCTTGTTTTCGCCATGTAATCAGTATTTAGCCTAGGAATTTCGTCAGAAGCCTTTTTCTCTTTAGAATACTGCTGTATGTTATTTCCGTCAAAATAATACGCAATATTCTTTGCCGGAGGGGGGTTCTGCGTCGAAGCGGAATCGTATAGACTTTTCGACCTTGTCACAGTTTTATGACCGGAATATTCCGGTGTTGGGACATCAAAGCCATAGATTTTACTTGAAGCTGGCTTAGGACTAACGCTGTAAGGTTGAGATTGGTCTTTGTAATTAGGACTTGTGCCTTCTAAGTAATTATTATACATATAGCCGTGGAAGTAAGGAACATTGTTAGGACTAGAACCGTAGCTTTTAGAGGTATTTTCAAACTCATAACAACTTTTACTGTTTCTTGGAATAGTACACTGTTTCTGCTGTCTTTTAGGTCGAGTGCCTTCAAACAACATTTCTAGAGGAGCACTTTTGGTATATTCGGAATCGTCAGATAAGACACTTTCTAAAGAATTGCAATTAGTTCTAGATAATTGGTTGTCGTTGTCTAAAAACATTTCGTCTGACAAAACGGATTCTTGACTGCAACTATTTTTCATGTACTTCTTCTGGTTTAGAAAGAAACTCGCACTGCTATGCCTATGATTTTCCAAATAATCGGTTTCATTGATATTCTCAAAAGAACAGTTTTGCGATTCATTCAAATTGTATCTACTGTCACAGAACTTTGCTTGTTGAAAAGCGACTTCGTTGCCGTATTTCAAGAATATTTCATTGGAAACGCTTGAACAGTTTGAATTGTCACTTAGCACAGATTCGTTTGATCTGGTTACACATCTTTTAGTCAATACACTTTGACACCTATACATATTAGCGTTGTTATAATTTATAGAGTCATCCTCATACAAAATATCGTCAAGATTTGAAGGCATGTTTCTAGGTAAAGTTGAGCTTTTCTGACTTATGTAAGAAGGTTTACTTGGCACTGCGGGCTTTTCAGTGGCATATATTTCATAGTTTGAAACCGCTCTACGAGGTTTCATTTTATTATGCTTTTTACAAACTTTCTTAGAAAACAATTTGTTTTTGCAACTAGCGTCTTGACTTAAACTGCAATCTTCTAGGGAATCAGAAGAGAAGTTGCCATCTTCTTTTTCTTCGACCTCTTTAGTTGGTTGTAAGTCTAAGTCGTTCTGGGAATTTGGTTCATATTCGTCTAGATCTCCATATTTCTTAGTAATTTCAGCTATCATCTTTTCAGTGTCACTTTTGATAGTATCTACAATGCTTTTGCCATTGTCTTTCAAAGGTTTGTTATCTAAACCTATGAAAAAGGATAAGGAATTTCTCTTTTTAGGATCTAAAGAGTTTTGTTTTGTATTCTGATTCGGGTTTTGGTTACTTTGAGCTACTTTATCCGCCCATTTACACTCCTCTGATACGGGAGAAACTGGACATGATTTGTAGTTCTTAAAAATGCTTCTAGTACTAGGCTTCGGTTTCGTTTGTGGCTTATCCTCTTTATTGAGATTTAGATGGAAATTTCTGGGTGGTATTTTGGGGGGTTCTTTTTCTTCCACTTTAGGAAATAACCTATTGAAAACTTTAGATTGAACAGGTTTCTTTCCCATATCTATGGTGAAGGCTAGAGATTGTTTTTGTGGTAACTGGTCTTTGAAGACCATAGGCTTTGTCCCGTAAGGAGTAAAATTCATTGATCTCTTATCATTCTGAGGTACTGTAATATTAGCATGTGGAGGTACGTAAGGTGGTAAATTCTCATTATATTCTGGTATTAGTTTATTTAAGTTTGCAGGTATAGCGTAAGGGTTCTTATTGCGATAGTCCAAGTTTTGGTAAGGGTTAAGACTGTCGAAGAAATTGGAATTTAAACTATCCAGATTCTCTTCGGGACATTGGTTAACTCCTGGTCAGCGTGGGGGAAAACGGTCATGTTAGTATAGCGGTAAATGTGTGACTGTGGCCGTTAATATGGAACAATTTTGTCTTATGTTTCAGACATATATCATTTATTATATCAGACACTTTGATCAGCCCCCTTAGTCACATATCGTCTGAAAGGGAAACGGATTCGAGTTTTGTACTTTGTCTTTATCTGTCCGCTGTCGGGAATGTTTCCGACGGTTTGTGAATACGGCAGGAAGGTCAGTGCCTCAACACTAGGAACATTTCAATGTCCAAATTGTAGAGATTCCAAAATCTCTTGTAAACCAAATAGAAATAAACTTTCAACATCAAAAATATTCTAAAAAATGTTAATTAAATTACGTTAGTTTAATTACGTTAGTGTTAACTACATATTATGTTTAATAAAGGCGATCTTAACAAAAAACTATAGATATGACGTAAAATACTCTTGAATAAGCCATTATAGTCTTTCAAATGAGATTGAAGACATGAGAAGAGTCGTCGAGAGTAGCTACTATTAAGTTTTTACTTTTCTTTGTAAGTCAAAATCCATGTCTTTGACGTTTTAATTTCATATTCACGACCACATTCCCAATATTTATTAATATGCGCATGTAAATGAAGTGACAATCGTTAGCTTTAACAAATTGTTTGTGGATGTAGTTTAATTCATTTTGTAAAGTACGAATCATTCATTTAATTTATTAATTATTTTAAAATAAATTGAAACCAAAGAAGAAACGGCGATAAATTTTACTTTTATTATTATTGTATCTTCAATATTAGAATACAATTGATTAAGTCCATAAAAACGATGGCCCGTAACTTAACTGACGATAAACAAACACTTCATCTTTAACAGATTAGAGCAATAAAAGAATGCGTAAAGCCTATTTAAGGTTAGTTTTAATTTGACTACCATTAACAGTTACAAAATATTATTATATTTATATGAGAGAAAATAGCATACTAATTATTTTATTTACAAACTGAACACACTTTTAAATGTCTATCGCGACATTGTTTGAAACAGAATACTTATATTTTCATTATTCCATAACCTAATATTTAGAGACCTATTTGAGCAAATATCACATAAAAAAATTGCCGTTCCCCCTTTAGTTACTTAGCGAAAGTTGTCAGAATACATCAACAAACATGACCACACATTCTGAACCTTACTGCACTCACCATAAGGCCTGGTATTGCTCGGCACAGCCATAGAGACGGGTCGTCCTCTTCGAGTGCTATCTTTCTCGGGGATGTAGGACAGATCGTTCGTAGATTGACTGGACTTGAGGTTCGATCGGAAAGCGACCTAAAACAATTTGTCAATGGGTTAATTTACCTCCAAACCTTATCTCCCTTATTCCAAAACGTGGACTAAAATAGTCCTGGTTTAAAACTGGTACTAAACTGGTGTTGTCACTTTCATTTTCCAAATGAAAGACGGAATTAGCATCAGTTTTAAACCAGGTCTAATTTTAGTCCACGTTTTGGAATAAGGGGGTATATGATAATCACAAATCACATTTATGCCGCTATCTTTAGAGATCCCGGGTTCGATTCCCTGTCGGGTGAATATTGAAAACGAACTTTTCAATATTTTCTCGGGTCTGGGTGTATGTGGTAACCTTCTTCCAATTTTTCCATAACACTAGTGCACAAGCAATTTGGTATTGGAACAATGTATGTGAGTGTGTCCGATATTTATAATATCCTCATAAAGAATTCCTTTCTTCTGTTCACTTCAATAGATAGCAATACAGTGCCCGTAGTGTAAGTTTTTACGTCAAAAAACGCAAACTATTTCGATTCCGTATTTATGTCAATTTGTATGAAAACTGTATTAGCGCCTCTAGCGGCGAGTAGCGCGCTTATATGATGAATGATGAAACTAGCCTATTAACTTACATTCTCCAACTGTCTCCTCGTGTCCAGTATCCTCCTATTCAGCTTTTCCCGACTCCTGGCCGCTTCCGGGACTAGACTCCATTCATATGGAAGGCTGCTGTTGAAAACTGGCCCAAATACTCACATTCTCCAGCTGTCTCCTCGTCTCGAGTATCCTCCTATTCAGCTCTTCCCGTCTCCTGGCAATTTCCGGGTCTAAAGCTTGGATGAAATAATGATGAATGATGAAACTAGCCTATTAACTTACATTCTCCAACTGTCTCTTCGTTTCCAGTATCCTCCTATTCAGCTTTTCCCGACTCCTGGCCGCTTCCGGGACTAGACTCCATTCATATGGAAGGCTGCTGTTGAAAACTGGCCCAAATACTCACATTCTCCAGCTGTCTCCTCGTCTCGAGTATCCTCCTATTCAGCTCTTCCCGTCTCCTGGCAATTTCCGGGTCTAAAGCTTGGATGAAATAATGATGAATGATGAAACTAGCCTATTAACTTACATTCTCTAGCTCTCTCTTTGTCTCCAATATCCTCCTATTCAGCTCTTTCCGTTTCCTTTCTACTACCGGGTTTAAAGTTTTAGTAGGTCATGACTCCATTCATATAGAAGGCTGATGGTGAAAACTGGCCTAAATCACATTTTCCAGCTGTCTCCTCGTCTCTGGTATTCTCCTATTCAGCTTTTCTCATCTCCTGGCAGCTTCAGGGTCAAAAGCTTTGATGAAATAACGATGATTGATGAAACTTACATACTCAAGCTGAACCTTGTTTCCAACTTTCTGGGAAATGATGATGCATGATGAAAACTGGCCCAAATACTCACATTTTCCAGCTGTCTCCTCGTCTCCGGTATCCTCCTATTTAGCTCTTCCCGTCTCCTGGCCGCTTCCAGGTCTAAACTTTGGTGAATCATGACTCCATCTATATGGAAGGCTGATGGTGAAAACTAGCCCACACTCACATTTTCCAGCAAACTGAATGAAATTAGCCTATTAACTTAATTCTCCAGTTGTCTCCTAGTCTCCATTGTCCTTCTATTCAGCTCTTCCCGTCTCCTGGCAACTTGAGGGTCAATGGCTTTGATGAAATAACGATGATTGATGAAACTTACATACTCCAGCTGAACCTTGATTCCAACTGTGGTGAAATGGTGATGAATGATGAAACTAGCCTGTTAACTTAATTCTCCAGTTGTCTCCTAGTCTCCAGTGTCCTTCTATTCTGCTCTTCCCGTCTCCTGGCAACTTGAGGGTCAATAGCTTTGATGAAATAACGATGATTGATGAAACTTACATACTCCAGCTGATCCTTGATTCCAACTGTGGTGAAATGGTGATGAATGATGAAACTAGCCTATTAACTTACATTCTCCAGCTGTCGCCTCGTCTCTAGTATCCTCCTATTCAATTCTTCTCGTCTCCTGGCCGCTTCCGGGTCTAAAGCTTTGGTGGGGCGCGGCGCGGGCGATGGCGGTGCGCGCGGCCGGGACAGGTGTTGGGAGGAGAGGGAGTTGTGGCCTAAAACAATAAGAATACATTATTAAGGCGCCGATTCCCCAAAATAGGGTATTCTAAATTATGGATTACTCGCAAATCACAAGTACTTAAAATTTGGAAAAAATATATGTTATTTTACAGTTATTTATCTAGTGCTTCCGGCCATTTTTTTTCGATTGGTGATATTTTACTGTGCCAAATAAAATCCCAAACATCCGTCTAATAATAATTCAAATATCATATTACTTGCAGTATACTTGGTTTTAGTTAATGAAAAACATATGAAAATAATTGTCTTTGAATAGCCGAGGGATTCCGGCCGTCATAAATTCAATTTTTTCATTATTTAATTTTTAATTGAATTTTAAGTGATTTTCGATTCGCGGGGCGCTCGTGAGTTCACAGTTCACTGCCGGCTGCCGCTGGGTCCGCGCGAAGTATATAGAGCGCGGCCGAGCAAGCGTTAGCGTGCCTATTTCGGTCGGGATTCCTCGCCTTTAAGAAGAATTAAAGACTTGAATCAACAGTTCCACTAGATGACGCCTTACGCCCGGTTATCAAGAATATTAAAGAGTTTTCTATACTAATCTATACTTCTATACTAATATAATAAAACGGAAAGATTTGATTGTTTGTTTGTATGTTTGTTTGCATCGAATAGGCTCCGAAATTACTGGACCTATTTAGAAAATTCATTGACCATTAGAAAGCTACATTCTTCCCGATCCCGAGTGACATAGGCTATATTTTATCGCGATATTCCCACGGGAACGGGCACCACGAGGGTAAAACCACGAGGATCTGCTAGTATTTAACATTTGCATTCAATTAACAATACGTGTTTACACAAGAGTTTTCAGTTGTTACTACCAGCATTCCCACCTATTCGTTGCCGCATAACGAAACTCGATGGAACCGGATAAAGGCATTCTGGTAGACATTCAAAAAATGAGGAAGATAAAGTGATCAAAATATAGATACAAACAGATCAATTGGATTCACAGATTACAAGGTCAAAGGGTCAGTGGCATCAAGAACTGAGTGAGATCAAGAATTCAACTAAAGAAGTCAGTCGAATCAAATAAGTCAGACAGACTAAAGAAGTCAGTCGGACAAAGAAGTCAGTGGGACTAAAGAAGTCAGTCGGACTAAAGAAGTCATTCGGGTTAAAGACGTCAGTCGGACTAAAGAAGACAGTCGGACCAAAGAAGTCAATGAAACCAATGAATCTAGAAATTAGGAAAATACTGAAGTCAGGATAAGCACAAATAGGACTAGTAGTTAATAATAAAAGCATCTCACCCGCATTAACACTAGTGTCCAACTCGGTGCCGCATAACGAATCAAACGCAGACTTCAAATACTGCTCTCTTCTCCCGGACGTGTCCAGAGATTCACAGGAACCGGACAGGGGATTCCGGTCGGCGTTGTCGCCGGACGGTGTGGACACCTGGGGGGAGAGTAACTGCAACAATTATGATGACTATTTATAGAAAAATAGTGCTCGTATGAAAAATTTAAAATGAAGTATTTTAGAAAAAATCGACCCGTCTCACAATCATCTCCGATGGCGCGAACCCACGACCTATCGCTATCCGGGCGACTGATTTAGCCTCTGAGCTACTCGGTAGTTCAGAGGCTAAATCAGTTACGTTACGAGAAGCGTCGAATTTATCAAATACTTCTTACGCGCTGAATAGCCAGCGTTAATTTCATCAATGTGAAGATATTACTACCCTCACCGGAGCTGGTTGTGAGACAGGTAAATTTTTTCAAAAATACTTCATTTTCAATTTTTCAATAATAAATATTGAATTGTGAATACAAAAAAGTAAAAATTTAAATAACAAGTACTCGTATGTTTACCAAAACCCTTAAAGATTTCTTTAAAAAAACTGAAAACGCAACGAAAAAGTATTCTATAGGTGTACGCGCCAATCATGTCATGGCGCGACGGACTGATTCACTCACTCACTCTCGAAGATTCACCGCCGCGAGCGCCGCTCGCCGGCTCAGTGCAAAAACCCCCGCCGCGAACGCTAACCGTGTGTCGCGTCGAAGCGCGTACGAACCACGCGGTCGACACCATTTTGGGTTATCGCATACCCATACGAACGCTCATAAACAGACCCCGGCCGGTGGATTTGTGTCAGTGTTAGTGCGTCACCATAATCACCAAACCGCCGTGCCAGCATTCGCCCTCAAGAACTCGCCATCCATCTCATCCACAAGTAAGTTCCCAATTCCTCATTACTTCTCAATCACTCCCCATCTCACAGCCACAAAGTAACTACGCGGGCGGTCGCCCTAGCAGAGAGTCCGCTTAGAACAAAGTGCCATTTTCGTCACGCACACATAGACGTCACATATACAGGCAAAATGGGGCAGTTTGGGACAGTACTCAGTCGCGAGTATCGCAAAGAGGTCAGTGATCGCAAGTTCCAAAGAGCATTTAATTGATCACTTCACGTCCGCGCCGCTACGTGTCACTGTGACACTTATATACCTATTTTACCAAAAATTAACAAAATTAATAACCAATATTATTACAGTTGCAGTGTATTTGTTTGTCTAAATACGACTAAAAACTGTGCATACACGTTCTTTATATTTCCAAACGATATTGAAAGGTAAGTTATGTCAAACTGTTTTCTCTTGTTGGTAGGTGAGTATACCTAGGTACTTTTGGGACTAGCCGCTTTGATAACGACGATGAACCATACACATTCATCTTATAGTTAGCTGGTTGTGGTAAAACGCCAGTATTTGGGTTCTATGGTTTAGTTAAGTAGGTACCTAGATATATTCTTTGTTGGCGCTCGACCGCAGCCCGCCGCCGGCCGGTCACAATCACAACTCGTAGCGGCTCACGCATAGGTAATCTAATGAGACCGATAGTTGTGGAGATCCTTGGGGGAGGCCTATTCCCAGCAGTGGGCGTCGTTCGGCTGACATGATGATGACGCTTGTCCTTATTTAGATGTTATAGTAATCTCAAAACTTCTTGGCGGTTCAGCGAACACAACCACAAGTCATGTTGACGAATTTTCAAGTAAAAGTTGTCGTTGCATTTTCTTTTATTTTGGCAGTGTTAAGAGATCCTACTTACATTTTAGAGACTTCAGTCATTAAACCCCAAATAACATTTTACTTGCAGTATTTTTTTTTCATGTAAGCGAACGGCAGTGTGCCAGCCAAGTTCAGGAAAGGACGCCAATCATTAAATCCCTAATAACATTTCACTTGCAGTAAAGTTTTCTTTATCTAGGCGCACGGCCGGCAGTGTGCCAGTCAAGTTCAGGAGAGAACGCCAATCATTAAATCCCAAATAAGATTTCACTTGCAGTAAAGTTTTCTTTATCTAGGCGCACGGCAGTGTGCCTGTCAAGTTTGGGAGAGAACGCCAGTCATTATACTTACCCCAAATGACATTTTACTTGCAGTAAAATTTTTTTTGACGCACGGCAGTGTGCCAGCCAAGTTCAGGAGAAAACGAACCACGCACGATTATGCGTATACTTATTTATTTTAACGTCTTTATCGTAGGAGTGCCATAGCCTATTTTCGTTGCAAAAATAACTAGTTCATTTTAAAAATCAAATGATTTATTTTCAGAGGAACCTTATGGTTAAGTTTAATTGATCGAGAAGATGTACGCAACAAATGGTCAACATAATCTTCGAGTTTGTGAGGCCCATTTCGAAACCAATTCTATAATCAAGACATCGAACCGAACTGTCCTGAAAAAGGCACTAATCCCAAACTTTTGCTATATGTCAAAAAAAATTAAAATAAAGAATCGCAAGCAACTGTGGAGACTAATGAATCTTGTACACAATAAGAAAAAGTTAAATGTGACTCAAATTCACAAATAGCAACTCACGTTTCTGCAAATTCTCCCAGAAAAAGAATGCTGAAAAACGATATTCTTGAGTGCAAGAAAAGACTATAAAGACAGCTGCGCCAGAAACAAATATGAACCTGTTTTCATCTCGCTGTTCTCCCGCTGTAGGGTTTGCGAACCGATAGCGTAGCTTCTATGACGTTCACAAGTATTGTAAAAACCAATCTAAATTGAATAAACAAATTTGACTTTGACTATTAAACTACTTATATTTTTTTATTTACCTATACACGATAAAAACACAACATAGGTATTTAAATACACTTTCTTGTTTTCAAAATAGTTACCACTATTGCTTGATACAGTTCTTGCGTTATAAAGGTTTTTCAATTTTTGAAGATGACAAGTTATTATAACTTTTAAGAAAATATTAATTATTTGAAGTTCTTGAACGAAAAAAATTATGGAACTTGTAACCCATTTAGATTTCAACTATTTTTCGCTGAACTTGGCACCTTTTTTACCTTTATGTTTTCGTCGAACTTACTTAGTGCCTTTTTCAACGTTTATGTTTTTAGTGGGATCACTATCACACCATATTTATATCTTGTTCATAGAGTACATTATAACATATAGGAATGGAATACATTACAACATAATAGGTTCGGTATAGGTACAATTAGGATCTTGTCTTCGTCGTGTGTGGCGTCGGGACTTTAAATGGATATTAGATGCTCTGTTTACCATCTAAGCAGCATCTAAAGCATGTAAACATGTTTAAGATGTATGTTTAAACGAATTTATTTATGTATGATTGTTAACTTATACTACCTACTCCTTTTTAAATTCAGAATCAATACAGAAGCAACCCTAGTGAGTCAGACAAGGATAGGTATAGATTTTCAAAAATGGTGGGAGCGGTCCTTCTGTAAATTCTTTATTTTGTGTCACAGCCGCGTGTGATCGCACCCCAGCGTTCACAATAGGGATATTAGATTAGTACAGTAAATGAATTTGTTTCCCAATCCACCTAAGATTCATTATCAAAAAGCAAAATGTCACCATAAGAGCTAGGTGACATTTCAATACTATTACTAAAATATTAATTTGTAATGTGAACGTCTGTCAACGAAGTGGGTAGAGAATTTAATACTTTGACTGTACACGAAACAGCTGTTTGCTTTCTCGCGATATCAGGGTTACTTCAACATACATCTGCCTGTACCTTTTGCAGGTTTTTTTTATCCACAAACGGGGTAGACGTTAGCCTTCATCTCACCTGCCTAATGTTAAGTGAAGAATAGGCTGAAGATGGAAGCGCACTACTCCCTGAATCCTCAACACTGAGAAACTAGCTATTTTATCTCTAACTGCCGGAATACAACAATGCTGAAAAAATCATTGTAATGGCGTCAGACTTAGATAAGACGGTGGTAGCTGGCCAGGCGGACTTATAAAAAGTTCTACCACCAACCGGATTTCTGAAGTCAGTGATTCGTAATGTAAGAGCAGTCTACTATATGCGGTCTTCTCTAAGGTACTGTCGATATAATGACAATTTCATCTCTTGTTCCTAGACACTTATACGACTAACGGCCAGAATTAATAATCTATCCACAGATAGGGATAAGCATGATCCAGATTAGTTGCTAGGCAACACCTAGCAACACTCAGGCAACTGTCTTTAATTTTATGTTAATATCAAACGTTGCATAGCAACTAATCTGGATCATGCCTATCCCTATCTGTGGGTTGATTATTAATTCTGGCCGTTACTCATGTTACTTCGGTCTTCTTTAAACACAGTAACCACTCAATGGTTCCTTGCCTCCCGGAGGCAAGTATTTTTACCCGCCCCAATGGTTCCTTGCCTCCTGGAGGCAAGCTGACAGCTAATTAAAATACTTTAATTAATTATGTCAAATCACTCTCTGTTCCTATCCAACTTATACCAATCTTAATCTAGACACCTTATTTTAATCGTAGAACAAGAAATTAGTCCAATTTAATAAAAAATTGGCGGATTATATTCGATTGAAGTTCGCCGACTTGCTTGCCTCCAGGAGGCAAGGAACCATTGCGTGATTTAGGCAATGTTAGCTAAGTATGGAAAAATAAAATATAAAAATTTAATTAAATATATTGTACTAAATATGTTGTAATACATTAATATATACTTTTTATGCCCTCAATACCCATAAAAAGTATATATTAAAAATTTATCTACTTACAAAAAGAAGTCGATAAAAATTCAAAATTCAAAATTCAATATAGTTTATTCAATTTAGGTTTGTTTAACAACACTTATGAACGTCAATGAAGCTACGCCATCGGTTCGCAAATCCTACGGCAGGAGACCTTGTAGCGAGAAGAACCGGCAAGAAACTCGCCAAGGGCTATTTTTTTCTCTCTATACGAATCGATCCATACTTTTGTAGCCCGTAAGGGTGATTCTTTACTTACATTTTTATATCTTTAATTAAACAATATTTTTCTAAAAGAGAGTTATCTTTTTTTTACTTTTATCTAATAACAACATTGTAAACTATTATTTAAACACAAATTGGTCTGTAATAATTGTTTAATTATTAGTATTTATTGCATGTTTTAAAAAGAAATCGGTAAAACATTTCCTTTTCTGCAACTTCAACTCGCTGTTTCTAATTAAATCGTAATAAAACTCCATCTACAAATCATACTATCTTATTGAAAATTTAACTAGCATTATAAATCAATAATTAGTTTTTATTAAATCCTTCTAGTTTTTGAGTAAAACTTAATTTAAAGCCGAGCGAGCGAAGCGGAGCGGAGCGGAGCTGTGCTGAGGAACCATTGCCCCGTAAGCATATTTAAGCGTGCGTAACCATTGAGTGGGTAACTTACGTTAAGTACTTACCTTATTTTTTAAACTCCGAAGTCATTGCAAACAAAATATACACTGTCTTCTCGAAGCTATTGCCAACAAGAAGGAATACATCATAATATATTATCTTTTTCTATTCTTACCTCATCATCATCAGAATCATGCCCAGAACCACTAAGCGACGTCCCGGTACCACTCGGAGGTATTTCTAAAGTAGGGGCTTCGTTCTTCCATCGTTTAGATCTCCGCATTGATTGTCTCAACTCCTCCGCGTCCATTGCGTTTACCATGAACTCTCTGTAGAAGGAATAAGGCGGTTATTACAATGACAACTTAGAAAAAACTTACTAACATTTTTAAATGGGAGGAAAACTAACTTTTTATCACGACAGAGGGCGTTATTGGGGGGGCGTTTTGTTGATTGGTTGTTTTGTGACATAACGTCACAATATTAACCAATCATAACAGCTGTCGAAATCGATGAAATCTTTTATGGCGTCATTCAACCACAGCAGAGTACTATGCGATTATTATAAGAATAGGATAGGGACACCGCCATGTTGTGACGTCAAGCTGTCAAAGTGCTGTTAAACTAACTTCACTTCACTTCAGTATGGTGTGCAAAAAAAGAAATTTATCGTGAATCAGGGGGCTGATTATGTTGTCATAGCTTAAAACCTTAAAAGCTAAAAAGTCTTAAAAAGTTCAAACCAAAACATACGAATAATTTGCAGATTAATACAAATCATTAACTTGATATTTTCGGAAAGTATAGGACTCATGAAAGTATACTTTTACGAAAATGATCAGGTAATTTGAATCTCAATCAAATTAAAATTTTGTGATATTTAACTGAACCCATTTTTTCATACTTATTGTTCTGCGGGGTACTTTAATAGGTATATGCTTCAATAACACAGAATAACTTGAATTTTGGTTCTATTTACTGGTTTAAGTTATGAAAATAATGAAAAATGGAAAATGAGGTATTTTAGAAAAAATCGATCCGTCTCACAACTAGCTAGGATGGGACTCGAACCCACGACCTTTCGCTATCCGGGCGACTGCTCTAACCTCTGAGCTACGGAGTCGATACGAGAAGCGTCGAATTTATCCAATACTTCTTACGCGTTGTATAGCCAGCGTTAATTTCATCAATGTGAAGATATTACTACCTTCGCACGCGAAATAATAACACATAATAAATTGAATTGAATTGGATAGCGAAAGGTCGTGGGTTCGAGTCCCATCGGAGCTACCTAGATGTGAGACGGGTCGATTTTTTCTTTAATACTTCATTTTCCATTTTTCAATAATAAAAAAAATAAAACCGCCTTCAAAAAACCACATCAAAAAAGTAAGAAATAATTCCTCACCAAATAAATAACGTAAGTACTTTGAAGTCGGGCGTGAAACATGTACAATTTTTTGTTGTTTTTGTTAAAAAAAAATCTTTGCCCTTTTATAATTTTGAGAGCTGTCTTGCGCTGTGTTCCTTCTGTCGCTGTCTTCCTTATCTATTCAGTTTGTATGATCTTTATTTTATTATATTTCTTCCACCTTATGCTGAGCCCTACTCATTTCCTCCTCTTCTCAGCACCGATATTCCCACGGGACCAAATACCATGCGGACAAAACCGCGCGGAGCCTCTAGATCTAGAAGAACACAAATACAACACTTACCCCGGTGTATCGTCATCATTATTCCCCGGATAGTAAGTAGGCCTGTTCCGGCTTTCGGAGGATGAGGTCCTCTCGCCGTCTGAAATGTCTTCTATATCGCCGTCATGCTCGGTGGATTCCTGGTCCTGGGGGCAAATAGTCCAATAGTTTACAACATTTTAATATAACCATTTGATATCCTAAGGCAGTTGTCCCACCGCCGGCGCCGGCGAGGAAGCGACTAACTATCAGCTATTTTCTCGCTCAAGAAACGTACAATAGATATACATTCCGTGTAAACAAAAGAGAGGCATATATTAATAGTTGATCGCCGACTGTTCACACTGCAAACGAGGACTCGCTCCACTAGTTTTGTTTCTGAGCGACAAGACCTATCAAAGATAAATACTCGCTCAGCGATACTCTCTCAGCTCGCTTTTCGTTCATCGCCGGCGGTGGGACAACGGCCTAAAGTTATATTTCGTCATCAAAAAGAAACAGGTCGAACAACCTTTTTTTCTGTCAAATCTAAGTTTGTATGGGAAAGCCAAAAATAACTTCTATGACTAGTTCCCATCACGTGGCTCGTTTGCCCCTTTTTAATATATAAAAAAAAACTTCTACAATAACTTTTTATTCATATCCATTAAGTTTTTTGTAAAAATTTCATTTTCATGACAAGCTTTTTTGCTGACTGTACTTAAATATTGTATTGTCATCTAAACCAAACCTGTATACAAAATTTCAGCTCCATCGGACACTGGGAGTGGGTCGGATTAAGCTTGCAAGATTTGTCCCCCACTAACTAACTGACAAACTAACTATAAAAGCTTGTAAAAAGAGGCGAATGGTTGGTAATGATAAGATCGAGTGATAACGAGTATTTTGTCGTCTTGTAAATGAAATGATAATATTTATTCCAATGAACTTATAACAAGCTCTTCAGAGTCGTCAGCTTTAAAAGGATGGGCGCAAGAAATTCTTAATATTGATACAAACCTCGTATTTAAAACTGCCGATTGACGAATCGTCAGTGTGATGCCTCGTTCGTACTTCCGGCGTTCGTTTTGGTAAATTCATTGTAACCTAACAAAACAATAATAAAATCAAAAAAACAAAATAAAAGGAATAAATGAAATAAAAAAAATCAATCCGATTTGTTATTAAAATTGATATTTAAATAGAAAAAAAATTTATAAACAAATAAAATTATACAAATTAAAATTAAAAATGAATTGAGATTTCCTATACTTTTTCCTATAAAAATGAATTACTTAGTAGAAAAATCGACCCGTCTCACAAGCTTCGATGGGACTCGAACCCACGACCTTTGCCTTTTCACTGAGCAACGGAGTCGTTTAATCGGAGCTAGTTGTGATTGTGAGGCAGGGCGATTTTTTCTAATACTTCAATTTTAATAATAAAAATTGCATTGTGATTGTAAATGCATGAAAAAAACTACAAATTAAAATGTCAAGTTACTTAACATAATTTAGTGATAGTGACACCATAATTTATAGTGAAAATAATGTACTAGCCAAGCATACAAACATTGCTACATAACAAAAGCAGTTTACTATCAAATGATATGTAATGTTATGTAAAGTATAATGATGAGAAGTATTTATAGATTTGAACAATACATAATACAAAAAAAATCAAGCATGAATACCTATGATTAATAGGCAGTTATCATTATAATTAATAAAGCATTACGAATTAATTTCAAATAACTACAAGACAAGTGTCATACTGTTATCGTTATTAGTTATTAATTTAAAAAAAAATCATACGAAATACGAATACAATCAAAAAATGAACACTGTACTGCATACCGATGTGAAAGCCACTAAAGTCTATTATCTTTACGAAAATCTTAACTAGAAAACAGACTACTACAATTCTGTACTGGAACGATGTGTTTGTGTATTGTATTTTACTTTTTAGACTGAACATTATTCAACCAATATTATTAAGGATGGCTCACACTATACCGTGCCGGGGACCGTACTCTGAAAAGCTAATATGAAACTTCGGTTAGCCCCGCCCCTTTCTCTCGATTCTATGATGACTGGAGAGTGAAAGGGACGGGTATAACGAAGTTTCGGGTTTAGCGTTTCAGAGTAGGCCCTCGGGTCCGAGCGGAGCGTCGGCCGTCAGATATTACATATTATACCTAAATACATTGCTCGGCCGATACTCGGATGCCGCTCGGTATAGCGTGAGTATGTCCATACAAAATATAATGCACTAGCTTTCCGCTCGCGGCTTCGCCCGCGTGAACTACACGACGTTATCCCGCGGGAGTGTGATATTTTTCCGGGATAAAAAGTAGCCTATGTTCCTCTCCAGACTATAAAGTATCTATGTCCCAAATTTCAGCCAAATCCTTTCAGCCGTTTTGGCGCGATTGAGTAACAAACATCCAAACATCTAAACATCCAAACATCCAAACATCCAAACTTTCACATTTATAATATTAGTAGGATTATCTCCATTCAGTGAAGCAAAAGACTTTTAGTAAACAATCTTGATATGTGTCTCTTTATGAAAAACGCATTTAAAAATAAGTAAGATGTATACATACATACATTATTCATTTTATAATATGAAAACATGGAGTTACTTTGAATAAATAAGTGTTTCATATTATTTATTGCATTTTATATTATACTAGCGAATCCTCGCGGTTTTACCCGCGTGATACCCGTTCCAGTGGGAATATCGGGATAAAATAACTCGGGAAGAATGTAGCTTTCTAATGGTCAAAGAATTTTAGAAATCGGTCTAGTAGTTTCGGAGCCTATTCGATGCAAACAAAAAATCAAATCTTTCCTCTTTATAATATTAGTATGGAAAACGGTTACCTAATGAAACGCATAACATTTTTCGCCATAAACATGAAACGCATCGTGTTGAAAGGCATAATCATCGAAATGCATAATTCTTAAAGGCATAATTTCATAACGCATACTTTTTTTGCCCGAATTTTGAAAGGCATAATCATCGGAAGGCATAATTTCAATAAGCATAATTATCTACAGGCATAACTTTTAAATGTCATAATACTTAAAAGGCATAATTTCAAAATGCATAAATTCAACGGGGTATTATCTTGTGTTTATTTATTTTGAAGCTAGGTCTGTAAAAATAAAAAAATCTTTTCTGGCACTTCGCCGGCCGCTGCCGCGGCACGCTCGCTTCGCTCGCTCGGCTCGCGCGGCGTATTGGTCACTGTTCTAACCTAACCTAACCTAAAACGACTGTTAGGATTTCTTGGGTGGCGGATTTCTTGAGCCCCCTTGGTGGGGGGCTGCGCCCCCCCGTCCCCCTGCTTCTCTGTTTTCTCCCATTTGAACTAAATTCAGAACTTATAGAGTAAAAAATTTTTTTTTGCCTATTGGATGTCTCTCAAATACCTCCGGGGTTGTTAAAAGGGTATCAAAAATTTCGTCAGATTTTGGCTGCGACGCACCGTTTTCGAGATATTGACATTTTTATAAAATAATGTTTTTAAAATTTAATTATGCTTTATAAAGTTATGCGTTTTAAAGTATGCTTTACGAAATTATGACAAACGAAAATATGAATTTCGAATATTATGCCTTTCAACTATTATGCATTATTATCATTATGCGTTATGAAATTTATGCCAAGGAATAAAATGCTTTTCAATATTATGTCTTATGATGTATGCCAAATGAAATTATGACAATCAACTGTATGCGTTTCAATGTGTCACCATTGAAAACGCATCAAGATTTTTTTACGTAAAATATTATGCTCCACTTATTAGACTTTAATTGGCCGGGTCCGGACGACGCTCAGCTCAGACCGGACGACGCTCGGCTCAGACCCGGCACGGTGTAGCGTGAGTCATCCTTTAATAGTTTTTAAGTTGAAGTTGATAAAGTAAAATGACCTAAGTGCGTGATTTTAAATGTAGTATAACATGGTCAAGACAAGTAGTTCGGCAATTTGATATGAAAGTACAGCCAGGGACCAATACAATTAACCACCTCTTACTTATTTTTGTGTGGTTGGCGTTACACCGTTCACTTGCAGCCCATATGCTTGATTGTTTATGCATTGTACTACCCTAGTTTAATACATAACCAAATAGTAAAAGGGTCTGAGCGTGAATGGCAAGGCACCAGCCACACAAAAGAAGTGGTTCACTGAATTTGTCCCGAACTATACCTATACTGAGAGAAACTCTAATTTGATATCTATTCTTACACAATGAATGGTCCATGAATGACAATGACAATGACAACACAAACAAAAGCTAAAAACACAAAACAAAATGCTAAAGAAAAAAACTTTAAAAAAAAACCTTTTCCACCCTCGGAGATATCGTCAATATATCATAAGTTTTCCTTATCGTAGCGTCAAAATTCCTGAACAGTGCTTCTACGCGGGGCAGCTGAGACAGGTTCAACGATTTCGGCCTCTAAACGTATGGAAATAAAGACCACAACCGGATGCAGGAGTTATGAGAAGTTTTAAAGTAATATTTTGGAAGTCTGATAAAAATTTCGTCTTTAATTACTGGAGTATAAGGTATATTATTAAATGACAGATAAATATGGGATATATTTAAAATGCAGCAAAGCTTACTCTGACTTTACGAAAGAAAAATACATTGTATTTTTCCAAACATAAATTGGTTATCAACATCACTTCACTACTGGGGGCACAAACTTTCCTTATGGATGAACAAGGCAATATAATTGGGTATTTGACTGAATTTTTTTTATTGACTTAAAATATTTATTGATTTAGTAGCAACACAATATAGGTTTTTATTTTTAAATATATTGCATATTTTCAGCGATATAGAGCATCAAACTTTCTAATTAGACAAGGAGAGCGCTATAGAAATGTGAGGTCACATTTCTATAGCGCCATACTCTCGCCATAGAAAATTTCGTTTAAGAAAGAGATAGCTAGAGTCAGAATTAAGTAGCTCATATTCGCTTGTTATAATACACATTGAATTTCTTTTTTCACATTCGTTATTCAATAATGTTATATTTCTTAATGTTTTAATTAAATATCTACATTTCAACAACAGTCAAATACCCAATTCATAGGATAAACTTATTTATTTATAGAGATATTTATAACAAATTTAAAAAGTTTATTTTTTGGTTACATTAGGACTTTAGAGTTTAGCTAGAATTACGTTTAAAAATACACATAAGTAATAATATTATGGTACCTTTACTAAAACTCTAACTCAATTTTCATCAGACTTCAAAACAATGTATATACAAAATATACATAATTTACATATAAAAACAACAAAATAAAAAAACCAACACCAGTTGTGAGTGATTAGACAACACAAATTAGTGAAAAAGGGAGTGTTGTTATGTGTTTATGTTGTAATTAAAGTTTTTAGCAAAAAGTGCTGAGAAATAAATACTTAGTGCAAAATCAAATCTACGTGTTACTTAAATTACTAAACCATATTTTAAAACAAGCAATTTTATTAGAATTTCATCTGAAAAATTTCTCAAAGAATTTTGGATTGCTATAAGAATTTTCCGATTTATTACAATATAATCTTTTCCATTAATTACAAAGTATGCTAAAATAATTATATGCAAACTTAAAACGGTAATTACAAAAAAGGAATTATTATTTCTCTTTTTTTTTATTTTACAAAAAGTTTCCACTTAAACATAAAAAAAAACAAAATTTTACTTTATTTTCATTATTGTTTTCAACGGTATACTTAACATCCTTAGTTTACGTCACCAACATAAACACACCAACAACATTTAAAACATAACACGTCCACACATGTCGTAACATACCTGTTTCACCCCGGTTTGCTCGCGTCTCTTCTCGTTGTACCTCGTGTCTGTGCCGCTGTCTAAAGAACTGTCTTTGGACCCGTCTGAATCGCGTTTTTCTGTAGAAAAATAGGTTATATGAATATTTTTATTTAAGCCAGTAGTGTAATACTCTCGCCACAGAAAATTTCGTTGTAGAAGGAGACAGTAATATTAGAGTCACAATAATTAGCTTGTTTTAAAACAGAGTCAATTTCTTTTTTTATAACGGGTGTCCCAAAAGTAGGTAAAGGATGATTTGTCTCAATAAAACGCGAATAGGTTGGAATTTCTTCGTAGTTTTATTTTATTTTTTAAAGAAGAGTAACTTGTACAATTTTTTCTGAATAGAATATCTGCTAAATGGCCGCCACGGGCATTTTTGCTGTGTGCAAGTTTTTCATGACACTTTCACACATTTCGCTGCTAATTTCACACATTTCGATTCTTATTTCACCACTAACTCGGCGAATATTTTGTCTATATTGTCTATGTTTTGTGGATCGTTGGCGTAGACTTTATCTTTGACGTAGCCTCAAAGAAAGAAATCCAGTGGCATCAGATGGCAAGATCTCGGTGGCCATTTAACATCACCTCTTCTCGAGATGTTTCGACTTTTCGACGAGTGTTTGTAATTGATCGTGAATTTTCGCTAAATATTTGTATAACTTCTATGCGCTGTTTTATTGTGAATCGCTCCACGATTAATTTTACATGTGTCAAGATGACGTATGTCAAATTTCAACCCGCCATCTTGAATATTTCGGAAATAGCGCGAAATTCAAATCCTATACGTACTTTTGAGACACCCTTTATATACAGGGTGTTTGTTTAAAGATGGGACATACTTCAGGTCCGGGAATTCCTCTTTTGAATTTGAATCGAAGAGTATTCGTCGGGACAGTGAAATGCCGTGGGTTCGAGTCCCATCGGAGCTAGTTGTAGGACGAGTAAATTTTTCTAATACTTCATTTTCAAAACCGGGAATTCTTATTATCTTACCAGCAGTGAAGAGCATTCGCCTGGACACTAAAAGGTCGTGGGTTCGAGTCCCATCGAAGCTACTTGTGAGACGGTTGGCCTTTATTTAATACCTACTTAATTTTCAAAAGCTGCATTTCTTATCTTACATTACTCTTAGTAAGCCTAGCATGACCGCCCAAAACGTGATATATTAGGGGTTAAAGTATCAAATTGCCGTTTTGTATGGAGATTTTTGTAATTATCTATTTTCCATACTAACGTTTTTGTAATTTATTCAACGACTTGTATTATGTAACTTTACAAAATTTACCACACGTATTTATGGACATTTTAAATACTAAATGACACATTCGTTAAGAGAGAAAAAAATCACTAAGGTACAACTAATAAAGTACGAAATTCTGGTAACAAAAATAGTCGTAACTTTCGGGTTAAGTTTTTTCTATGTTTTTTTTTATCAAATATCGTGGTTATTAAATTATCAAAAGTTTCTCGATACGGTCTTAATGTAACGCAATATTAAAGAAATTATATATTTCTAATATCATAAAAGTTGTTAAGTTATATGTACAAAAGAAAAAAACGGCAATTTCATTCTTTAACCCCTATTAAATCGCATTAAATAGCGTTTTATTGACACTCAAACGTCAAAACCCATTGTCTTTGACAGTTAATCGCGATAAAGCGCTATATCATATCGCGTTTTGTTGGTTATGCTGGGGTTGTCTCACCTCAAGCCATTTTTGTATTTTTTGGGCAATATTTTTTTTATTTATTCTATTCTTATTATCTTACCAGCGGTGGGATGTATCCTGGTAGCCCACTTGCCCCTGGCCGGCGGCTCTGGGGCGGGCGTTTCTGGCGCGACTAGTTCATCGCCCAGGCTTTTCTTGGCCCAGGAAGGTAGCCTGCCTATGCGTAACCTGGAAAAGGAATGTCGTTAACTAAGAAACTTTGACATGTTTGGGTCTGTTCTTCGTGTCAGTTAAAATAGTAGATTGTATTACAAGGGAGCAAAATAATATATTTACGGCGAGGGCGCTATTTTGAATCCAGAGCGCAGTGAAGGATTCTAGAGTAGAATCTCGAGCGCAGCGAGGGATTCTAAAGTAGAATCCTGAACGCAGCGAGGGATTCAATATACGCCACCCGAGGTGAAATAGTAGATTGAATTACAAGGGAGCAAAATAATATATTTATGGCGAGGGCGCTATTTTGAATCCAGAGCGCAGTGAAGGATTCTAGAGTAGAATCTCGAGCGCAGCGAGGGATTCTAAAGTAGAATCCTGAACGCAGCGAGGGATTCAATATACGCCGCCCGAGGTGAAAATAATTTTGCGGCCGAGTAATACACTCTGCTTTTCATCCCCCTCTATAAGAAAAGCAGTAAAGACAACTCAAACTACCTACCTTTTTTTGTCGTTCGGATACATCATAGCGCTAGTCGGGCAAGAAAAAAATTTGAGTTTTGAAATAAAAAAATAAATAAATAAAAAAAATATAAGTATGTCCATCAGATTCCTTATAAGTATCTTCAGGGATGCCGAAGGGGGGTTGAAAATTTTGTTAGATTTTAGCTACGACTTACCGTTTACGAGATATTCTCAATTTTATAAAATTCCGTTTTTGAAAATTTCTCGGTCCCGATAAAAGTCCCGGCCCCATACAAAATCAGTTGAATTTTTTTTAAAGTATTGCACACCCTTTGCTACACTCCAACCAATGAGTCTTAAATTATGTTCTAAATTCAAATCTCATAGTTTTGGACCCTGTTATGAAGCTGTTCAAAATTCAAATCTCATTTATACCCTCTTGTCATAACAGCTAATAAATGAATAGTTTTGGGCCCTGTTATTAGATAAACAATCATCGCTTTTCGAATCGATGGGATGAAAATAATTTTGCGGCCGAGTAATACACTCTGCTTTTCATCCCCCTCTATAAGAAAAGCAGTAAAGACAACTCAAACTACCTACCTTTCTTTGTAGTTCGGATACATCATAGCGCTAGTCGGGCAAGAAAAAAAATTGAGTTTTGAAATTAAAAAAAAATTAAATAAAAAAAATATATGTCCATCAGATTTCTTATAAGTATCTCCGGGGATGCCGTAAGGGGATTGAAAGTTTTGTTAGATTTTAGCTACGACTCACCGTTTACGAGATATTCTCAATTTTATAAAATTCCGTTTTTGAAAATTTCTCGGTCCCGAATAAAGTCCCGGCCCCATACAAAATCAGTTGAATTTTTTTTTAAGTACTGCACACCCTTTGCTACACTCCAACCAATGCTTCTTTAATTATGTTCTAAATTCAAATCTCATTGTTTTGGACCCTGTTATGAAGCTGTTCAAAATTCAAATCTCATTTATTCCCTCTTGTCATAACAGGTAAAAAATGAATCGTTTTGGACCCTGTTATTAGATAAAAAATCATCGCTTTTCGAATCGATGGGATGAAAAAAGTCTTACGGCCGGTTTCCGAAACGCAAATTAAAATTACCTAATTCCCAATTAATCTCCAATTAATTTTAGTTTGGGTTTCTGAAAGAAAAATGTGACAGACTGTCACCAGTCTTTTAACAGTCTGTCAGTGCCCATACAAATCTAAACCTAATTGTGAGATAATTTTCGTTTCAGAAACCCAAGGTGCTTTTAATTGGGAATTAATTGGGAATTAATTGTGACAGTCTGTTAGCTAATTTTAATTTTGATTGGCGTTTCAGAAACCGGCGGTTAATTGGGTGTTAGGTTAACGATTCATAAATACATATTTATTTACTAGCCTAGCCCCCTTACTAATAATTGTGGGGTAAAGTTCCACCATGTGTAAATCTGTTGTTGTCACTTATGTTGTCTAAAATAATGACAGAGACAACAAATGTTTTAAATCAGGTGTTACTTTACACAACGTTTATTATTAAGGGCGTAAGTCTTTACGTACATTGTTTTATTTTTTAGAATATGTTTGAGGTTATATGCCAGTTGTTTAAGGCGCTAATCGGAAAAAGTATGGACTTTTTGATTTAAAACTATAGGACGGTTATAGTTGTTACAAATCTGGTATTAAGATATATATTTCTTCATACCTTTATCTAGAATCGTATAGTTTCAAAAACACGATTTTATGATTTTGCCTCGACACTTTTTCTTTTCGAAAAGACCTCAAAAAAATACGAAAATTATAGATTATTCGTAAATGGGGTTACTTACACTATTGGAAATTGGTTTAATTGGTGGACATCAATAATTTCTAGGATCGTATAGAAGCATTTTTTTAAAATCGCTGTAGCTTTTTAATACGAAGCGATTTTGTGTTTTTTTAGCCGAATCTGCAAAATCGGTCTCGCTCCCGCGCGCCTCTTTTTCTCATTGCTATCTCGCTTCAGCATAATTTTTCAGAGTATCGCCTTAAATGCGTTATGTGGAAATTCTTCTTCTAATCATATTGAACATTTATTTGGCTTTTTACATTTTTCGTACCAATACTGCGACACTTGTAGACTTGACATATTGTGCAACACGACACGTTGCTCAACTCAACATGTTGCGCGTCAAATGTTACCTAATGCATACGACACTTTAACAAAAGTCCCTAAAAATTATAACCAGCATGGAAAATGAAGTATTTAGAAAAAATCGACCCGTCTCACAACCAGCTCTAATGGGACTCGAACCCACGACCTTTCGCTTTCCGGGCGACTGCTCTAACCACTGAGCTACGGAGTCGTTACGAGAAGCGTCGAATTTATCCAATACTTCGTACTCGCTGTATAGTCAGCGTTAATTTCATCAATGTGGAGATATTACTACCCTCACACGCGAAAGAAATACCTTTCCAGGTATCTGGCAATCGCTAAAGATGAAATTACTATTATATGTGACTTGAAAATACATAGCGTTGGTAGAAGAAGCATCTACAGATCTCGTCTTATAAACGTCAATCATTGTTCACTTACCGAGATAGAGTTCATACTTTCCTGTCTTTCACCTCAAGCTAGGGCTGAATGGCCTGATTTCCTTTGCCAATGAAGCTCCTACGAGACAAACTGCTTGTCAATGTCATAGCGTCTTAGATTTCGCGCGATAAACACGTCAAAATCTTTTCACTTATCATAAAATAAGTTTAAGTTCGTTTTTAACATAATGTGAAGTTAAAAATAAGAAAACATATTACGAAACATACCAGTGGGTAAGTTTTTTGATAATTTATGTGACAAAAACAACGAGTATTGATGTTCGAAAACCGCTGCTTCGGAGGAAGAGCGTGTTTGATGCATGTTTTAGCCGAATCATCTTCCTATTATCGGATAATCAGGAAGGTTTCGCCCCTCAGCCGCCGCTAAAGAAGCGTGCAAAGCGGCCTCGAACAAAAGACTTACAAACTCAGTAGTGTTTTTGCCACAACATTGTATTTCTAGGTTAACAGCTAAATTGCTACAATATACGGTCAATACCAATTCTATGACCGTTGATAATCACACCTGGATAAATTTATACATTCCAAGATCAAAATATCAGTTTTGGTTAATCCCTACCCTACCTGTCAAGTGTTAAATAACCCAAAGGTGGTTAAAGAAAGACTTGGATAGATAAATAACAACAAACAGTTTGTTGGCTAATCTTGAAAAGGGATTTTACTCACGAAAAGGTTGAGTAGGTTTTTCTACATGTTAGCTTAAGAGAGAAGGATGTACTGTGCCACTTTATTAAGTACCTAGGTACCTATATTAGGTATGCCTTTGTGTCTACCGCAGACAATTTTAAACAGTGCCTCGGAGGCAACTTGGCATTAGGAGCTCATGAATTCCAATTGGGCCGCAGTTCAGTCAAGTGAATTAAATCCAGCTTCCATCTTAATATGTACCTAAAGTTAACATAATCATAATCAATTGCATCATGACATGTGCTGAGAATATGATGTAAAAATAAGTGACTAAATAGTACCAGAGGTATCATGAGTACATGACCCTGTCACGGTACTGCGGTGACAGATTTTATTTCATAAATGAAACTATTAAGAAAGAAAATCATACAAAAGGACCAAAAATAATTATTTAAGGATGATTACAGGTATAAATAACTTATTAATATAAAAATACTTTAGATAGTTGAAGATTTGCCTTGTAAGAAAGCATTATAACCTGTAATGTAACCTCGTGTGAGGCCTTCGCAATTAATCTTGATTGTAAGGAAAAGATACAAAGTCAATTTAAGAGCTATTAGAGCTCTATAAATAAAGAACCCTAGCCTTTGTAAGTGGCTTTACTTGCTTAAATTCAGTTACTTATATCTATCTATCTATCTATGCCAAATTTTATCAAAATCGGTTCAGTCTGAAATTTGTGCAGTGTCTACTTGAAACAATTTTCGGTGTCAAACCACTTTCGGGAAATCTTGACTGAACCAAGCTGAGTTATCATATAAGAATGGGTAGAACATTGTTCAGTACCTAACCCTACTAACTTTTGCAATTTAGAATGAAACCATAAGATAAATACTAAAAAGGGACTTCACAGCTACAATAATAAATACCGAATGATAAATAGTAATTTATTGTTATTTGCTTGAAGATGGCAAAATAAAATAATTTCTACATTACAATGCTATCGAAGATTTCAGATACAAATATTCAATGTGAGTTTACACTGTAAACTATTACTTACAAGAAGCTAATATTAAATTACATTACATGTCATGTAAGTAAAAACATTTAAGTACTCTAATTTGGAATCCTTCAGCTCACTGAGAAAGTTTTTGTCATTCAACAAGTGCATCTAAAGAGCCAGTGCTGTTACTGATCAATTGTATCAGTTTGAACTGTGTGCTCTAGTGCTCGTTTAGCTTGTGCTAAAAGTTGTCTAAAATCTTTCATCTCAGTTCATGTCTATGCGTCTATACCTTGCAATGCCTTGCAATGGACACCCTTGGAATAGGAATAGTGCTTTACACTATTATTTGAACTGGTCATTGAGTTCTAAGTATAATGTTTAACTCAATGAGACTGATACACAAATATTGTCCCTCTTGTGAATAGTGTAAGATGAGTTTTTACTCTCAAGTTAAAATAAATGTATTTCATTACCTATACAACACATTCAGTTTGTAAAATATTCAAACAAGGCAGTGTATGTAATATATAATAATATTTACTGTTGCCACAGACGTTTAGCTAGGTAATTTATGTTAACCACAGATTGCATTAAACATTTCTTTTTACAGTCTAAATGCTCTATTTATATGTACAGAACTAAAATAGATGAAACTCAGATCTAATAGTGACTATACATGAGTATGATCTAACAGGAGTATGACCTAAGAGAGGTTTCTTTGGTTAAAACATAATTCTGTCCAAATTAGTAAACATACCGGTCTAGTTTGTTACTGACCATTAAACAGAGAGTAGGTTACTCTATGAGTGATCAGAACATGTTTGGACTTTTTAATCTTGCAAACATAAAAAATAATTAATTAATAATTCTTTGACAGTCAGAGACTGTACCAAACAAGGTAAAAACAAAGCATACCTTCTGCATTTCATCAGGAGCTAGTTCAGTTACTGAAAGCTATAGTTAACTCCACAAGGTGGACTAGGTACTCTTTATAGTATAGAGAAAGTGATGAACTTTTGAAATATCAGATGCATGTTGGGATGCTTACCTTCTTAAAGGCGGAAGTTATTTGTCAGGGAAATGGTCCCTGAGACAAGAAATTTGGGGGGTTTGTACCTAAAATAGATGTTTGCATTGCTCGCCTATCACTTAAGGCAAAGAATACTATAATATTACTAACGTACTTAAGGTCTGAATCTGCGTCATACGCACTTACACATCCAGTCGCATATCTGAATAACCATTCTCGAATTAACAGCAAGGAGATCTACTTGAGGCGTAATCTCGCACCTGAACTTTGGTTAGCTGTCTCCGGAACAAGGGTCTTTTTAAAAGTCCTTCTTAAGATTACTTCATGACAAGACTATTTGCATCATGCGCATCATCACGCCTAGTCAGACATCTGAACTTTAGTTGCCCACCTCTGAAACGAAGCCGATACTCTGCCAATAGCGCTTCTCGAATTACAGCAAAGCTCTCAGTAACAACAGCTAAATGGCTTACCATCACGCTGTCGGCGGCGTACCTCTCGGGGAGGTACTACGGCACTGCCGACCGCCTATCACGAGAACGACCTGTGCCGGAATGGCAGTTCATGCCCCAGGCCTCGGAGGCTATAATCAAAAGTGGGGCGTCCCATGTCAGGTGAATCGAGTTGCCGAGTTGTTTCCCACTACGTTACCTGGCACGCTAATATCTCGCCAATGTTTTGTTGCGCTGTCACCTGATCTGGGCAATCCATACTGGCGTGGGTTTTCGCCAACGAGCCCCCAGTGTTTTTTGAACAGCAGACCATTCAATCCACTGCACCCCCACCGAACCGTCCCCCGCAAATAGAATTTTTGGTACAAAATTAGGGGGGGGGGGGGGGGGGGGGGAATCCCCCATGTCCTAATGGACAGAATAGCATATAGCTCCAGCAAGGACATGTGGAACAGGAGGTTTACTCAAAAGAGAAACCTTCTGTAAACAGCTGCTGTCATACTTCTGATACAATTTTTGACAGCTCCATCAAAAATATGTAGGACATTAAAAATAGGTACTCTATTTTCCTCATAAAGTATAGAGTACAATTACCCCGAAATAAAGTATAATACTTTATTATAAAGTACGGGTAGCAACCCTAAACACAGCCTGCAAGGATTTCAATATTAACCAGAGGGCTCTACAGGAAATCAGGTAGCACGGTATCTTGCAGATCTATTGCATATAGTAATTATGCTCATGAGCACATATAATACATCAACACCACACAACGTTTGACGCATGCCTGACTGAGCGTCATAAGACAGACCATACAAGACTCAGAGTCGTAGGTACTAAGCCCTCAGAGAGTCTATACAAGTTGCATTCGGTGAGATCACTCGTTCTGTGGATGTTATTGAATATGAGATTTATAACTTTCTTGGTTTATTTATAATGTACTTAATACTTAAATAAATAAATTTTTAGATTACGGAATTGACATATTATCACGTGGTCACGTTGTCTGTGTAAACGATTGCAAATAAAGTTTAAATAAATAAACATAAAATGCCTCACGGTGAGACATTAAGCTTAATGAATAATATAATCACTTCAAGAATATTTTTTGGGTCTTTTCTACGCCTGTGACAATCAAATGGTTGCCATCTGAAAAGGAGTGCTTGTTGTCACTTTACCTTACTAGAACTGCCAGAAGAGGGATAGTGATGAGTCGCTTATTATGACCAAATCTGGGTAAAGGACAAGTGAAGTTCATTTAACTTACTATGGGCAGAGGCTCTAATTCAGATATTTCAGGTCAGTTCACTGCCCTTTCGGGACTGGAAAAACACCAGCTGCAGAGACTGATTGGAGAAAGTATCACACCAGTACTTAATGAAGCCTATAATCAATCATCTTTTTCAAACAGATGTTCAAGGGTAACATTCCATGCTATAAGTCGGACAGATAACCCTTATCTTGAAAATATAATAATCTAACTACTTACATAATCTATGCACAAGCATTTTATAATTTAAAAGTTTAGTAAGGTATACTAAACATTTTATTATACCACATGTTATATTGATTAGTCTTGAGAAGAATAATCGCACTATTATTTAATTTCAGTTGCATATGATAGTGTCTAAGCATTATTTTATGCAAGACTGTCAGTAAGAAAAAGGTTTATTTTGGTTAAATTAATAACAACTTACAAGAAGTTTATGAGTTAAGATATTACTTAGACTTTTTATTTTATTTTCTGTTGATCATATCGACAGTCAGTATTTTAGTCACTGATTGTACTTACAACAGTTATGAATAATCATAAGAAATTCATTTAATTGGTTCATTATGGTGGGAAATTCATAATCACATAGCGTCTGTATTTCTTTCACCAGCAGATATCAAACAGGTCTTCTACCAACGCTATGTATTTTCAAGTCACATATAATATAACTGTTTTGCATTCCAACAAAACAGATATTATGTGTGTGGGAAAATACATAGCGTTGAGCAAGTTGCTTGCAGGTGAAGACACTATGACATTGACAAGCAGTTTGTCTCGTAGGAGCTTCATTGGCAAAGGAAATCAGGCCATTCAGCCCTAGCTTGAGGTGAAAGACAGGAAAGTATGAACTCTATCTCGGTAAGTGAACAATGATTGACGTTTATAAGACGAGATCTGTAGATGCTTCTTCTACCAACGCTATGTATTTTCCCACACACATAATATCTGTTTTGTTGGAATGCAAAACAGTTATATTGCAAGTTATTTTAATTTTTAGTTTTTTGCATTCACAATGCAATTTTTATTGCAGAAAAATGGAAAATGAAGTATTTAGAAAAAATGGGTCGTGCGTTCGTGTCCCATCGGAGCTGGTTGTGAGACGGGTCGATTTTTTCTAAATACTTCATTTTCCATTGTTCAATAATAAAAATTGCATTGTGAATGCAAAAAACTAAAAATTAAAATAACTTATAACCAGCATGTTGCAAATCATGTTTCGCTGCAGCCTGCATGTTGCGCGACAAA
This sequence comes from Crambus lathoniellus, assembly GCA_949710035.1. NCBI lineage: Eukaryota > Metazoa > Arthropoda > Insecta > Lepidoptera > Crambidae > Crambus > Crambus lathoniellus. Next base: position 13,307,831 of record OX453324.1, on the reverse strand, counting down.
TGTTTACTAATGCTTACGAGGATCAAACAAACAAAAGTCCCTAAAAATTATGAGAAACATCTTGTTCATCATGTTTTGCAGCTTTGCGCGTCAAATGTTGACTTATGCATACAAGGCTTAAACATAAGTCCCTAAAATTTATGAGCAATATGTGACACATTATGTTTCGCAGCTTGTTGTACGTCGAATGTTGCCGGATGCATCATCATGTCAGCCGAATGACGCCCACTGCTGGGTGTAGGCCGGATGCATACGAGGCTTTAAATAAAGTCGCTAAAAATTGTGAGCAAAATGTTTCGCAGCTTGTTGCGCGACTTATGTACTTTGGAGGAGTACGTTAATTAAAAAATACTTTGAAGTAAAAACTATATATTTATTGGCAACCATTTACACTAGTTACTGCTTATAATCCTAAAACGAGAGTTCGCGAGGAATCAATCTTCCCGATGGAGTCCACCTTACTTACACCTACACACTTTGACGTCACAGACGTGACGTCACATACACCGCACACTTCACTGCACTTAACACCTCCACCCCTACTCGGAAGCCTTTCATCCCTTGGAGAAAAAAGGCTGCTGGCTGCTAGGCCCTGTCTCTACTGCATCCAATATATTTCCGGGATCTTTCTGTTTCTCTTTGCTTCTTCTTTCTTTCTCTCTTCTTGTCTCTATCCCTTTCTTCCTTTTCTCTACGCATCGGTAAACTGTATAAACTGCAATTATTGACCCCAGTAACACATAGATTGGGGCTGTCCAATAATGGTAGTTGTGATCTGGAAAGTTATCTAAATCAATCAGCTTTTCCTTCTCAATCAAAGGTTCTAGTCTGTGAATTTCATCCAAAGGTACATTATCCAATAATAATGGTTGGTTGGTATTTTCGACAGTAATGTTGTTCAGTTGAAATGACAATAACTTGATAGGTATGCCTTTTATATCATTCTTGTAGTTTTTGATTTGGTGTAACTTTGTTGAAAAGCTGCAACCATCAGGAATTTCAATCAAATGAGTACCATAAAGAGATTTATAAACTTCTTGATCACATTGTAGATGAACTCTTGTATTATTGGGACAAGATAAAATATAATGTTTATCATCGAGTTTCTGTACTATCTCGGTTTCGGCCTTAATGTGTGTATATATACAGCTTTTTGTTATTTCTTGTTTCAAAATTAACAGATATATGCAATCATTTGCTTGCAAAGTGGCAATTTCGTATTCTTGACAATAATATATATCTTGAAATCTCTTACACTCTTTGTTTATATAATGGTGGCTCTCATGATTCATTGCCAGGTAAGGTTTAGGTGGAATTAAAATTGTATTATTATAAGTGGGAATAGGTACAAGATGATAATAATCATATATATCTGAATGCATTATAGGGAACTTCAGAGCAAAAACAACCTTATTATTTACATTGTAAGAACCACATTCAAAGACATCATAATAATCCCTCATCTCAGCGTTTTCACTCATCAGTAACTCGGATTTATCATAGATATCCAGTAATGTATTTATCATAGATCGGACATTAGATGAAGTGATAACACTGTGGTGAGTTAAGCCTAATTTACAGAAGCTAATGGCATTTTCTAACGAAATCAAATAATTGAGGATGATCTGTAGGTTCATTTTCAACAGATTGAATAGACTGTTAATTTTTATATAATCACTTAGTCTATAATTAGTCATATTAATTTCTCTAGTGATCTCATTGAATTTTACATGTATTTTATACTCATTACTAATGATAGTAGATAGGGTTTCATTAAGTACATTCAAAAATTGATTATTCAAACTAATAAATGAATTAACCTTATCTTTAATTTTTTCCTGATTGCTTTGCAAAATGTTTATAGCTTTATTATAATACAGTGCATCTTCATGGTCAAGATTACCGGTGATTCCCTTTATGACAGAACCCAAACCATCAATAAGTCCGCGTTTTTTATATGATTTTTTAGTTAAAGAATTATATTTTTCATGTATATTGTCTAACATGTTAACTAGAATCTGATCTGCAACAACCAAATTGTCACTGAAATAAGTGGGATCGGAAGACTTTATATAATCTATGTAACTACCTAAGTAACCTTCTATATTCTTAATACTATCTTTTATCTTATCTAGCTCAAAATAATGTAGGAACACATGCTCCGTTTTCTCAAACTTAACGATACCTAACTTAAATGGGAGTATCCCTGGATTATCCACCAACTCAGTTATCAGGATTTGATGGGCCTGCAATATCCCTGAGATCCTGCAACAAGTTATTTTGTTGTGTCAGGGGTTTCCTTAATATACGTTTATGGTGCATAATATTCTTATCATCTAATACCTTAAGCTTTAAATTTTTCTTAATTCTACGTCCTAAATATCTAGGCTTCGTCTTATGACGAACTGCTATTGGATTTTTAACGTAGAGAGCTTTGCCTTCTTCATAAGTGATAGGCTCATGTCTATCTTTATTAGCATCCGATATTGTCCTTGATTGATTTGTAATGATTTTCTTATTTATTTCTTTGTAAAGTTCAACCGTAGTCTCTTTATGTCTATTTATATAATGTTGTAAATAAATGCTTCCTAAATTTATGTCAAACGGTTCATGACTGCTAGTGTGCCCATTAACAATTTCATAAGGTTTTTTGTTAGTGACAGAATGAGTACTATTGTTATATCCAATTACAGCATATAACATTAGTTCGTTTGTAGTTAACTCCTTTTGCGTAATAGATAAGATTCTAATGTGCTCTAGAACTGTAGAATGAAACCTTTCAATAGCTCCATTTGATTGAGGGTTGTTAACACTAATAAAATGTAATTTGATTTTATGTAAATTAGCGAACTCTTGAATAGGTAGATTCTTAAACTCAGTTCCTTGATCGGTGGTTATACTCATAGGTACTCCGTGATGGGATATGTAAGTACACAAGGCATTCACTACACTTATTCCAGTTAATGACTCTAATGGATATGCCTGTGCGTATTTAGAGAAGACGTCTATGATAGTCAAAATTTTTTGTCTATTTACAGTTAGAGTGTCCATGTGTAAAACTTCAAATGGTTTATTAGGCAATGGAACTATTTGCAGATTTTGTTTACAAGGATTTCTTTCGTATTTACAAGTCTGACAAGTATTACAATTATTAATGAATTCGGTAATACTGTTTTTCATATTAGGCCAATAATAATGCAATCTAATCCTTCTTTCAACTTCTAAGATTCCGCGATGATTTGTATTATCTTCATGAAAATTCTTGACTATCTGAAACTGTTTCTCTTTACAGCTTACATCTTCAACTTTAGATTTTGAGATAGTTAAATTGTATGCTGAATTTTTATAATGTTTTTGTAAAGTAGTAGTGATCAGGGGAATGAGTTTGGGGTCAGATAGATATAAGCCAAATTTAATGTTATGTTTAATATGATCTTTAAATAAGTTAATAAGGTCAGCTTCAATATTATTCTGATTTATTTGTGCCAAAATTTTCTTTTTACCGGGAAAAACGTCACATTTTTTTGGTGCAGAAGGAGAATGGTGGACAAAACTAAGATGAATTTGATTATCAAAATTGTTGATATGTCTTTCAGATATAGGTATTTCTAATGTGGGGTTTTCTAATTCAGTGTGTATAGTACTACGTCCTTCAGACAAGACGTCACTTACGGGCTTTCTAGAATGGTTAACTAACATGGATAACGGCATATCGTCATCAGAACTGAAGGACATGTCATCAATTTTATTGTTATTTATTTGTAATCTCGATAATGCATCAGCATTAGAGTTGCTTTTTCCTTTTTGATATATAATTTTGTAATCGAATTCTTCTAAACGTAACCGCCATCTTGTTAAGCGACTGTTCGGTTCTTTGACGTTCATTAAATACTGTAAAGGCTTGTGGTCAGTTATAATATTGAACCTGCGACCGTATAAATAAGGCCTGAAGTATTTGGTTGCCCACACAATTGCGAGCAACTCTTTTTCTATTGTGCTGTACTTGGCTTCGGTGTCATTAAGTGTTCTGGACGCATAGGCTATAGGTTTATCAGAACCTATAGGTCCTTGCGAAAGAACTGCACCTAAGGCAACGTTAGATGCATCGGTTCGTAAGTTGAAATCTTTCTCAAAATCGGGATATTGTAAAATAGGATCATTAATAAGCAAATCCTTACAGTGTTTAAAACAATTGATATATTCTGGTGTCATAGTGATTTTAGCGCCTTTTTTTAAACAAGAAGTCATAGGTTTAGTTATATCTGCAAAATTTGGAATAAATTTTCTATAGTAACCGAGTAGACCAAGGAAGGATTTTATTTCTTTAGTTGTTTGTGGGGTAGGAAATTTTTGAATAACGCTTATTTTCTCTGGATCTGGTTTTACTCCTTTATCTGTAATAATGTGTCCTAAAAATGGTGTTTCCCTCTTCATAAACTCTGTTTTATCTAATTGAACCTTGAAATTTGCCTCTCTTAATCTTTGAAATACGGCTTCGAGATCCTGAATATGTTCTTGTAGTGAAGAGTTATATATTATAATATCGTCCATGTACACTGTAACGTTCTTAAGCCCACGTAAAACATTGTCCATAACACGTTGGAATGATGATGGAGCATTTTTTAAACCGAAGGGCATTCTAAGAAATTCATAATGCCCTCGGAATCCGTCGTCTACACTGAACGCTGTTTTAGGTATGTCCCTTGGGTTTAATTCTATTTGATGAAAGCCTGATTTTAAATCTAGAACAGTAAAATATTGACACCTACCTAGTTTATCAAGAATATCGTTGATATTTGGAATTGGGTACCGATCACTGATGGTTTTCTCATTTAATTTGCGAAAATCAATGACGAGACGCCATTTGACTTCTCCAGATGCATCCTTTTTCTTTGGCACAATCCACACTGGGGATGACCACGGGCTATTCGAAGGTTGTATAATTTTTTGTTTCAACATTTCTTTTATTTGTTTTTCCACTTCGGGTTTATGAACATAAGGATACCTATATGAACGAGTGAAAACTGGAACTTCATCCGAAGTATTGATTGGATGTTTTATTTGGTTCGTAAAAGACAACGAAGTGCCAGGAGTATAAAAAATGTCACTATAATTATTGCATAATTTTAATAAATTATGTTTTTCCTCTTGGTTTAAATGTTCAGTCCTAAGGAGGGACTCTACATTAATATTTTTCTGAGCGACAGTATCGAAACTCAGAATATCGAAATTACTATGTAGTGTATGCGCCTTAAGTGGTGAAACTAAGCTCACGATGATGTCATTATTAGTCGGGTTGGTTATCTCCAGGTGTGCATAACTGGAATGTGCTCGACTTATCGTGGCAGGTATGGAACACTTATTCAGCGAGTCAATCCGAGGAATGAATACGTCACCATTTTGCACTGTGACAGGCATATTTACTAATTTAGTGGATCTCGATCTCACCAAAGCTTCAAAAAGATTATTTATTCCGGAATCGAAAGTTTTTATAGGAATAACTGCATTTGGTGTAACTAACTTTTTATCTTTCAGGTCAACGCTAGCTTTTAAATTTTCTAACATTTCGTATCCGATCAAACCGTCAAAAACGTCGTGAAATTTGTACAAATAAAATTTTGACATAAGATTTTCTCGAAACTCCGAAAACAACGGTACATCTATAGAGTAGTTATTACTACTTGTAGTGTGTATGTTTGTCACTGTAAAAGGTTCGTAAGATAAAGGCAAATCGGAATAGTATTTTTCAATTATTTCCGGTGACAGAAAAGACTGATTAGCCCCAGTATCAATTAACAGTTTAATGGGTGGTTCTTTAATCTCTAAATAAGGTAACTGTCTTTTAATGTGGGCATTAACACTCATGTACAAGTTCCGGGGTCCGGTTCCTGGCAAAAATTTTGAGTCTCATTTTGAAACTCAGTTTGGTTTTCCAATTCATTTTGCTCTACGAAATTATTCGGTTCAAACTGCTCTATATAATTACTTGCATCATTCTCAGTAACTTGGACGAGTTCGTTATCAGTTTCGTGTGGCTCGCAGCTGCGCTCTGCGTGGGCGGCGTAGCCACAACAATGATGGGACGACGACGGGCCTTCTCCGTACTGATAAACCGGGTATTGGGTACTGTGATAATTGCTAAGCAATGGACGTAAAGGAATATTTGCGGAACTATATGACAATCCGCTCATAGGCTGAGGTTTCGTAATAGTATTATTATTGAAATTATTTGATGGTAACCTAGGTCGAAACTGAGGTTGTTGGAACCTATTTAGGTTATAATAAGGTTTCTGAAAATTGGGATTTTGTGGACGAAAGTTATTATTTCGGTAAAAATTAGGTGATGGAAACCTATTTTGATTAACAAAATTTTGTTTTTGAGGTTGTAATTGTCCGTTAAAGTTGTTAGAGTTACTGAAATTTTGCTTATAAGATTCCGGCTTTACATAAAATTGAGAATTATTTTGTTTCCTTAAATACTGAATATTTTGCTCTTCCTTAATATAACTAAGGGCAGTTGGCAAATCTAAGGGTCGCATAGCCCTAATGGTGGTGCCCAACGGTTCTTTAAGCCCTGCTAGAAAAGTTTTTAATGCCTGAGATTGATAAAACTCTCTTTTACAACCTATTACAGCCTCATTTGATTCATGCAAATGGATATAGTTCATAATGGTACTGAGAATATGAATACATCGATTATAATATTCTTGCGGTGTTTCATTCTCTTGTTTCATGTTAACTAAATCTCTATTTAAGCAATTTTCGTCTCTCTGATCCCCAAAATTTCTTAGTAACACATTTTTCAGTTGCGTCCATGAAGTAACGCCGTTAATGTTCACTATTTCGTCGGCTTTACCTTGGAGTTTATTCAAAATATTATGTAAAATAATAGTGTTATTAAAACAACTCGAATTTTCCGTATCGAAATACTCCGTTAAAATAGTTTCACAAGTTGTAATAAACCGATTAAGTTGGTTGGGGTTCCCGTCATAAAAAGGTATCATTTGTAAGGAACTTTTAATTAAAGGTAATTTATTATCGTGTTTTGGTTCCGACAACACACTTTCTGGAGCTGATTCTGGGACTGAATCTGGCCCCATTTTATACTAACCAAATAAAACACACAAAATAAACACAAGACAACAAAAAAATAATTAATTGCTAACAATAAAAATGCAAAATTAATTTTTAGAACACAAATTTCCGTTTAAAATCTTTATTTTTATTAAAACACACAATAAAGGCAAGTAATTTGTTATTATATTCTGTAGATATTTAGATTGGTAATAACTAGAATCACCAAAAAGGTTTTGTTGAACTCCCGTTTATCGTAGACTGATAAATAAATCGCTCGATTAAAATTTATTATCTCGAATACGTCAAAAATATAAGTATATATTTTTTTTTTTTTTACTTATGCACTCAGTTTATAATAACAAATTATTAAAAACATTAAAAATAAAAATATAAGTTCTGAAGTTCTCTATAATTTCAAATTTAGTTTTCCCACATAAACAAGTAAAACTGGACTTACGATAGGATGAGAGACCAGCTCCACAGCATCATATTTCTTCGCCACTTTTTCTATAACTTTATATTTATTTATAATAACACAAAGGCCCTGGAAGCTCGGTGCTAACCGTTGCGAAATAGGTATACTTTTGATGGTTGAAAAGTGATACTATAAAAACAACAGCATCCGTCGACTGCGCCACTTATGTACTTTGGAGGAGTACGTTAATTAAAAAATACTTTGAAGTAAAAACTATATATTTATTGGCAACCATTTACACTAGTTACTGCTTATAATCCTAAAACGAGAGTTCGCGAGGAATCAATCTTCCCGATGGAGTCCACCTTACTTACACCTACACACTTTGACGTCACAGACGTGACGTCACATACACCGCACACTTCACTGCACTTAACACGCGTGTAATGTTGCCTAAATGGATACGAGGCTTCAAGGTAAATACAAACTTCCTGAATACAAAAACTGACGTATAGTCCGGAGTTGCTCATCATGATTAGCAGCTTGTTGCTCGTCAATTGTTGCCTAAATGGATACGAGGCTTCAAAGTAAATAAAACAGCTTCCTTAACACAATAAACTCACGTATAGTCCGGAACAACGGGCGTCACGAACGGCGCCGTGAGTGAGTCAAATGTTGCCTAAATGGATACGAGGCTTCAAGGTAAATAAAAAGGATGCTTAATACAAAAACTGACGTATAGTCCGGAGTTGCTCATCATGATTAGCAGGTTGTTGCTCGTCAACTGTTGCCTAAATGGATACGAGGCTTCAAAGTAAATAAAAAGCTTCCTTAACACAATACACTCACGTATAATCCGGAACAACGGGCGTCCCGAACGGCACCGTGAGTGAGTCTAATGTTGCCTAAATGGATACGAGGCTTTAAGGTAAATACAAACTTCCTGAATACAAAAACGGACGTATAGTCCGGAGTTCCTCATCATGATTAGCAGCTTGCTGCTCGTCAACTGTTGTCTAAATGTGTACGAGGCTTCAAAGTAAATAAAACAGCTTCCTGAACACAATAAACTTACGTATAGTCCGGAACAACGGGCGTCCCGAACGGCGCCGTTAGTTCCCGTGGGGGCGAGCCCAGGTGGGAATCACTTTCGCTGTCCATCCCGGACATGCCGTTGGTGGGCGCCGACACTTTCCTGGGGGAAAAGAAGGGGTTAAGTGTTTATGTACCTACTCTATTGTAATGGAAAGTGACCTTATTAAGGCGATACTCGGAAAAATTATCCTGAAGCGAGATAGCAATGAGAAAACGACGCGCGCGGAAGCGAGACCGATTTTGCTGATTAGGCAAAAAAAACACAAAATCACTTCGTATTAAAAAACTACAGCGATTTAAAAAAAATGCTTCTATACGATCCTAAATATTATTGGTGTCCACTAATTAAACCAATTTCCAATAGTGTAAGTAACCCCATTTATGAATAATCTTGAATATTCGTATTTTTTTGTGACCTTTTTGAAAAGAAAAAGTGTCGAGACAAAATCATAAAATCGTGTTTTTGAAACTATACGATTCTAGATAAAGGTATGAAGAAATATATATCTTATTACCAGATTTGTAACAACTGTAACCATCCTATAGTTTTATATCAAAAAGTCCATACTTTTTCCGAGTAGCGCCTGGTTGTGTGAAGGTCATTTTTCAATGTGACGACTGTGTATGAAATATAACAGGGATAGCCAAGTATACGAAAAGATATAGAGGGAAATGCTTTGAACACAATTTTTGACATTGTAACTTTGTTTGGGCTAGTTAGGATGTAAGTAAACATATCAAAAGTCCGTAGCCCTCGGGGTTTGAAGGTCTCATTTTTTGGTTTTTGGAATATATCTCAGAAACTATGCGTTCCAGCGACATTGTTCATGTGCAAAATGAAAACTGATTAAATTTGCCACAAGTTCTATTCAGACAAGTTTTTCAATATCTTTTATAGTTTTCGAGATGTCCGCTCTTGAAAGTCTGTAATTATGGAGAAAATATTTTTGCTTCACATTTCACCTTTTGACCGGATAACTTTCCAACGATGCACCGAAAAACTAAATGCTAGCCATAGACTATTAGAGCACTAAATTCTCTTCAATAATATATTATTTTACTACTAGCGCTACCCCCGCGACTTCGTCCCCGTGGAATTGAGTTCACAAAGTTTCATACAAACTTTGAACCCCTTTTTTACCCCCCTTAGAGGGGGAATTTCCAAAAATCCTCTCATAGTGCTACCCTACACTCCCCAAGGAACATACATCTCAAATTTCAACTTCTTGTGCCAGTCAGTTCAGTTCAATAGTTTCGGCTGTGCGATGTCTGCCAGTCAGTCAGCAACGCAAAAGTTTTATAAAATCATAATGTACAAATCTTCGATCAACAATAACACCTAGTTCTAGATACATAGTTGGAGTGACAGATATGGCCGAGAGTATACTCCCACTTGAGAGTATAATTATAAGTAGATTATTTTGACAGTGTCAATAATACTAAGGTACAGTGCCACAACCTTTTCTGTTCCGGTGACAGCGGCGCTACGTAAGTTTTTCTTTTTTTTGTAGCAATTTAACCGGCCCAGAGTTCTAAGAATTTCAGCCGCCAGCAGCGCTATGGTTGGACATCAACTTGACAGCAAAATGACATAAAAAAAACACGTTAGTTTCACATTTTGGCCACTGGAACAGCAAAGTTTGTGGCACTGTATTTCGAACTTGGAACGGTTCCTGTCATTTGTAATGTAAGATCGTAACCATGAAGTTTGACTTAATACTCTGAGGTAACTGGAGAGTGCAGTACGAACAATTTTTTGAATACCACAAATAACACAGTGGCTGTCTTCCGTCTCACCTACACTTTAAAAAAATACGTATGGTCATATGAGACAACTGACAGCCACTACCTGCCACTACATACATAAATGTCAAATTTGCTGGCGACACTTTTTTATTCAGGGTGAGAGCTCCAGTTACCTCAGAGTATGAAGTCAAACTTCATGATCGTAACATTCGTAACCTTTTTTCTCCGTTTAAAAAAACGTCAGTCTGTGCCATAATATAAAGTTTTCATTTAGTTCATGAGCCTTCATCTAGTACTATTTTTGATCGAAGGTACAAATACAAAACTTTTGCGGTAACATGATAGAGAGTATTTAGTAAGTACTTACTTCCCCTGCCGTATGGCTTGTTGAGCCAATCTCGCCCTCATAGTGACCACCATGTCGTGAGGAACTCTCCACACGAAGATGCAGCCGTCTCCTGAAGCGGAGATCAGGTGCTGGCAGTCAGGGGTGAACCTGGGGAAGATGGGATAAGATTAAACCATAATAATATGATTAACTGAAGAAAAGAAAGAAATAATGAAAAACTGTTTAATTTGATATCACACGACACAACACACATTCTCACAACAAAAGTAAAAATAAGTTTTTAGTAAAAATTTCATTTTAATGACAAGCTTTTTGCTGACTGCACTTTAATATTGCATTGTCATCTGAACCAAACCTGTATACAAAATTTCAATTTTACAGTCTCCATGGCAACCGTAGGATTTACCGGCCCTGACTTCCAACTCTTTCAAGCCACTCTTTAGTCGGCAACAATCAGTAACTTTTTTAAAATTAGAATTTTGAATTTAGAAGGAATAGCCCGCATAGACTCCTATGAGTAGGGTTTGGCACCAATTCACATTTTATAAATATTATTGATTTGCTTTATTTTTGAAATATATAATAAACTAGCGGCCGCCCGCGGTTTCACCCGCGTGGTTCCCGTTCCCGTGGGAATATCAGGATAAAAAGTACATATAAACCTTTCTCTTGAATCACTCTATCTATTAAAAAAAACGCATCAAAATCCGTTGCGTAGTTTCAAAGATTTAAGCATACAAAGGGACATAGGGACAGAGAAAGCGACTTTGTTTTATACTATGTAGTGATGATGTAATGAGTGTAGATAAAGTAGTGTATGCGACTGCACATAACTCGGTATTATGCGACAGTCACATAAACTACTATTATACCCCACCTGAGTCCTGTGACGATCTCGGAGTGTCCATACATGGCGGCCATACACTCGCCCGAGTAGTAGTCATACACGCTGAGGATCTTATCCGTGCTGGAGGTAGCTAGGTAGATGCCACTGCTGTCTAAGGACACCTGGGAATAACAAATAGAGTTACACTCTATTCAGCGAAGCAAAAGATTTTTAGTAAATTTTTTCAGAGACGGGTCAGCGAAAATGAGCCTGTATGGGAGGCTCATTACGAACTTACGACGAAATACCAAAATAATTTAAAAAAAAAGCTTTTTTCTGTACTTGGGATGTTATTCAGATTAAGACATCATTTATCAAGGTCCCTTTTAAAATCAGAAGACAAAATACTTACCCACTTAAAAATAAATGCGAATTGCAGTTTTGTGTGAAAAAATGTAATTGGCATTATTTTTTTATTGAGTAGATATTTTGGATTTGTATTTCAATAGAAACACAGATAAATACTGACTTAACCTTTGTAAAGCCAGGGTCAAAGACCCTGGCTTTACAAAGGTTAATTAAAAAAAGTTACATTAAAAAAAGTTTTAATGGCCCATTTTTTATGTAAACAAAGAACTTGAGTGCGCGGCTATCGCTATCCCGAACATCTGGTTATACTTAGGCCGTCTTTGGTTACATTTATGATAAGCTGAATAACAAGGCGATACACTAAAACTGTTTCGACAGTTTTACGATATGTTTTGTTTTTATAATGGTCGTTCGAATTTGACCTTTGAGTAAACAAAGAACAATAGTGCGGTCCATGCGATATAATTTTTTTTCACATAGTTATCGATAAAATAACATATAAGAAGTATATATATTTAGAATCTACATGAAAAAACCTATCTGATAAGAATATAATATACGAAAAAAAAATTACTTTAGTTTTTGAAATTTTCAAAATACTAATTACTTCCGGTTCACCATATACCATCACAAGTCCAGAAAGAAATGCTCTAATTTCAAATCATTTTGGTATTGCGTTTGTATGATAGATAGATGCTCATATGAAATAACATGAATGTAAATGTAATGAAATGTTTTTGGCCAACTTACCTTGATCAACGTTCCATCTTCAGCGGTCGTCCCTCGGAACGTCTTCGTATGCCTGCCGTGCGATGCACTGTACACTCGCACGTTTCGATCCTAGGAATAAGAGTAAATGAAATTTAACTATACATAAATATGTGCATACCGGCACATTTGATATTCCTAAAGGTGTGGTAAGCGAACCGAAAATGTATTAGAAAAAAAAATTATTTAATAAAAATAATACTTTTTGCGGCACCGGACCTTGACTATGAATTTGATGTACTTACTTACATTGAAAGTGCATATTTTTGCATATAAAACATTGCCATAAAACCGAAAAACATACTTTCGTCATAAGTTAACGTTATCGAATTAATTACATAGGCATCTGCAAAGCGATTTTTTCTAGCGGTTTTTTTAATTTGTTTTTTAAGAGACAGTTGCATGTAGTCCGCCTATAATAAATGTATTACATTTATATAATATAAAACAGCGGAAACAAAATCCCAAGGTTAAATTTGCTGTGCAGAGACTGCAGAATAATCTTATTGTTATTCAAGTTTATGACAAAAGTGGTAAATCAATCCAGCCCCCTGACCAACAAAATGCGATATGATATGATAAGTTATCCGGTTTAACTGTCAAAAGACTATGGGTTTTGACGTTTGAATGTCGATAAGTCGCTATATCATTCGATACATATCGCGTTTTGGGTGGTCATGCTAGGCTTACTGGTGTACTATAAATAAATTTTTACTTTTTTGCATTCACAATGCAATTTTTATTATTATTATTAGTTGTGAGACGGGTCAATTTTTTCTTATAAGTACTAATATTATAAATGTGAAAGTGTTTGGATGTGTTTGGATGTGTGTTACTCAATCACGCCAAAACGGCTAAACGGATTTGGCTGAAGCTTGGGACACAGATACTTTGTAGCCTGGAGAGGAACCATACTTTATCCCTGAAAAATAACACATTCCCGCGGGATAACGTCGTGTAGTCTACGCAGGCGAAGCTTCAATATTTTCAACATTGAACAATTTGTTTGCGAGTACCTATACATGCTTGTGTGAATCAATTTGTCTTGTGTCTGGGTGTTAAGGTTACCTGGCAAGCGGTTAGTATGTGTCGTCCGCCCGCGTCCACCTCCATGTCGTACAGGGTGCTCCGCCCCGATACGTTTTGGCCGCGCGCGAATTGGAAGCCGCCGTCTTGCGTCTGTAACAAAATACTTGAAATAATTTATCTTAAAGTCAATAAGTTTTTAGAAAAAAAATCATTTTTATGACAATTTTTTTGCTGACTGTACTTAAATATTGTATTGCTATCATGCTAACCAAACCTGTATGAAAAATTTCAGCTCAATCGGTCAACGGGAAGTGGATCAAATTTAACTAGCAAGACAGGTGAAACTAAATAAAAGCTTGTAAATAAATAATTATCAACTAGGAACTAACTGCACTTCATTGACGAGACGTTCTAAAGCGATAGAAAAGGATAGATGCATGGAAAGTCGAATAAGGCACACATACGTCCGAATACTCGAGCTTACGCAAGGTGCGCTCTTCTTTCATATCGTTTCTTGTCATTTTTGACGTAAGATCGTAACATTCGTAACCTTTAACGTCCTTTAGAAAAAATAGAAAAAATATTTGGTGCTATATTACATCTTCTATTAATGATGATCGAATAATGATGATCGAACAATGATGTTTTCAGCATAGTTGTGTTCCGGCAGTTAGAGATAAGATAGCCAGTTCCACAGTGATTGAGGATTCCGGAAGAAGTGCGCTTCCACCTCCAGCCTTATCACCACTTAACATCAGGTGTGATGAAGGCAAGTGCTACCCCGTTGCGGATAAATAAGTTTTTAGTTAAAATTTCATTTTTATGACAAGCTTTTTTGCTGACTGTACTTTAATATTGTATTGTCATCTGAACCAAACCTGTATACAAAATTTCAGCTCCATCTGACACTGGGAAGTGGGTCAAATTAAGCTTGCAAGATTTGTCCCCCACTAACTAACTAATTAACACGGCAAGTTAATAAAAAGCTTGTAAAAGGGAGATCAACATACCGGCCTCAGTTGCCTGAACAGTATCGTCTTGTCGGCGCCGCACGAGACCATTTGTAAGGCGCTGGTCCCACCGCCCAGGAACCGAACCGCTGTTATTGAAGAGGAGTGCTCGTCTAAAGTTTGAAGGATCCGGTAGCCCTACGATGTTTTCAGCATAGTTATGTTCCGGCAGTTAAAGAAAAGATAGCCAGTACCTCAGTTCTTGAAGATTCCGGAAGAAGTGCGCTTCCACCTCCAGCCTTATCACCACTTAAAACCTGGGCGTCGAGTCATAATCGTGTCTCAATCGTGTATCAATTGTAGTGCTTTTTTACACACTAGTTACAGGAAATGTGTACTTTTTTCACAATACTACTGATGGTCACACCACACACTACATTCACATCACATCATACTGTCATAATTCTTGTAAAAAGAGTGTAAAAAAACACGACAAATGGAACACGATTGAGAGACTTAACGTTAGCAGAGCCCCGCTAGCATGATCAACAAAACGCGATATGATATTATATATAGCGCTTTATCCCGTTTAACTATCAAAAGACTATACGTTTTGACGTTTGAATGTCGATAAATCTCTTTATCATGCGATATGTAGCACGTTTTGGGTGGTCATGCTAAGCTTACTGGTGTGATGAAGGCCAAGTGCTACCCCGTTGTGGATATAAAAGGGAGATCAACATACCGGCCTCAGTTGCCTGAACAGTATCGTCTTGTCAGCGCCGCACGAGACCATTTGTAAGGCGCTGGTTCCACCGCCCAGGAACCGAACCGCTGTTATTGATGACGAATGCTCGTCTAAAGTTTGAAGGATCCTGTAGCCCTGTGGACAAAACATTAAGGGTTATTATACAACGTCAGTTTAAGTTTTCTACTAAAAAAATGATGTTGGTTGTTTGATCAACTTGTTAGCCGAACCATCCTCAGAGGCCGCTAAAGTTATCATTAATTTTGTAATTTCTAGCCTTTAAGTTGTTTTAGTCTTTAAGATTAGGGTATGATGGAGCTGGCATGATTGGATACTCGATCAAAGCTCCGAAATAAATAAAGAAAAAAAAAAAGAAAAAGTTTTCTACTAAGATCGGGATCCGTACTCCGAATCGTAAAATCTGAATCTTTGAACCGAATCGCAAAGCCGGCCGAAGCCCCACCCCTTTTACTCGATTTTGTCATGACCAGAGATTGGAATAGGTAAATAAACTATTTTGTGTACTTTCTTGTACTTTATTTTAAAAAAAAACTGGGTTCCGCGATTTGTAATAAAAGTTAGAAGGTCTCTTCATTGACATAAAAATCACCGCGGAGATACAAATCATTTCCCATCTATGAGACACTAAAGTAAGCAAGTTTGTATGATAAATTTGACTACTGACTACAATGAGTATTCTTGACTACCATCGACTATTTAGCTGACCTTATCCCTCCTGATCTCTCGAAGCCGAAGCTATAACCTTGGTTTCGATGCATATTCTAAGCATAAAACTTCAGCGTTGTGATGTGAGCTTCTAATGAGGCGTGTGAGGCGGGTCGTTATGTTCCCTAAAATATGGTTGAGCGAAGCGATGGCTGGTTCATGCGTCATGCTCGTGAACGGGTGCTGCCAGTGAGAATGGGTCTGCTCTTATCTGCTTGCCTTAAAATGTGTTTTCTTTTGTTTTTATTCATTTTATTAAGAATTACATTTGAAACATGTATGGCGCAACTTGCAGTATACAGGGTAAATTTTTAATCAGTGCACAAATTTTTAAGATCGACTCAGAATCGGTAAGTGAACAACTTTCTCCTAGAAACATAGGTCGAAATATGACAAAAAAATTTTGACTCTTCATACAAATCGGACTGATCACGTGATCGATTTAGTATGGGAAGTCCAAAAATTTTTGTCGTATTTCAACCCATGTTTCTAGGAGAAAGTTGTTCACTTACCGATTCTGAGTTGATCCTAAAAATTTGTGCACTGGTCAAAAAATTTTCCTGTATAGTAGAATTGTCTTTTGTTTTTAACTAATATTAAAGCTTTAAGTAGAGTTCCTAAGTAATTAAAAATTGTTCACCGCTATGATCATTAGTTCGCCTATACTTAACTGTATTTATCATCATAACCCATTGTGTAATTGTGATGGAAACTGACCTTAGTCATACCATGTTAAGGTCATTTTTCAATTTGACGACTCTGTATGAAATAAAACAGGGAGCAAAAAACAACCCTTTGGAGTTTCTTGCCGGTTCTTCTCCAAGGTCTCCTGCTGTAGGGTTTGCGAACCGATGGCATAGCTTCTATGACGTTCACAAGTATCGTAAATAGCAATCTAAATTGAATAAACAAATTTGAATCTTGAATCTTGAATGTGTGAAACACTCTTCCCGCGGAGGATTATACTAACTACTCAAGACTACGGTGAGTATCTTTGACTACCATGACTACTTTTGATTACTGTTGAGTACCATAACTATTACTACCTTTGACTACTATTGTCAACCATGACTACCATTGACTACCATGACTACTCATGACTACCATGACTATTCTTGACTACCATTGACTAATTACTTTAACTTTTTTGCATTCACAATGCAAATTTTATTATTGAAAATGAAGAATTAGAAAAAAATACCCGGCTCATATTACTATGGGTTATTGGTTTGGGTATGGTATGGATGGGTTCGAGTCCCATTGGACCTACTTGTAAGACGGGTCGTTTTTTTTCAAATTGTTCATTTTTAATACCACTGACTATTTAGCTTGCCTTATCCACATGGAAAACGTGTATAAGTCGATCCCTCGACGCCGAAGCCAATAATCTCGGTTTCGCCGCATATTCTAAGCACAAAACTTCAGCGTTGTGATGTGAGCTTCTAATGTATGAAACAGTCTTCCCGCAGAGAATTATGCTGACTACTCAAGACCATGGTGAATATCTTTGACTACCATGACTAGTTTTGACTACTACTATTTACAACCATAACTACCATTGACTACCATGACTACCATTGACTACCATGACTACTATTGACTATCATGACAACTATTAACTACCATGACTATTATTGACTACCATGACTATTCTTCACTACCATTGACTATTTAGCTGACCTTATCCACATGGAAAACGTGTATAAGCCGATCCCTCGAAACCGAAGCGTCGTGAGCTTCTATGTGTGAAACATTTCTTCCGAGGAGAATAATGCTGACTACTCAAGACTATGGTGAGTAGACAACTTTTGACTACTGTTGAGTACCACAACTATTACTGACTATCTTTGACTATTATATACAACCATAACTACCATTGACTATCATGACAACTATTGACTACCATGACTACTATTGACTACCATGACTACTATTGACTACCATTGACTATTTAGCTTACCTTATCCACATGGAAAACATGTATAAGCCGATCCCTCGACGCCGAAGCTAACAACCTCGGTTTCGCTGCATATTCTAAGCACAAAACTTCGGCGTCGTGAGCTTCCAATGTGTGCAGTAGTTTCCCTTCTGCGGAATGTATCCAGATATTGCCGGCTCGGTCGCCTGATGCTACGTGAGAGCCGTCGGGTGATACTCGGACGCAACTGTTGGTCAAGATGAAAAAGTTATGAGTACTTACATACTTTATGATTTTTTATCAATTCTGTAGTGTATAGGAAATAATACCACTTTTTTACGGATTTTATCACGCGTATATATTTTTTTATTCACTACTGGGTAGCACTTAGCCTTCATCACACCTGATGTTAAGTGGTGATAAGGCTGAAGGTGGAAGCGCACTACTCCCGGAATCCTCAATCCTGAGGAACTGGCAATAACGCTGAAAACATCATTGTTATGGTGTCAGACTTAGATAAGATGGTGGTAGCTAGCCAGGCGGACTGAGAACAAGTCCTACCACCCACCAAACCGAATACAATATGTACCCCCACTGGGAATCGAACCCGGGACCTCTGGGTCCCACATTTCACACGTAACTGGGCATTTTTAGTTGTGTTTTTGAAGGATTTTTTGTTTTTTCCGACGTTTCGGCACCTTTCCAGGGACCGAAACTAAAACATAACTGAAAATTCCCAATTATGTGTGAAACAAGCTGACCCGGCAAACGTTGTTTTACCATATAATAGTGGACCCGGTCACCAACATCTTGTGTGTGTGTTTATAGGTTTATACACCAAAAGTTGCCTACACCAGATAACAGATAGCGCTAGTTACACACTACCAATAAAGGGGCCCAAGCTTGGTCTCTATTTCCTACATATAAAAAATTACTCTGTGAAGTAGAGTGAGTGTCAGATAACTCTGCGCGACTGGGGCATTTTTGGCGCTAGTTACAGTACATTTTTTTATTCTAAGCTTATAGAAAAGATTAGTATTCGATTTTGACCGCGCAGACGTCAGTGATTACATACTCTTTGGAAACGGCAATGGAAGAAATGACAGTTTTGTATCGAAGGTACGACAGTTAAACGATTTTTCATAGAAAATTACAATTTTTACTCAATTTTCCGGAATAATAAGTAGCCTATGTTACTCTCCAGCTCACAAACTATCCCCATACCAAATATCACGTCGATCCGTTGCTCCGTTTTGGCGTGAAAGAAGGACAAACAAACAAACAAACAAACAAACAAATAAACAAACAAACAAACACACTTTCACAATTATAATATTAGTATGGATATACAAGTGATTAAATCTTCGATCAACAATTGTACCTACTAGATGAAGGCTCACGAACTAAATGAAAACTTTATATGGCCACTCTGACTTTTTTTTTTAAACGGAGAAAAAAGGTTACGAATGTTACGATCTTACATTATAAATGACAAGAAGCGTTCCAAGTTTGAAATACCTTAGTATTATTGACACTGTCAAAATAATCTACTTATAATTATACTCTCAAATGGGCTTATGAGGCTTGGACATATCTGTCACTCCAAGTATGTATCTAGAACTAGGTGTTATTGTTGATCGAAGGATTAAATCCGTAAAAAAAGTGATTTTATTTTCTTTTCCCATGGGATAGCTTATTGAAACATACCGCACTCCCGTCTTGTCATCATACGACTTGGCTTTCTCCTTCTCATTGGTAGCGGTTAAGTCGGCGTCCTTCAGGAACTTCAGATCCGGGTCGATGTACAGGATCTTGTTCAGTTCCTGGAACAACGTGGGATAATGTAACGTTTAAAGGTATAAATACAGACTACTATTGACTATTATGGACTACTATTGACTATCATTGACTACACAGTACACAAGTTACGTTATACACATGGAACAGGTTACTTTACTTACATTGATGTATACAATGTGTTAATGAAATAGCGCAAAACTAATCGCAAACACACAAAAAAAATCTGCTGTTCCATACATTCTAGTCGAGAAGGTATTGACAATTTGTATGAAACAGCAGATTTTTTGTTGAGTTGCAGAGTTGGCCGGCCCCATAGTAAAAGTTGTTCATATTTATGATCACAATCACCACCTAAGAGATTTTGCGCTTATTGATTTACACGTTGTATATTGGGTGGCTGTAGCGGCCTCAAATGCCACAGCCGCACGGTATCATCGCTAGAACACGTCTGAAATGTCCCAGGAGGTAAAGGCCCGTCGTTGACTATCCTGTCTTCTATTGACTACCCTGACTAGTATTGACTACCCTGACTACTATTGACTACTTTGACTACTATTGACTACTATTGACTACTATTGACTACCCTGACTACTATTGACTACCCTGACTACTATTGACTACCCTGACTACTATTGACTATCTTGACTACTATTGACTACCCTGACTACTATTGACTATCTTGACTACTATTGACTAGCCTGACTACTATTGACTAACTTATCAGTGACTACCACTGACTATTATTGACTACTGTGACCAGTTAACTTACGTTGCTGTATATATTAGGTGGCTGCGGCGGCCTCAAATGCCATAACCGCACTGTATCGTCGCTAGAACACGTCAGAAATGTCCCGGGGGGCAAAGGCCCGTCGTTTCCGGCCATATCGACCCCCCAGATGCACGCTGAATGGTAGAGAGCCGAGTGGGACTTGCCTACCTGTGGACAAATACAAGAGTTTTAAGTTATTAATAATAATAATAATAATCATCGTTTATTTGAATAAAATATGGTATACAAAGTAGTTAAAAATACGGTAATAGGTCTCATGTTTAGAACATTCAAATTTAAGGACATTATGGACTAGCTTTCCGCTTACGACTTCGTCCGCGTGAACTACACGACGTTATCCCGCGGGAATGTGATATTTTTCCGGGTTATAAAGTACCCTATGTTCCTCTCCAGGCTACAAAGTATCTGTGTCTAAAATTTCAGCCAAATCCGTTCAGCCGTTTTGGTGTGATTGAGCAACAAACATGAAACCATCTAAATTTTCACATTTTTATAATATTAGTAGGACTAGTGGGCGGCCCCCGGTTTCACCGGTGTGGAACCCGTTCTTGTGGTAATATCGGGATAAAATATAGCCTGAAGAATGTAGCTTTCTAATGATCAAAAATTTTTCTAAAAATGAATTTCAGTAATTTCGGACCCTATTCAATTTTAATAAACAGACAATCAAATCCTTTCTCTTTCTAATATTAGTATAGACTAGCTTCCAGCCCGCGGCGTTGCCCGCGTGAGCTCCACGATATTTTCCCGTGAGCATGAGACTTTTTTTTAATCCACACCGGGGTAGCACTTAGCCTTCACCACACCTGATGTTAAGTGGTGATAAGGCGGAAGGTGGAAGCGCACTACTCCCGGAATCCTCTATTACTGAGGAACTAATTTAGTGTTATTATTTTTCCCATATATGTTATTTTCGACCATAATCTATCTCTATGCCAAAGCTAAAGCCATTCCGCGGTGATTGAGTAAGAAACATCCAAACTTTCACATTAAAATTTATAATATTAAGTAAGTACTTAAGACTGAAAATATTTAGAAAATGAAGTATTATTAAAAAAATAGACCCGTCTCACAACTAGCTCCGATGGGACTCGAACCCACGACCTTTCACGTTTTTCCACCAATTTTATAAATTTAATTTTGTTTTAAAGTTCTTATAAATTTATTTCAATTTTTCGTACATGAAATAATTCCACCCTGTATATTTGTAAATAATAACTCATCCTCTTTATATCTCTCACGTCCCAAACATACAGGCTGTGGTCGTAATAGACGCAAGTGAGCTTGTGGTTCCTCTCGCCGTACGTCAAGGCTACGTTTTTCGAGTACTTTCTCTCCAGTAGGGCTAACATGACGGCAACGAGATAGCACGAGATAGTTTGTCGCGCGCCTTCCAACCAATCAGCAGTCACGCGCGCTATCAACGAGCGATCTGATTGGTCGAAAGTAATGCGACAAACTATCTCGTTGCTGTCATGTTAGCCCTACAGGTACCATGAAATAATTCCACCCCAGGGAAGAGACACCAAAGAGTACGCAGTGTGTTTAGTCATGGTTTAGTCAGATCGACAAGGATCATTTGGCACTTGGTTGACAATTGATAGGAGCGCTAGTTGACGTATAAATAGCGAGAGGAGGATTAGTTTCGATTTCGACAGCTTGCCATGTAATGCCATCCTTGCACTGTAAAACTCAAGGAAATTCTACAAGGAAACTAGAGTTTTTAGCCTGAATAAAAAACTGTACCCCGCAAATTTGACATTTAACTATGTAGTGGCTGTCTGTTGTCTCATATGACCATACGTTTTGTTTCAAAGAGTAGGTGAGAGGGAAGACAGCCACAGTCTACAAAAAAGTGTTAGTACTACTCTCTCCAGTTACCTCAGTATTTAGTCTAAGCTCTTTAGTAAAACTGCTCAACGCACTGCGTACTCTTTGGCAGCGCGTAATGTTTGGTGTCTCTACTATATAAGGTCATTCTTAAATAGTGCACATAATTTTAAGGGGTTAATGTACTCATGCATACCAACAACTTTTACTATAGTACCAACATTGAATTGCGAAAAAAAATCAGCTGTTCCATACATTTTGATCTATTCGATTTAAAATTTTCTATGGAACAGCTGGTTTTTTTTTCGCGATTTCAATGTTGGTACTATAGTAAAAGTTGTTTGTATGCGTGAGTACATTGACCCCTTAAAATTATGTGCACTATTTAAGAAGGACCTTAAGATATATTAGGGGTTAAAGTATCAAATTGCCGTGTTGTATGGAGATTTATGTAATTTTTCTTTTTTCCATACTAACGTTTTTGTAATTTATTCAACGACTAATATTATGTAACTTTACAAAATTTTACACACGTATTTATGGACATTTTAATTAATCAATAACACATTCGTTACGAGAGAAAAAAATATTTTCACTTAGTTACAACTAATAAAGTATGAAATTCTGGAAACAAAAATAGTCGTAACTTTCGGGATAAGTTTTTTCTATGTAAATAATCAAATATCGTGGTTATTAAATTATCAAAACTTGCGCGATGCGGTCTTAATGTAACGCAATATTAAAGAAATTATATATTTCTAATATCAAAAAAGTTGTTAAGTTATATGTACAAAAGAAAAAACGGCAATTTCATTCTTTAACCCCTATTATTTGTAAATAACAACTCACCCTCTTTATATCTCTGACATCCCAAACATACAGGCTGTGGTCGTTATAGACGCAGGTGAGCTTGTGGTTCCTCTCGTCGTACGTCAAGGCTACGGCGTCCGGGTAGCGCGCGGTGGGGGGCTGGCTGAACATGTGGCTGGAACAAAGCGAATTAAATTAAATTAAATAATAAACTAAATTGTTTTATGATTTTATATTATATTAGTTTTATGATTTTATATTTTTTTTGATTCACGATGCAATTTTTTTACTATCACATTTTTCCTATATATACAAAATTGCATCGTGAATGCATAAAAATAATATAAAATCTCAATATGGCTGTTTCATCTTAATCGATTGTTAAACATTTGTAAAAATGTTTCTTTCGGATGCGAGGGTTTCCTCACATTGATGAAACAACGCAGGCCTACAGCGTGACAAGTGATAGCAAAATTCGACGAGTCGTGTAAGCCTTTCGGTAGCTTAGTTGGTCAGAGAATCGGGCCGGATTCCCGGAGGCGCGGGTTCGAATCCCGCCTGAAAGCTACTTATGGGGCTCGTGGTTTTTTACTATCACATTTTTCCTATATTAACATTTATTTAAATTAGTGGTACGCAAAAACGCTTACACCGAACGGTCGAGCAAAGAGTTTACCTATAACTTAATTACTCATTATTGTTTAAACTAAATAAACATACAACTATTAACTTCGGGTTTTCTCTCTAACTGTGTACTCCAACTACAACTAATATCACACTAATATCATCTGCAAAGTGTGCGTAGTCAAACTGGCTCGTACAAGCGCATTCCAATCTTATTTAAATTAAGAATTTAAAGACATCACGATTGACTTAGATAAGATGGTGGTAGCCAGTCATGTGGACTAAGAACAAGTACTACCACCAACCAAACCGAATACATTATGAACCCCCAAATGCCCCCAATAGGTCGAACAGGGGACAAGGGAAATCGGCAGTGAAAACACAGAGGTTTTTAAAAATTATTAAATAATTTTTAAATCCTACTATCCTACTAATATTATAAATGCGAAAGTTTAGATGTTTGGATGTTTGGATGTTTGGATGTTCGGATGTTTGTTACTCAATCACGCCATAACGGCTGAACGGATTTGGCTGAAATTTGGAACACAGATACTTTGTAGCCCGGAGAGGAACATAGGCTACTTTTTATCCCGGAAAAAATCATATTCCCGCGGGATGACGTCATGTAGTTCACGCGGGCGAAGCCGCGGGCGGAAAGCTAGTAATATTATAAATGTAAAAGTTTAGATTTTGGGATGTTTGTTACTCAATCACGCCAAAACGGCTGAACGGATTTGGCTGAAATTTGGGACACAGATACTTTGTGACCTGGAGAGGAACATAGGTTACTTTTTATCTCGGAAAAAATATCACATTCCCGCGGGATAACGTCGTGTAGTCCAAGCGGGCAAAGCCGCGGGTGGAAAGCTAGTGTAAGTAATATAAATAAAGTAAAATAATCACGATGTTCGGAAAAGATCGACATTTCTGAACGCATCCCTAATGTCACGTCAAATTGACATTAGCTGTCACTTGAAGTTGACAGTTCCTTACTTGATTGGAATTCTTGTAGAAAAATGTCGGATTAAATTTTGCTGAATTGTTAAAAAAGGCTCGCGTTGAATGTGCCTGGCATATCGAGTTTGAATTGAATCCTGAATTATCCTTTTGATCCCGTTTTGTACGACCAAGATTTAGACGCCATCTTGACGAGTGGCCCGGTCGCGGCGTTTTGAAATAAAGAGTACTACCACACGCGTTGTTGTCGGGACAATATATCTTAATAAGCAAGCCCCGCGTGTGTTATTGGGTATTGTTGGGATGCCCAGTGTCTTGGGACCCTGTGTGGTATTTGTTTTGTGAGTAAGGTGACGAATTGGTAAGGTCTGCAGAAGAACACGGAACACATCAGAGGGGGCCCCCTCATACCACTTCTGCCCCGGAGACTTTCGACACCACAGACCCGTATGTAAAATTCACCTTAATTTAAATTAAGTCGCTGTGTATCGCAGTTCAATTGTTCAGTTACATCCCGGCTGAAATCAAGTTTTTGTCCGGAGTCTCTCTTAGTGATACGCTTCCACTGCGCTATGCCGGTTCCGCGGGTCTAGGCAGGGGTGTACTGAACATTGCTTGGTAGCAGAGCGTAGTTTGAAGGCCTGAGAGGCTCACGCCAAAACTTTGTCTATTAATCACTGATTAACCGTTTTGATGACCATCTGGTCCGGACTGGATTAATTTGTACTTGTAAATGGTAATTAACTTGCATTTGAAAGGTAAAGGGCATTCCTTTGTTATTGGTTCCATGTCTTGTAATTAATTGTCATGTATTGAAGTTCCAAAATGTAAACAGATGCCTTTCTTTGTTCATAATAATTATTATTTAGTCTTCTTAGCAAATTTGAGTTGTGAATATTGACAAGTTGTTGCTAAATAATAGCTAATAAAAAGTTGTCCTAAAAAGGCTTGGGTACTTAATAAGTTTGCACTCAATACTTAGTGAAACTTAAATGATTTAAGACATTATTTACACATTGAAACTTATTGAAACTTGTGCTTTGAAATAATTAAAATTGGCTTGTTGTATGTTGATATCCAAGTGAATTTCAATAGTCAGTGATTTGTTTGAACTGAATAACTTTTGACTTATAAAGTCAAAGTTAGTTTGTGTCTAAGTTATAACCTCTTGAGAGTTAGAGTTATAATTATATACTTGAGTTTTGTTGTTTTCTGACAACCTCCAAATATTTAAGAGTTTGTGTCATTATACATACTTTGTTGTTGTAATATTGGAATTTTGTGGTTATTAATAACCTCCAAATATTGGAGATTTTGTGTTATAGTGTGTACGAGACACCTAGAGATGCTGTGATAATAACTAAAAGATGATATTGATTTAAACTATTTATTACAACACGAATAATTGATAAGGTAAAATGATACTACTATGCTAAGTGATTGATATATGAGCGCGCGTCCGCCGCGATGTGTGTGGTGACGTGAACTAACTTAAAATTATAATTATTTATTACAATTAATAAATTGATGATTTGGCGGTTTGGCGAAATGCACGGTTGCACCGTACATGCTCCCGGGCCAGAGAGACGAAAGATGATGGATGCTGGTTAGTTTGATGATACAAAGTGATAAACAATTTTAAAATTATTCTATGTTATTACATGCTTGGATAAAAATCAAATGATTCTAATAATACAATTATGATGATTCATTATTATCAGCTGTAAACTTAAACTTAATAATAGGGGACGACGCTTTGTTTATACGCGCAGTTTGTGGCACTGACACTTTTGATTTTGCACTTAAATCGGGCACACTATAATTAACACTATCACTTTCATTCGCACATGCACTGGTTATATCACTGAGGGATAAGCGCGCAGCCGGGCGGGGCGGCGGCGGCAGCGGAGGGCCCGCGTCCGCGGCCCGCTGGAAGCTGGCGCTGGCGCCGGATGGCAGCGAGCGGCAGCGGCGTCGTACCCGCCTCCAGAGGAAGGCGGCGCCTGCCGCGCAGCAGACTCCAACTAAGATGTATATAACGACATAGTGATGTATGTCGTGGGAAGAGAACGAAGTCGCATCCACTTCGACCTCGTCTGACTTCATCTGCTCGATTTGGCGGCCGATTTCTTTTAGAGACGACTGCCGTTCTCTGATATTTCTTTCAGTGATGTTTAACTGATAATCTTGATCTTCGCGATGTACCGGCAGGTTGATGATGTTGTTGATCGGAGGAACATCAACCAATATTAGATC
Source organism: Crambus lathoniellus (assembly GCA_949710035.1). Lineage (NCBI taxonomy): Eukaryota > Metazoa > Arthropoda > Insecta > Lepidoptera > Crambidae > Crambus > Crambus lathoniellus. Next base: position 13,280,748 of record OX453324.1, on the reverse strand, counting down.
GGCGTGACTGTGTACTTCGCTCGTTTGCTCATTGTGGGAATACAATATGAACGAATCTGATTTTAGCATACAGTCACTCGCCATGGTAAGGACTCCAGCTCTAGAGATTCTTTCCACTGATACATGACCGCCGCACATAAACCTTATAGTGCACTGATCGCAGCAGTAAAATAAATAATGATTCGATTGGGTTAAGGCTTTCCACATATTTTTGCAACTATTTTCGGTAGCTTGGCATGTCTGTGTCGTGTGATTTATCTCACATAGATCTTGATCTCGCTTCATTTGATAGACGGGTCCTTGTAATGCACAAAGTTTGGTAGTTAGATCTACATGCATACAAGTATGCAAATCGGTTTCAAACATCGGTAAATACGAATCCCTTTGTATGTTGATAGTTATGTAATTTGATATTGGCGTAATTATAATTGTTTTATTGTTTTCAGTATGCTGCGGTATAGGTATAAGCTTGTACAAGTCATAATTGTCTCTTGTTATCAACGGTATTTTAATCTCTAATAATAAATATTGTTCAGTAAATTTAACTCTGACTCTTAGCAAATGATACAGTTTTGATACGTCGCTATGAATATTGTCAATAGGTAATGATAAGTCTTTTGATAAATGACTGGAAATGATACTCAATTCGTCCTTAAGCTGCTCAGGTGATAGTAAGTGAATATCGAATTTCCCATGATAAATGTCAGTAACTGTGTCAAGCAAATTTTCCTGGATTCTTCTCATATTGTCTAAGATATTGTTAGCAGTTATTGATGATAAAATAAATTCGTTGATAGAATCTGCCCTCTCTACCTCCTTTTTCAATACGGTATTTTGTTTCTCAATGTCCAGTAAATGTTGATTGAACGACTTATGCTGTTGATCGATTGCAGTCTCTAAACGTTGTAGGAAGTGATATTGCGCTTGTATTACTGATGTTTGGTTTTTCAAAAGTTTGGAGAGATGTTTTTGATCACTCTTAACGAGGGCAATGTCCTTTTGATATTGTTCAGCGAACTTGTCGTCTAATACTCCGATTAGTGCGTGCGCGACGTTTCCTAATCCATTGATAAGCCCTCGGCGGCGGCGGCGTAGCGTACGCGCGCCAGACCGCTGACCAAGCAACAGCTGATCGTAGTGTAGTAGCTCCGAGTAGCCGTGACGTAATTGTAACAGGATAACATTACAATGTGCTTGCTTCTGTATTATTGAACACATGTTTTCAAGGTGAACAATGTATTGTTTTAATAATTGTGAACCTTGCCAATAGGGATCGACGTCGTAATAAACAACCATCTTCCACTGATCTCGTATTAGACGCATATCTGAGACCTTGTCAAAATAAAGGCTCTGTGTGTCCTTGAAGGTTGAAATATTATAGTAAGCTCCTTCCACAGCAGTAGTAAACATAAATAATAATAATAATGGCAATGTTATTAGATTAGTTAGTTTGCTCCGGGTACGTTTGGTTTGTTTTGCTTTTGATGAGTCGCTAGTTGTAGGTATTTGATTGATATTTGATGTTGTTTGATCGCGTGTCTCATTGTTTGTAGGTAAGGGTGATAATTTTGTCACGGGTCGTTTCATAACTCCGCTTCTTGTCTTGACCGTGACCACTCGTACGTGCCCGTCGTTGCCAGGGTGGAGGTCAATAACTCTACCTAGTGCCCATTTTCCCGCCGGAAGATTAGCGTCCTGGATAATAACGACGTCATTTAGTTTGATATTGTCTTTTGCTTGTCTCCACTTGCTCCTGCTTGTTAGCTGGGTTAGATACTCAGATTTCCAACGCTTCCAAATATCGTCAAAAATCCGTTGTGTTAGTTGCCACCTTGTCCTTTGATCTCGTTCAGTTTCTATTACAGTAAGCACCGGCCCACTCGCCAAAAAGTGGGATGGAGTGAGGTAGTTAATATCTTCCGGATCTTCTGATAAGGCACATAGGGGTCTTGAGTTCAAACAGCCCTCTAGCTGAGCGAGTAAAGTTGAAAACTCTTCGTAGGTGAGTTTCTGCTGGCCGATGACCCTACGTAGATGATGCTTGAGGCTTCGGACCATAGATTCCCAGAGCCCGCCTCCAGAGGGCCAGGACGGTGCGTTAAAATGCCATGTGATGTCCATCTGGCTGATATCCGACATGAGCTCGTCATTGATCACGGATTTCCAATTTACCATCTCTTGTTTGAGTAGTCTATTGGCTCCGACAAAGTTAGTGCCGTTGTCACTATAAAGATGTTGAGGCGTTCCTCTTCTGGCGGCCATTCTTCTTAGTGCAGCCAGGAATGTTGATGATGAAAGGTCGGATACCAATTCAAGGTGTACCGCCTTCGTGGCCATGCATACGAATACGGATATATAGCCTTTTGATATCTTGCTACCTCTTCCTTTGCTTGCCTTTACATCTACGTAACCTGTGAAATCTACACCCGTATGATAAAATGGTCGGGACGGATTTGACCTTGATTCTGGGAGATTCCCCATTAATTGATATTGCTTTTGCGGGTTGTGTCTTTTACAGGTAACGCAGCGGGTGAGGCGTGATTTTACAGCTCGGTTTCCACCGATTATCCAATATTGCTGACGTAGCCATGCCAATGTGACACGACTGCCTCCATGATAAGTCATTTTATGAGCATGATCGATCAAAAGTGTTGTTAGCTGACTGCTGTGTGGAATTATAAATGGGTGCCTCATGTTTTCACTGATATTGGCTTCTTTTAACCGTCCTCCCACTCTTAGTAATCCATCTGAGTCTAGTAGTGGATTTAAACTTAGTAATTTGCTTTTTGGGTGAACTGCTTTATGTTTCTGTAAATAACTGATATCTTCTCCAAATTCTAATTCCTGAACGTGTTTGATAATTTTAAGCCTTGCTAATCGTAATTCCGGGACAGTCAAATAAATTTGCTTGATATTTCGCTTGCGCATACGTAATACGTAAGCTAGTATGCGTGTAACTCGAGTAAAGCTACTGTGTCTATTCAATAAGCGCATGATTACGTCATCGTCGAGCGAGTACGTTGACACGTTAGTTTGTTTTGATTTCTTGCTTTCTTCATTAGTGACGTAATTGGGTAATTCTTTTTCACTTTCTTTTTCGAAATTTTGTAACCAAGAGGGTCCATGCCACCATAGGGGATGCTGGTGAAGCTGCTCCATTGATATTCCACGAGTGGCGCAATCTGCTGGGTTTTCGCTGGACTTGACGTAGCGCCAACTATTTGGAGGTAAGATGTTCGTTACTTTTATTACTCTATTAGCGACAAAGGTTGTCCAGCGACCTGGATCTCCCTGCAGCCAGCCGAGTACAGCTGTTGAGTCGCACCATCCAAACGTATGTATTTCATATCCTATGAGGCATGCTTTAACCTTTTCCATTAATTTTGATAACAGTTCAGTTGCACAAAGTTCTAATCTGGGCAAAGAAACTACTCTTTTGGGCGGTACTAATCGAGACTTGGCTGCCACCAATACTATTAAGTTACTCTGATTTTCTGATAAATATTTTTTGTTCACTTTGCAATAAATGACGCAAGCGTAGGCGTTTACAGAGGCATCGCAAAAGCCGTGTAATTCTATTACGTCATTTTCACAAGTCTGTATCCATCTCGGGATATTAAATGATATGATGTTTTTTAAATCTTCTCTGATGTTCATCCATTCTTTGTTTATCTCTGTAGGTAACTCAGCATCCCAACTTAAATCATGTAACCAAATTTTCTGAAATAATAGCTTGAGTTTTATCGTTACAGGTGTGAGCCATCCTAAAGGATCAAATAACTTTGATATGTTTGATAACAGAGTACGTTTTGTAAATTTAGACTGTGATAAATTAATTTTTAACTCAAAAGTAAATATGTCTGACTCAGGATGCCACCTGAGACCTAAAGTTTTAGTTGATTCATTATGTTTAAAATTGTAACTTTGTTGATTAGATACAGTTTCGACGTTTTGTAAAAGTTCCGGTGTATTAGAGGCCCATTTCCTTAGATTAAATCCTCCCTTCTTTAACAAGTTTATCAGGTCATTCTGTACCTTTTTAGCTGCTGATATATTATGATTACCATGCAAGAGATCGTCCATGTAAAACTGCTCTTGCAATATTTTTGGCGCTGGACTGGACTCGAACCCGGGGCTTTCGTCTTGAGCTAATTGTTTCAACACCATCATGGCTAAAAACGGTGCCGCTTTTGTACCATAGGAAATAGTAGATAATTGATATTCTTTGATAGGGTGAGTGGACGACTCCCGCCACAGGATTTTTTGATAGCGTTGGTGATCCTCGTGAAGAATAATCCCGCGAAACATTTTTTCCACGTCTGCTGTGTAAGCGTAGCGATATTGACGCCACTTGATAATTAATGATATTAATTCCTGTTGAAGATTAGGACCTCGTAGCATGACGTCATTCAAGCTTTCTCCGCTCGATGTTTTTGAGGCGGCATTGAATACTACCCGTAGCGCTGTGGTCAATGACTCCGCGCGTAAAACAGCATGATGTGGTAGGTATACACTCGGCGTCGTGTTACTCGTTGATAATTGCATGTGGCCTAGATTTATATATTCACGGATAAATAATTTATATTCTTTTTCTAAATCTTCGTTTTTCGTAAATCTTTTTTCTAGCTGTTTCAACTGGGCTATTGCTTTTGATTTTGATTCTCCTAATCTCTCTTCCGCGTTCTGCACTAATGGATATTTTACCACGTACTTCCCGTCGGGCTGTCGAGTGGTGGTTGATTTGAAGTAATTTACGCACTCTATGTCTTCCTGGGACATAGATATATCACTTGGCACGTCCTCTATTTCCCAAAATTGTTTTATTTCTTCTAGGTTGTTTATAACAACGTTGCAATGATAAGACTTTGTGACGTTTCCGCACAAAATCCAACCCAGACGTGTTTGCTGCGCCACGGGTTGTTCTTGTCCTAATGATATGATACCGCCTAAAATTATTAACGAGTAAACATCAGCCCCCAGCAACAAGTCTACCTGCCGGCTGACATTGTAATCTGGATCCGCTAATTTTATATTTTCTAATGAAGGCCATGTTGACTTGGTGAATGTATGATTGGGTAAATTATTGATTAAACTTTTCATAATGAAAACTTCGGTGTTAAATTGATAGTCGCTATATGATGATGAACACGTTATTTTGATAGTGCCTTTACAGCTGTTTTCTTTTGCCCCTATTCCGAAAATAACACCCTTACACCATTCACGCGGTAACCTTAGCATCTGTGCCGCGTTCTCAGATATAAGTGACGTTTGGGAGCCTTGATCTATAAGTGCTCTAAGTGAGATAAAGGTTCCATCAAATTTTTGCACCTTTACTATCGCTGTTGCAAGAAGGGTTTCAGTGATATTGTTTTGTGACACGTGTGTGCCACTTTTTCGCTCCGTACTTGGTTGCTGTACAAACGCGCCATGTATCAGCGTGTTGTGTCGACCTTCGCACTCGCGGCATCGTTTGTCGGATATGCACTTTTTTCCGAAGTGATCGTACAAGCAATTAACGCAATAATTTAATTTCGTAATTAAATTGCGACGTTCTGTAGGTTGTAATTTGAGAAAGTTGCTGCAATGGAAAATACCGTGGTCGCTTTTGCATAGCGGACATCCGGCTGTCGCAATTTTCTTTTGCGTATGATGAAATTGATTTTGATTATTGTTGAATGATTTAAAATAAGATGACTTTTTGGGCACTTCCGGTAGAGTTACTTTTGATGCTGTATCTTGTTTACGTCGCGATGACTCCAATGACGTAAACTTGTTTTCTAGAAACTCCAAAAAATCACATAGTTTTGGCAGCTCCCTGGGGTTCTTTAATGATTCAATGTAGTCTTTATGGGATTCTGCGTCCAACTTCTGCGTCATAAGATGCACTATTAGTGGGTCCCATGAACTTATATCTATACCTAAGTTTTTGATGGAGTTTAGGCTTTCATTGATAGCGTCGTGAATTTTTTTGATAGTAGCTGCTGATTGCTGTTGAGACGTTGGTAAATTTAAAAGCAAATTGATATGAGATGCGAAAATCAATTTTTTATTCTCATAACGGTGGTTTAAGAGATCCCAGCACACCTGATAATTTTCGGAGCTGATATGTAAATGCTGTATGATTTTTTCGGCTTCACCTCTTACCTTCCCTTTCAAATATTGCATTTTTTGTGCATTTGAGAGTGATCTGTTGTTGTGGATCGCTTCACTGAACAAGTCCTTGAAGGACAGCCACTGATGATAATTACCACTAAAATTGGGGATGTCCATTTGTGGCGTTGATTTTTCCCGGTGACATGTTGACCTAATTAGCTGATTGATATTCTTTTTTATTTCTTGATATTTCTCTTCGTACTTACTATATTGCTGTTCATATTCGACATTTTCTTCGTAGAGCTCGCTATCGATTTCCCAATGAAGATCGTCGATGGCGGCCCACCTCTGATTTACAGACTTCAAAATATCTTCCAGTTCCCAATTTTCCTTTGATGTGTTAGGATTTATGTTGTTAACTGTACGCGCAAACGCCTTAAAGTTGCTTTGTTGCTTACGCAACATTTCCGCTAATCTGCTTTGATTACCACCAGATTTGAATTGAGGAGGGTGTGTATTACCTGCTACTGACATATGAGGAAATTCGAATTTTGGTGTAGGTACGTTATCCATTTGAATATCTGACCGTGGTGTTATTTGTTCTGCTTGCTCGGAAACCTTCGCAGTCAATAGCGGGGTTGCTGGTCTAATAAAGGACCTTTCATCTATCTTTAATTCCCCTGGTACAAAACTGTTGATGTAAGCGCGCGTATCATTAAAAAACTGTAACGTTTTTTCATAATAATTCTCGATAAAATATGTATGAGACTGATCTTCATACTCCCCGAGCTTAATATGGTTAAGTTGGAACTCTTGCCAATAAGCGTCGAGTGTTTCCAGCCTCTTCTTAATATAAGACGTGGTCTTACGGTCTGACCCGTCTTTTTTGAAATTGCTTAGTAGCTGCTTGATTGCTCCCATGATTTGATACTGAGTAGCTAAAAGATCCTCCATCTTGCTTAATTTAATCGATTACAGTTCGATAAGAATTAAAATTGGAAAGATCTTACTTGTGAGCTGGAGTAGATGGCGTAGTCAAGGACGACCTGCTCGTGTGCTTGTTGATGTAAAGTTGATGCTTGTGCCTGTTTTTGATTAACAGACGACGTAAGTACTTCTCCTTCCAAAAACACTGTGATCCAATTTGCTGCGTAGAACCACTTACACGAAGTTAATTTACGCGTAACTGATCCTGCCTGTTCGTTCGTAGGCTCGAAGGACCATTTAGATGTACGAGACACCTAGAGATGCTGTGATAATAACTAAAAGATGATATTGATTTAAACTATTTATTACAACACGAATAATTGATAAGGTAAAATGATACTACTATGCTAAGTGATTGATATATGAGCGCGCGTCCGCCGCGATGTGTGTGGTGACGTGAACTAACTTAAAATTATAATTATTTATTACAATTAATAAATTGATGATTTGGCGGTTTGGCGAAATGCACGGTTGCACCGTACATAGTGAATATTTTGAATTTGTTGTTTTTGTTGATAAATTTGTGACGTTACAATGACGGCCTCCTCTGCTAAAGCCAAAATACGTTCTGAGTTACGGTGGTTAGCTTCTGCGGTTGCATTGTTGGATCGACCGGATAGGACGGAGGCCTTGTTGAACAGATACGTAGATCTGCCCATACGTTTGGCTGTTGTTGATGAACAGTATGCCTTATTTTTGGAAAAGACTGTTGAGGCCGATGTGGAAATGCGACAAGAAGTCGGTTTGGATGTGGACCAGTGTTATGATTTTGCGGACAGAATTACCCAGGTGGCTCGACCTTTGCAAGTGGCAAGAGAGAATGAACCGAGCCCGTCCCCGGTCACATCTAAGAGTATGCCCCCTCTATTTGCTAGATTGGCCCCCTTAGATTTAAGGCGTTTTGCTGGTCGTCTAGAGGACTGGGAGGGCTTTATTAATATTTTTGATAGTCTCGTACATGCCCGGGATGATTTGACCCAGGGCCAGAAGTTGGCTTACTTGTTATCCGTGTTGGAAGGGGAGGCCCTTGAATCGGTTCAACATTTGGCCCCCTCGGATGAAAACTACCCTATTGCTAGGGATTTGATTGCCCGTCGGTACCAGAACGTACGACGTCTGGCGGACAACCATGTTGCCGCCATTTTGAACTTACCCCGCGTTGCCAGCGTGATGCACTTGAGAGTGGCTTTGTTGAATCCGCTGTTGGTTGCCTACAACGCATTAAAAAACTTAAAACTCCCAGTGGAGCAGTGGTCGTTTTTGTTACTGCACATTGTCCTGGGAAAGTTGCCGGACTTTGTTAAGGTCCGTTTTGAGCAGCGGTATGGTGGGGATAGTGCGACTTATCTGCCACCCTTCTCGGACCTCTTGACGTTCCTGGAAGGAGAGAGTAGACTGGCAGATAATTCCTCTCTGGCCGGTCCTATGGGACCCGAACGACCTGTGCCTCAGAGTAGGTCCCCCACCGGACCCCCCCGTAGGGGGCGTATGGCCCCTCGCGCGCCCGGCCGCTATGCCGCCGTCCAGGAGACCGCCCGCTGCTTGTACTGTCGGGAACCGGGTCACAGCACGACCCGTTGTGATAAGTTCCTCGACCAGCGCGTCCAAGGCCGTCGAGCGATCGCGCGACAACGGACATGGTGCTACTCGTGCTTGGGCCTGCACATGCAGCGCGAATGTACCCAAGCGCACCCATGCCGCTTTTGTAAGGGCAACCACCATCCCCTCCTCTGCATGAACAGCCCAGAGGGCGGCGGAGCGCCGCAGCGCGTCGCTGCAGGATCACCTCGTATGGGTGGGGGGCTCGGACCCCCCGCGGTGTTTGCATCCCGCAGCAGTTCTAGTGGCCACCAGAGTGGCCCCAGACGCTCTCCGCCACGTTTGGACCCTCAAACGGGCGGGGGTCCCAGGGACCCCCCCATGGGAAACCGATCCCCAAGGATGGGGATGAGTTATGCGGGCGTTGCGGGAGGTCGTAGAAGCCCCCCGCAACGTGTTGAGCCTCGCACAGCCGGGGGTCCCCGGGACCCCCTTTCTGAAAATCGGTCACCGTGCCCCCGCGACTATGGGGCGACGTACACGGTGGATGCTAGGCACCGATTCTCGCCGCCGCTCGCCGAATACCCGCGTCTGGAGCGGCGCCCGCCCCGTCTTCAAGGGGCCGGGAGATATAACCCGCCTGATACCGGGCGATTTGGACGTAGGCAGTATGTGGGAGAATGGGACCCACTGGATCGCTATGAGCGACCCCCTTACCAGGGGGGGACGTCTGGGGACCCCACATACTAGCAATCAACGTGTTTACGGTCGATTGTAGCCACCCCTCCAGAGACCGTTTTGTTGCCCACGGCCTCTGTGCTTGTCAGGGGATTGAATGGCGACCTTGTGGAAGTTCGCGCCTTGTTGGATTCCGGTGCTCAGGGGTGTGTTGTGTCATCTTGGTTAGTTAGGCGGTTGGGCCTCAAGGTGCACCCCCACACGGAAGGCGTGAGAGGTGTTGGCGATGTGAAAGTCCCCGGGTTGTTAGGGCATGTTGACTTCACATTTACATCACGTAATAAGTCCACGCCAGGCATTAAGACCTCGGCGATTGTGTTGGACACAGTTGTTGGCCGTCAACCTTCAGTTGACTTGGGACCGAGTATGTTGTCTTTGGTGTCTGATTCCCCACTCGCCGATCCAAATTTCTTCCGCCCAGGCCCGATTGATGCTCTCCTTGGAGCCGATGTCCTGGGGCGAGTTTTGTTGACGGGGAAGCGAGTTTTGCAGCCAGATGGCTTGGTAGCTCTGCAGACGACACTCGGTACCGTTGTGATGGGCCCTGCTCGCCGCGTTTTGGATTCCCTTGATGAGGATCGCGGTCTTGTTTTTAATGTGTCTCTCTCCGAAGTGGTGCAGAAGTTTTGGGAGGTTGAGGAACCTCCACCAGCCCCGCGGGTCGACCCAGTAGCGGATGAATGCGAGTTGTATTACCAGAATAACACTGGTCGCCTCCGCTCTGGTCGTTTGATCACCCGTCTCCCCTTTCGTGCCGGCCGACCTCCTCTGGGCGAATCCCGACCGCTAGCGGAACGTAGGCTAGTGGCGATGGAGCGTCGCATGAGCAAGGATCCGGTCTTCCGCCAGAAGTATGTTGAATTCATGCGGGAGTATGAGGAGTTAGGGCACATGTCCGTGAGCGATTTGGATTGGCGCTCCGTTGAGCACTTCTTTTTGCCGCACCACGCCGTTTTGAAATCCGGAAAGATTCGGGTGGTCTTTGACGGTTCGGCTCCCACCTCTACTGGAGCGTCCTTGAACCAGTGTCTGCATGTAGGTCCCAAGCTGCACACGGAGATCTCAGACATTTTGACCAACTTCCGGCGGCACCAAATTGTATTTATGACTGACATCCGGATGATGTTCAGACAAACGGTCATCCATCCAGATGATAGGAGGTACCAATTGATTTTGTGGAGAGAGAGTCCTAGGGACCCCTTGTTGATTTATGAATTGAATACGAATACGTACGGTTTGGCTTCGAGCCCGTTTGTTGCGATTCGTTCTTTGTTGGAGTTGGCCGAGAAGGAGCGCTTGAGATACCCTCGCGCCTCCGCCATTTTGGCCAGTGACGTCTATGTGGATGACATTTGCACGGGCGCCTCATCTGTCTCAGAGGCGATTGTCCTGAGAGACGAACTCACCGCCCTTTTGAAGTCGGGAGGTTACGAGTTGAGGAAATGGATATCCAACTCGCCTGATGTACTGGTAGGTTTGCCCGAAGAGCACCAGCAGGACCCCCACCTATTCGAAAATGTTGATAATCCCCATGTGGTGACCGTCCTTGGCGTACAGTACAAACCGGTCTCTGACACGTTCACTTATTGTGTGGATTTACGACCATCGAAAGTCTGGACCAAGCGTTTAGTATTGTCTACTGTCGCACGTACCTTTGACCCCAATGGGTGGATTTGCCCCGTGCTGTTTATGGCCAAGTGTTTCTTGCAACGGTTATGGGCTTCGGGTGTGTCGTGGGATGAACCCCTCTCGGACGAGTTACTCCGAGATTGGTCGAGCTTCGTTTCATCCCTCCCCGAGATTAATGAAGTGCATTTGCCGAGGCTATTCCTCCCTTCTGAAAATTGTAAAGTTACTCTTCACGGCTTTTCCGATGCCTCCGAACGTGGATTTGCTGCGGCCGTGTACCTCCGCACCGTTACTGTTGACGGAGTTGTTGCTGTGCATCTGGTGATAGCGAAAAGCAAAGTCGCTCCCCTTCGGACTCGTCATACGATCCCGAGGTTGGAATTGTGTGGAGCTGCCCTCCTAATGCGTTTGTTGAACCACGTATGGCTCACATTAGGTCGATCTATTAAGATACAAGAGGTTTATGCTTGGACGGACAGTCAGGTCGTCCTTTGTTGGTTGAAGGCTCCGGCGCACACCTTGGACGTGTTTGTGGCCAATCGAGTGTCGCAGATTTGTAATTCCGACATCGAGTTGATTTGGAGACACGTGCCGGGAACCATGAATCCCGCGGATTGTGCGTCTCGGGGTTGTGTAGCCCCAACCCTAATTAACCACCCCCTCTGGTGGGGCCCACAGTGGTTGATGCGGCCTGAGTCGAAGTGGCCGCCCTCTCCAGCGTTTTCGAACGTAGCCGTTCCTGATATGCGGGCATGCGTCCTGGAGACTAACCCCGCCGGGGAAAAGGATTTGTTGTTGGATCGGTACAGCTCCTTACAGAAGCTGCTTGGTGTTACCGCTTGGATCAGACGTTTTGTGTACAATTGCAGAAACCCACGCGCGAGGCGTGATTCGTCGGTTCTCACTCCGGACGAGCGTAGGGACGCGCTCTTGTTTTGGGTCCGGAGAGTACAAGCTGATAGTTTTGAGTCCGAGATTGAAATTTTGCGTTTAGGCCGTCGCAAGTTGAAGGGCGCGGTATCGCGATTGAATCCCTTCCTGGACGAGAGTGGGCTTTTGCGAGTCGGCGGAAGACTTCGAAATGCGAACCTGCCGTATGGAGCTCGTCACCCCCTTTTGTTACCTAAAGCCGGACATTTGACTCAACTGATAATAACAGATCGCCATGTGAATGCACAACATGCTGGCTGTAATGCTTTGTTGGCCATTTTGCAGCGTGAATTTTGGATTTTGTCTGCTCGTCGAGCCATTCGCACTGTGGTTTTCCGTTGCCTGCCTTGTTATCGATTGAAGGCCGCGACCATGCAGCCCCAGATGGGTGATTTGCCTGCTGATCGCGTCACGGAATGTAGAGCTTTTGCCGGAGTCGCCACCGACTTCGCCGGTCCCTTTACTGTAAAGGCTTCGAGACTGCGTAATGCTAAAACCTATAAGGCGTACTTGTGCGTGTTTGTGTGTTTGTCCACCAAGGCTGTCCATTTGGAAATTGTCTCGGAATTGTCTACCGAAGCCTTTGTCGCCGCCTTGAGCAGATTTGTTTCCCGTAGAGGACTGCCGACATTGATACGTTCCGATTGTGGTACTAATTATAAGGGAACGTGTAATTATCTTAAGGAAGTAGTTAAGTTTTTTGTTGATAATAAAATAGACATTGGAACCACCCTCTCCCGGCGTGGGATAATCTGGAAGTTTAGCCCTCCAGCTTGTCCGACGTGGGGAGGAATTTTTGAAGCTTGTGTAAAGGCTGCCAAGACACACTTGCGTCGCGTGATTGGAGAAACTATTCTCACGTTTGAGGAACTTGATACGGTATTTTGTAAAATTGAGGCCGTCCTCAACTCGCGACCCTTGTGCCCGTTGTCTTCGGACCCGAATGACCTATAAGCGTTGACCCCAGGTCATTTCTTGATCGGACAGCCCCTTTTGGCTTTGCCTGAATATCCGATTCAGGATGTAGGATCCCATCGTTTGTCGCGATACCAACTTTTGAAACAGATGTCCCAAAACTTCTGGGCACGTTGGTCGATGGAGTATTTGCATATCCTACAACAGCGCGTGAAGTGGACAGATAAAACCACCCCACCCCAGACTGGCGACCTCGTGTTGATTAAGGATGCTAACCTGCCGCCCCTATGTTGGCGAAGGGGGCGCATTGTTAAACTCTACCCCGGAACTGACGGAGTTCCTCGTTTTGCTGAGGTTTTGGTTCGAGATTCGGTTTTGAAGAGAGCAGTTAGTGGGCTCTCCCGATTACCCGTAGATTGACGTACCGTTCTTAACGGTCCGGGGCGGGGGGATGTTCGGAAAAGATCGACATTTCTGAACGCATCCCTAATGTCACGTCAAATTGACATTAGCTGTCACTTGAAGTTGACAGTTCCTTACTTGATTGGAATTCTTGTAGAAAAATGTCGGATTAAATTTTGCTGAATTGTTAAAAAAAGGCTCGCGTTGAATGTGCCTGGCATATCGAGTTTGAATTGAATCCTGAATTATCCTTTTGATCCCGTTTTGTACGACCAAGATTTAGACGCCATCTTGACGAGTGGCCCGGTCGCGGCGTTTTGAAATAAAGAGTACTACCACACGCGTTGTTGTCGGGACAATATATCTTAATAAGCAAGCCCCGCGTGTTTTATTGGGTATTGTTGGGATGCCCAGTGTCTTGGGACCCTGTGTGGTATTTGTTTTGTGAGTAAGGTGACGAATTGGTAAGGTCTGCAGAAGAACACGGAACACATCAGAGGGGGCCCCCTCATACCACTTCTGCCCCGGAGACTTTCGACACCACAGACCCGTATGTAAGATTCACCTTAATTTAAATTAAGTCGCTGTGTATCGCAGTTCAATTGTTCAGTTACATCCCGGCTGAAATCAAGTTTTTGTCCGGAGTCTCTCTTAGTGATACGCTTCCACTGCGCTATGCCGGTTCCGCGGGTCTAGGCAGGGGTGTACTGAACACACGATTTTAAAATTATTTAGTCTACATTCATATATCAACTAACTAGCTTTCTGCCCGCGGCTTCGCCCGCGTGGAATATACGACATTATCCCGCGAGAATTTTTCCGGGATAAAAAGTAGCCTATATTCCTCTCCACGATACAAAGTATCTGTGTCCCAAATTTCAGCCAAATCCGTTCAGCTGTTTTCACGTGATTGAGTAACAAACATCCAGATATTCAAACATCCAAACATGTAAACTTTTAGTCAACTTTTGACTTATTCGTCAACTCGCGAGTGTAAAACTCGCGACCGCGCGCGAGTTGATACCTTACAATTTTAATTATTTTTGTTGTCGTCAACTCGCGTGCACATATAAAGTACAGTCAACTAAAAACGGATTGGAACAAAAACTACTAAAATAATACATTAAATATGTATAAAATACAATGTTCCAAATCATCGTTTGGATTCTGAAGTACCAGGATAACATAGATAAGGAGGCGGTAGTTATAGTACATAGGTAAAGATTTTTTTGCTAACCAGTCGCAACTATAGCTACCTCCTCCATAGCTATGTTATCCTGGTACTTTAGAATCCAAACGATAATTCGCAAATAAACCGTTACTAGAATACCAAGTACCTGTATTAAAATCTTAAGGTTGTTATTATAGCTTGTAGCTGACTGTACATAAATAAATGTGCGCGCGAGTTGACGACAATAAATAATTAAAATCGGAAGGTGCCAACTCGCGCGCGCTCGCGAGTTTCACACTCGCGAGTTGACGAATAAGTCAAACTTTTACATCCTACTAATATTATAAACTAGCTTTCGCCTTAGCTTTTCGTTTTTAACTATTTGTTATTGTAGCGGCAACAGAAATACATCATCATTACCGTCAGTTCTCCTGACATCCACCCCCAAGTAGTGCATCCAGGGCAGTGTGGTGACGTAGCGCAACGAGTGCGGCGCGAAGCAGCGCACGATACTATATGTACTGCGAGCTTATTACGCACACACACACGCACACACACACACACACTAATACAAACACACGCACGCACACACCCACTAACTTACACATATTGTGAATGTAAAATTACTGTAAGAAACAAATACTTAACTAACTTTTTATTTTTTAAGTGAATTGGTTTATGTTACATATATTAAATTAAATTGAATTAGATTGTAAGTTTTTAAATCCTTAAAGACCAAATGGAGGAGAGCGGGGCTCTCTGTAACAGGCATTGTCATGCTTAAAAGAGGACCCCTGCTACTTATTGTTAAGTTTTTATCTTTTAAGGAAAATAAATATTTTTGATTTTGATTTTTTATTTTGAGTTTTTGTTTACCTGATGTCAGTTCCTCTCCCGACATCCACCCCCAAGTAGTGCGTCCGGGGCAGCGTGGTGACGTAGCGCAGCGAGTGCGGGGCGAAGCAGCGCACGATACTATATGTACTGCGAGCTTATAACGCACATACACACGCACACACAAACACACACTAATACAAACACACTCACGCACACACCCACTAACTTACACATATTGTGAATGTAAAATTACTGTAAGAAACAAATACTTAACTAACTTTTTATTTTTTAAGTGAATTGGTTTATGTTACATATATTAAATTAAATTGAATTAGATTGTAAGTTTTTAAATCCTTAAAGACCAAATGGAGGAGAGCGGGGCTCTCTGTAACAGACATTGTCATGCTTAAAAGAGAACCTTTGATACTTATTGTTAAGTTTTTATCTTTTAAGGAAAATAAATATGTTTAGTTTTGATTTTTTATTTTGAGTTTTTGTTTACCTTATGTCAGTTCCTCTCCCGACATCCACCCCCAAGTAGTGCGTCCGGGGCAGCGTGGTGACGTAGCGCAGCGAGTGCGGCGCGAAGCAGCGCACGATACCGTCCGCGCAGCCAACGAAGATGTACTGCGAGCCTATTGCCATGCAGTTGGCTGACGATGTCTGGGAACGAAGACAACAACAATTGTAATAATAAAATGACAACATTAGAAAAATTGTCAACGGCAATAGTCATTGGTTTTCACTCAAGCAAGACCCTATCATCTAAGCCCTAAGGCATAATCAGACGAGGGACTTTTGTCCCCAGCGGACAAAAAGTCCCTGTACGTCTAAAATATGTCCTCCGAGGACTTGTCGCGGACTCAACGCATACGGTGCGCGGTCATTTGTTGCCCGGAAACGTGCTTCACTATCGAGCGCTCAATGCAGACTAAAGTTCGTCGTGTGCGTTATTGCGCCAAGTTACGTTCGTTCTATTTTTTTCGCAGACTACCACGAACTTTTGTCCAGTCCAGTCTCTCGGTGTCCGCGGTAATTGCGCGGACTTTTTGTCCGCGGTACTTTTAGTTCCTCGTGTGCGTTATTCGATACAATTTATAAGAGATCTATATCGATGGACAAAAAAGTACCCGGAGGACAGTCCGTCGTCTTATTAGGCCTCTAATGTAACAGAATTAAGGGCGCGCTCTAGACTAACTGCAAAAGTAATAACTGCAACGGCCAACTGCAAAGTAAATGCTTTCAATAAGAAATAAGGCAGCATTTATTATATAACTCTCCGGAATGAAGGAATTTCTTCTTTTTTAAAGGATATTTAACGGTTATTTACAAAAATATAAAACATAAAATAAGCCCTGCCTTATCTATAGCAGGCCTATTTCAGTCACCGTGTCGGCTCGAAAACGCGGCGGCAACGCCGGCGTTGTAATTGCATAGAAATTAGGTCCGCAAAAGAGCTAGAATATATGCGATAGAAAGAGATGCAACGACAACGAGTGGCCCGTTCGTAATTTGCCTGCGCCGTACAAGCTGAATTCTACTTTATTGCGTTCTACTGTATTACTTGAATACTAGCAGTTTATCGTGTTAATTATAGTGATTTGGAGGCAACTTCGCAATTTTTTTCTATCGAGAAAATTTTATACAATCGTGTTTTTTATTAACATAACCACTAACCGCCGGTTGCACCAAATTTTTTTTACATTATACTTTTACTTTTACAGGGTTTATGGTTTAAAAATGTATGGGATTTGACAGTTTTGACAGCAAAATTCAGTTACTTTTTACGAATTCGTAAAATGAATATTTTAGTGTAACCGGCTGTAAGTGTTAGTCCTGAAGATTGCTGCATCTTAATTTGAAATTCTGTTTTTCATTAATATTGATATTACAGACGATCTTGTAGAACTATCTGACTGTCGTTGGCCTATAGCAGGCCCTTGATTGCTCAACCAGAATATGGTTTAGATGGGGATCATCAAACTGAACAACTTTTACTATGGGACAAACTAAGAAATCGCGAAAAAAAAACAGCTGTTTCATACAAAAATTAATAACAAAAAAATATGAAATTGTATGAAATAGCTGATTTTTTTTTGCGATTTCAGAGTTGTTCCCATAGTAAAAGTTGTTCAGTTTGATGGCCCCTATCTACCATTCTGGGGCCGTACCTGCGAACGCTCCGAACCTCGGAAATCTGCCGGGCTTCAAATTAAAACAGATAAATCGAGCCCCAATCAGGCCAAAATGGCAAACAACGATTCATTATATCCCAGGAACATCGATATCTTCCAAATAACTTCGGCAAAAAGCACAATATGAAATTACGTAGGTACTTCGATATATACTATGCGATTATTATAAGAATAGGACTGTCAAAACGGCCATATTTGTTTGCGTTTCGCTTCCACTTCAGGGTGTAGGATGTGCAAGAAAAGGAACAAAGATGAAGAATGCCGTTTGACAGTCCTATTCTTATAATAATCGCATAGTATATATCGAAGTACCTACGTAATTTCATATTGTGCTTTTTGCCGAAGTTATTTGGAAGATATCGATGTTCCTGGGATATAATGAATCGTTGTTTGCCATTT
The DNA here is from genome assembly GCA_949710035.1 of Crambus lathoniellus. Classification (NCBI taxonomy): domain Eukaryota; kingdom Metazoa; phylum Arthropoda; class Insecta; order Lepidoptera; family Crambidae; genus Crambus; species Crambus lathoniellus. The sequence continues at coordinate 13,262,913 of OX453324.1, read as the reverse complement.
TGGCCTGATTGGGGCTCGATTTATCTGTTTTAATTTGAAGCCCGGCAGATTTCCGAAGTTCGGAAAGTTCCCCGGTAGGGCCCCTGGTCGAGCCATTAATTCTATTACACGTTGTATACAATACTAGCGGATCCTCGCGGTTTCACCCGCCTGGTACCCGTTCCCGTGGGAATATCGGGATAAAATATAGCCTATGTCACTCGGGAAAAACGTAGCTTTCTAATTTAATAGGCAAGTAAGTAGTAGTAATGGTAGTTGTAAGAAATTCATTCTAAAATAACTAGTTTTAAAATATTAGATAAGTATAAGTACCTATGTGTCAGTCACTGAATCAAGTACTCTCAGCACACCGGACAAATCCTAGCGATTTTTGGTGCGCTTCTCAGCAATGTAAGATTTATTAATAGTCAAAAAAAATGGTCAAAGAATTTTCGATAGGTATCGGTCATAATCATAATCATAAATTCTTTATTTGTCAGAATATGGTACAAATAGATGTTTCTTACATTAAAGTTTCTTCATATTCTACTGATATTTCAGTGTACAAATTTTTGACAATTATAAAAGTGAAACCTACGTGATATTCATTAATAATTGTTAGTTTAACATTACGGTCCAGTAGTTTCGGAGCCTATTCGATGCCAACAAACAAACAATCAAATCTTTCCTCTTTATAATATTAAGTATAGATAATATAGATGTATCATCTGAACTTACCCTCAACTCCACCCATTTGTCCAGCATCCTCCTCCCGTTAAATTCACACAGCAGCCCCCCTCTAGTGATGGCATAGGTACTATCAGCAGAGTCCCCCCGTCCGCACTTCACGTCGCAGAACTCGTTGTCTTTCTGTTCGCCCAGAATGGCAGATCGACCCATAAGGGGGACTGGCTCTTTGAACTGTGAACAAATATCATTATCATCATTTACTCAGTCTAGTGTGGTCTTGAAAATATTGAAAATTGAAGTACTTATAAGAAAAAATCGACCCGTTTTACAACTAGCTGGGACCGATTTCTAGTGTATAGTGCGTGTTTTTTTTAATGTCATTTTGTTGTCAAATCTGATGGCTGAAGGTCTTAGAAGTCAGGGCCCGTTAAATTACTCCAAATAAAAAGAAATAACTACAGAATAGAAAAGATTGTCGATCTATGGTTTTGTGTCAAAGAAGCTAAGGGCCGAGTGTAGGTTAGTAAATTCGCACACTATCGCGTTTGAAAGAAATTTTGATAGATATTTTGTACTTCATTGTATAGAAGAAAGAAGATCTCGAATTCTCGAGAAGAATTCGTAATTCCGGGGTAGTAACGTTAACGTTAGCACATTGACAAACTTACACTCGAGGTATAGTTCGCAAACTATGAGTTTTTTTTTGTTGTTTACTGTGCACTAAACAGGAGACATTTTGTATGCAAATCTGTACAGCGACTCTAGTGGGCAGTAGCAGAACTACAGATTCTCATACAAAATGTCTCCCGTTTACTGTAAACTAAACAGGAGACACTTTGTATGCAAATCTCTACAGCGCCTCTAGTGGGCAGTAGCAGAACTACAGATTCTCATACAAAATGTCTCCCGTTTACTGTAAACTAAACAAGAGACACTTTGTATGCAAATCTGTACAGCACCTCTAGTGGGCAGTAGCAGAACTACAGATTCTCATTTAAAATGTCTCCCGTTTACTGTAAACTAAACAGTAGACACTTTGTATGCAAATCTGTACAGCGCCTCTAGTGGGCAGTAGCAGAACTACAGATTCTCATTTAAAATGTCTCCCGTTTACTGTAAACTAAACAGTAGACACTTTGTATGCAAATCTGTACAGACAGCGCCTCTAGTGGGCAGTAGCAGAACTACAGATTCTCATACAAAATGTAAACTCATGGGTGGCCCACTTGTAACGATAAGATAAGATAAGATAAAAATATTCTTTATTCACTTAGACATAATATATATGTACTTATGAATCGTCAATATTTTCCTACCACCCATTCAAGACTTTTTTAAGATACATCACATTACGTAACAAACACGGCTGAGAAAATATGCGCCCACTGAGCCACTTGAGCGTATATTTATAAGTAGTTCCTGTCATTTATGACATAAGATCGTACATTATTAACCTTTTTTCTCAGCCATAAAAAGTTTTAATTTAGTTCGTGAGCCTTTATCTAGTACTATATTGTTGATCGAAGGCTGAATTTTACAAAGCATAGATACAAAGTGAAAATAGCCAAGTTAATCACACAACTTACCTTAGCATTCCTGGAATACTCCAGATACCAGAATTTGACGTGCCTAAACCCGACGGTGACGAAGTAGTTCCCGCTCTCTGAGAACGACACGGCTTTGACTCGAGACGACACCTGTCAAATGTCAATGTGTTACTTTGGAACTTTTGCAGTGGAACTTTGGAAAAGTGTTTTGAGTGAACATGTTTTCAGATACTCGACAACTTTTGAGGAACAAAATTAGCTTACGAACTAAAGTAAATAATATAATGTTATAAATATAATTACTAATATTTATTAATTTATTTATTACTGTTATTTATAATACAGTAGTTAATAAATTAATACTGAGATAGAAAAATAAATAAGAAAGATCTACCCCCTGATACACGAACCGCCGAAAACGCTCCCGACAGCGGAATGTAAGTATGCCCTGTCTCTGTCACTCATTATAGAATAGACAAAGCACAGCATTCGAATCCGATTCTGTTTCCGACGGTTCGTGAATCAGACGGCCGATGACCTAGTGAAGATTTTGGCTGCAAGTCCGTCCTAAAAATACAAAATCGCATTATGAATGCATAAAAATAATTCGAAATCATTGTTCAGTATATTACCTTATTGCTAGCTAGCTTAAGGTTGGCCCGCCAGTCCCACACGTTGACAATCATGTCGTGCTGCGAGCCCACGGAGACTAGATATTTGGAGGACGTGGAGAATGCCTGAAAAATAAGAAAATTAATAAATAAAATTCTTAAAATCACACTAATTATCTAGCATCAATATGAAAGTGTGCTATGGAAACTAGATAACGGATAAATATATACTCATATACCTACTTTTTTTGTAAATACATACTTAACACCCAGACCAAGACAAATAGACATGTTCATGCACACAAATATTTGTCTTGTTACAGAATCGAACCCGAGACCTCCGGCGCAGAAGGCAGGTATCCTAACCCTGCGCCAAATCGGTCGTCAAAATTAAGAAAATAATAATAATAATATATTGGTTGTGGCTTGTGCTTTAATGGTCTAATTACTGCTTTTAACGTACGTATATCGTATACCAATATTTAATAACTCTGATGTTTTTTTTTTAATAAAAATATCTAATAAAGTCTCTCATTTTGTATAACTGTATTTCAGACAAATGACGACAAACAAGTTTGCTTATCGTCTGATTGAACAGTGGGTCTACCATGAGTCTGTACAGCGCCTCTAGTGGGCAGTAGCAGAACTACAGATTTTCGAGTAAGTTATGGCGTCCAACACACTGCCTCCGGTTTCCGCACTACCGGACTGAGATGCGGCGTGATTTTTCATACACTGCGGGTTTTGTATGCAAATCAAGATTCTACAGCCATAGTTAAGAAGCGCACTACCACAAACCGGAGCGTCGTGCGGTGCAGTGTGGGATCCGCCTAACAACCATTTTTGGCACTCTTTCACGCAAAAACTACTAAATGAATTTTAATTAAAATTTACAATAATATAGCTTATACAGAATAAGATATATGCTACTTTTTATGCCAATATTCCTACGGGAACGGGTACCACGCGCGGAGCAGCTAGTGACCCATGAATCTGGAAAACCCTACCCGGTATAATAATAAAGTAGGTATAAGTATTTACTTTAGGGTTTTTGTAATGATAATCTTCAACTCACCACACAGCTGACGCCATGAGTGTGCCCTGGGAATTCACCTATCTGAACTGCGCCTGACGCCGTCGGATCCTGGAATAAAAATTAGAAGTCATTATTTCAAATGTCCAACCAAAGCACATATCACATGAAAAGGAGCATTCCTAGTATTTTTACTTTTATTCTTTCACAATGCAAGTTTTATTATTGAAAACTAGCGCTCCGCTCGCGACTTCGTCTTCGTTCGTTCGTCCCTTTTTTTACCCCCTTGGAGGGAGAATTTCCAAAACTCCTCTCTTAGTGCTCCCCTACAATCCCCAAGGAACATACATGCCAAATTTCAGCTTCTTGCGCCCAGTAGTTTCGGCTGTGCGTTGTCAGTCAGTCAGTAACCCAAGACTTTTATATTTTAGAAGAATATCGATAAGTATTACAAAAAATCGACCCGTCTTACAACTAGCTCCGATGGGACTCGAACCCCACGATCTTTTACTGTGCGGGCGAATGCCATCCCAAGCGAGTCCCATCGGAGTTAATTGTGAGACGGGGCGATTTTTTGTAATACTTCATTTTCAATATTTCCAGGAGCATTCAAAGTGAAACTGAAAGTAGTGACGCCCCGCAAACAGGTACGGTCGGCTGCACTACAGACTGCACAAAACTGTCAAAATTCTCCAATCGACTTTCAACCTTAACTCTGGGGCATTAAGTTCAAAACCGTTTGTAGATATTTGACATTTTGTGGTAGTCTGAAGTGCAGGCGACTGTACAATAAAATAAACAGATTTATGAGTACCTAAGTATATTTTGTTTTCTGAAGTGTAATAATAATAAAATAAATTGTAAGAAAACAATTATTTTAAGTACTTAATCAGTTTTGCAATACCCCGATAATAATAGTATTAATTGACAAATAAAATGCGCGGAAGGAAGAATACAATCAAATAGAATGTAAGAAAACAGTTGCTTTTAGTACCGCTACTCGACGACAGATGGCGCTACCTGTTTTCACGACTGCAGTTAGTTAGATTTAACAATAGCGATTTTGCACAATATTACCTTTCGAATAGGTAAACTCTACCTGGATATACCAAGTAAAGGGTAGAAAGAAGGCTTCAAAAGAAATGTTTTGGAGTAGAGGAAGCCAGCCACAGAGACAATAAAGGACCATAGCAAGTGGAAGGAAGTTAATATTTTAAGGCTAAGATCAGCTCCCTTACTCTTAAAACAAACAATAGCCAATTATTATATTAATTTCAAACATTAGCAATCAAACATTTGACATTAACTGAAAAATTGAAAATGAAGTATTTAGAAAAAATCGACCCGTGTCACAACTAGCTCCGATGGGACTCGAACCCACGACCTTTCGCTTTCCGGGCGACTGCTCTAACCACTGAGCTACGGAGTCGTTACGAGAAGCGTCGAATTTATCCAATACTTCTTACTGCGCTGTATAGTCAGCGTTAATTTCATCAATGTGGAGTCTCACAACTAGCTCCGATGGGACTCGAACCCACGACCTTTCGCTTTCCGGGCGACTGCTCTAACCACTGAGCTACGGAGTCGTTACGAGAAGCGTCGAATTTATCCAATACTTCTTACTGCGCTGTATAGTCAGCGTTAATTTCATCAATGTGGAGATATTACTACCCCCACATTTTCCATTTTTCAGTAATAAAAATTGCATTGTGAATGCAAAAAAACTAAAAATTTAAATTATTTGACATTAATTCAATCTATCGCCAATGCCATTTCGGGGGGGCTAATGACCGCGCGGAACTATACACGGTAATTTTTTAATCACCCCGGAAAATTTTAGGGATTATTTTACTTTTATTACAGGATCAACACTGAAATCGCGAAAGCTAATCAGTTGTTCCTTACATTTTGATTAAATATTTTTATTTTTGCACTTTTGTATGGAACAGCTGATTTTTTTTCGCGATTTTAGTTTTGGTCCCATAATAAAAGGTGATTGTTTTCATGAGTAGAATAATCCCTAAAATTATCCGGGTTGATAAAAAAAATTACGGTGTATAGTTTAGCACGGTTAACCGCGCGGTACAAGATAATACCAAAGTTTAGTAACTAAACAGCGTGTTACAAACAAGTTACATGAGGATTCTTTCGGATCTCCTGTGTAGGGATTCAAGAATAAATATTAATATTTTATTCCCATCTGATGCCCTAGTACTTATAAGCTTATTTTGATACCATCCGTCGTCGGGGGAGAACGCCACGCAAGTGACGCTCTTGCGGGAAGCGTTGAGGACATGCGTTTGTCTCATCAATGACACCATCTAGTATGTTTAATGTTGTATAGAGGGATTATTACCTGCAGGTCCCACACGCGTACGGCGGGCGCGTGGCCGCACTCCCCCGTAGCCAGATACCGTCCGTCGGGGAGAACGCCACGCAAGTGACGCTCTTGCGGGAAGCGTTGAGGACATGCGTTTGTCTCATCAATGCCACCATCTAGTATGTTTAATGTTGTATAGAGGGATTATTACCTGCAGTTCCCACACGCGTACGGCGGGCGCGTGGCCGCACTCCCCCGTAGCTCGATACCGTCCGTCGGGGGAGACCGAACTCCCCCGTAGCTAGATACCGTCCGTCGGGGGAGAACGCCACGCAAGTGACGCTCTTGCGGGACGCGTTGAGGACATGCGTTTGTTTCGTCAATGACACCATCTAGTAGCTATGTGTAATGTTGTATGGAGGGATCATTACCTGCAGGTCCCACACCCGAACGGCGGGCGCGTGGCCGCACTCCCCCGTAGCTAGATACCGTCCGTCGGGGGAGAACGCCACGCATGTGATGCTCTTGCGGGAAGCGTTGAGGACATGCGTTTGTTCCATCAATGACATTGTCTAGTATAAGCTTGTAATGTTGTAAAGAGGGATCATTACCTGCAGGTCCCACACCCGCACGGCGGGCGCGTGGCCGCACTCCCCCGTAGCTAGATACAGTCCGTCGGGGGAGAACGCCACGCAAGTGACGCTCTTGCGGGAAGCGTTGAGGACATGCGTTTGTCTCATCAATGACATTGTTTAATATAAGCTTGTAATGTTGTAAAGAGGAATCATTACCTGCAGGTCCCACACGCGTACGGCGGGCGCGTGGCAGCACTCCCCCGTAGCTAGATACCGTCCGTCGGGGGAGAACGCCACGCAAGTGACGCTTTTGCGGGACGCGTTGAGCACATGCGTTTGTTCCATCAATGACACCATCTAGTATGTGTAATGTTGTATAGAGGGATCATTACCTGAAGGTCCCACACCCGCACGGCGGGCGCGTGACCGCACTCCCCCGTAGCTAGATACCGTCCGTCGGGGGAGAACGCCACGCAAGTGACGCTCTTGCGGGACGTGTTGAGGACATGCGTTTGTCTCGTCAATGACACCATCTAGTATGTTTAATGTTGTATAGAGGCATCATTACCTGCAGGTCCCACACCCGCACGGCGGGCGCGTGGCCGCACTCCCCCGTAGCTAGATACCGCCCGTCAGGGGAGAACGCCACGCAAGTGACGCTTTTGCGGGACGCGTTGAGGACATGCGTTTGTCTCATCAATGACAGACACCATCTAGTATAAGCTATGTGTAATGTTGTATAGAGGGATCATTACCTGCAGGTCCCACACGCGTACGGCGGGCGCGTGGCAGCACTCCCCCGTAGCTAGATACCGCCCGTCGGGGGAGAACGCCACGCAAGTGACGCTCTTGAGGGACGCGTTGAGGACATGCGTTTGTCTCATCAATGACACCATCTAGTATAAGCTATGTTTAATGTTGTATAGAGGGATCATTACCTGCAGGTCCCACACGCGTACGGCGGGCGCGTGGCAGCACTCCCCCGTAGCTAGATACCGCCCGTCGGGGGAGAACGCCACGCAAGTGACGCTCTTGCGGGAAGCGTTGAGGACATGCGTTTGTTCCATCAATGACACCATCTAGTATGTGTAATGTTGTATAGAGGGATCATTACCTGAAGGTCCCACACCCGCACGGCGGGCGCGTGACCGCACTCCCCCGTAGCTAGATACCGTCCGTCGGGGGAGAACGCCACGCAAGTGACGCTCTTGCGGGACGTGTTGAGGACATGCGTTTGTCTCGTCAATGACACCATCTAGTATGTTTAATGTTGTATAGAGGCATCATTACCTGCAGGTCCCACACCCGCACGGCGGGCGCGTGGCCGCACTCCCCCGTAGCTAGATACCGTCCGTCGTGGGAGAACGCCACGCAAGTGACGCTCTTGCGGGACGCGTTGAGGACATGCGTTTGTCTCGTCAATGACACCATCTAGTATGTTTAATGTTGTATAGAGGGATCATTACCTGCAGGTCCCACACCCGCACGGCGGGCGCGTGGCCGCACTCCCCCGTAGCTAGATACCGTCCGTCGGGGGAGAACGCCACGCAAGTGACGCTCTTGCGGGAAGCGTTGAGGACATGCGTTTGGCGGTTCTTTCGCACGTTGTACAGGACTACGGTGCATCTGGAAAGAGGGATAGGAAGTTATTAGTTTAGTCAGGGCTTGCCTAAAGAACTGCCTACACATATCAGTGCCGTGGCCGGGCCGTGATCCTTCAGCTAATCACTAACGACGGAGCTTCAGTGCTGTCCGGCTTTCAATACCTACATTGCAAAAAACCTATGTAGTAAAGAATCCACATCTCATTTTCTCTACTTCGTAATAAGATTTTATCGCACAATGACATAGTAGCAAAATGCCTACTTTTTAAAAAGTACAGTGCCGTGTCCGACCGCCGCTAGTAATTGGCGGACGGATAACGGCCCGGCCGGGGCCCTGATATTTGTAGACAGTCCTTAATTGTGCATCACGTCACAGTGACAACAAATATTTTTATGATGATAACTGCGTATCTTCTATTCTGATTTCAATATAACAATCAAAATAGCATTATTTTATAGATTTTATAGCACAGAAGCAACTCATCTACTAGGTACTACAACCGCCTCTGTGGTCTAGTGGTTCATACCACCGATTTCAGATCCAGAGGTCCCGGGTTCGATTCCCAGTGGGGGTACATATTGTATTCGGTTTGGTTGGTTGTAGGACTTGTTCTTAGTCCGCCTGGCTAGCTACCACCATCTTATCTAAGTCTGACGCCATAACAATGATGTTTTCAGCATTATTGTGTTCCGGCAGTTAGAGATAAGATAGCCAGTTCCTCAGTTATTGAGGATTCCGGGAGTAGTGCGCTTCCACCTTCAGCCTTATCACCACTTATCATCAGGTGTGATGAAGGCTAAGTGCTACCCCATCCGTAGTGGATAAAAAAGGTACTTGTTAACACCGTCTGTGCAAATTGGTGAAGAAGTTTTTATTGATTGTTTTTCTTCTTCTATATTATAAAGAGGAAAGATTTGATTGTTTGTTTGTTTGCATCGAATAGGCTCCGAAACTACTGGACCCATTTAGAAAATTCTTTGACCATTAAGAAAGCTACATTCTTCCCAAGTGACATAGGCTATATTTCATCCCGATATTCTCACGGGAACAGGTACCACGTGGTTGATGTTTTATAAAAAGAGAGCATTTAACTTCTAAGCGATGTCCCGTATGTAACGCATCTAAATTCGTCAACTTTCTACCAGACCTTAACCAACAATGTCAATTAACATTCATTTACAATGCGCCCGACAAAACCATGGATCATGAATAAAAGACATAGCGGTCGTGAGCGCGGGTGTATTGACCACTAACTACGTTAGTATTTGGGTTAAGACACAGAGAGGATCGACAAGCGAGCGTTTATGAAAGTACCGCCCAAAAACCGTTTATCGTTTGAGCACTTCTTTGGAGACGTTGAAACGATACTGATTCACAATCGTTTGGAAAGGGATAAGAATTTATGTGCTTTGCTTTATCTTTGTCTCTTATAAGGTGATGTGACAATGCATATTTTCCGCTGTCGGTAACGATTCCGACGGGCTTCTGAATAAAGGGGCAGAACCAGAATTCTAAGTCTTAAACTTACTTCACTAAGGGCCGATTTTTCAATGCCTGGATAAAAAAATATTCGTCTGATATCGTCTAATACCTCCAAATTGAAAAGCAATTGTCATCCATATCTCTCTAGTTTTGAGATTTACTTTGGTTGGTTATCAATTTACCTAACTGATAACTTTTATCCGAGGATAGAAAAATCAGCCCTAAGTGTGAGCAATTGAAATTACCTATATTAGAGGTTCAACAACCAGAAAAATATCAGTATCTTCAGTACCGATACCGACCCGCTAACCGCTCGTGTGGTGCCTACACCCATCACCTTATTAGTATGAGCCATGGTGCCCATGGTGCTCGGCCTCTCCCACGGCCCAACACACACCCTGGTGTCGCACCGACCGACGTGTCAAATGACACAGACTAAGGCTTGATATACGCGATCGACATGCTGTCGACGACAGAGGTGACTACACGTCTGCGGCAGACGTCGGAATATTAGCATCTATGGAGAGTAGTCTTCCCGCTACCCGCTCGTTCCGTACCGAGACCCACCACCTTATTAGTTTGAGCCATGGTGCTCGGCCTCTCCCACGGCCCACCGCACACCATGGTGTCGCACCGACGTGTCAAATGACACAGACTGGCTTGATATCGCGATCGACATTTTGTCGACGACAGAGGTGACTGCACGTCGGCGGCAGACGTCGGAATATTAGCATCTATGGAGCGTAGTCTTCCCGCTAGCCGCTCTTTCTGTACCGTCACCCATAACCTCATTAGTATGAGCCATGGTGCTCGGCCCCTCCCACGGCCCACCACACACCCTGGTGTCGCACCGACGTGTCACATGACACAGACTGGCTTGATAGACGCGATCAACATGCTGTCGACGACAGAGGTGACTACACGTCTGCGGCAGACGTCGGAATATTTGTATCTATGGAGCGTAGTCTTTCCGCTACCCGCTAAGCGCTCGTGCCGTGTCTACACCCACACCTCATTAGTATGAGCCATGGTGCTCGGCCTCTCCCACGGCCCACCACACACCATGGAGTCACACCGACGTGTCAAATGACACAGACTAAGGCTTGATATACGCGATTGACATGTTGTCAACGACAAAGGTTTGACACGTCGGCGACAGATGAACTGATACCTCAGAAGGCTTAGGCCCCATGGCCAAATTACTTTGAAAATCCTATCGCTGCTAGACGATCACATGTCACCAACCGGTACAGTTTACACAACATTGACGCTGAAGGTAGCTGCATCGAATAGCTGTCATAGACCTCTGTTTACAACAGTCAGCCTATGTGCTAAAGTGGAAAGATATATTTCAGACTGCAAAGTAACCTATAAGAAACATTCTTTATTTAATTCTAATCAGATTTTAAATTATTTTTATGCATTCACAATGCAATTTTTGTAAGTATAGGAAAAATCTGATAGTAAAAAACCACGAGTCCTATATAAGTAGCTTCCCCGCAGCCTGAAAGCTACTTATAGGACTCGTGGTTTTTTACTATCACATTTTTCCTATAATTTTAATCAATTCTGAATTCAACGTCTAACGTGTTAACATTCAAAATCAATTAGACATCTTTGACTTTGTAGTTACAGTCTGACTTGCGCGATGCGCGGCATTGGATCAACGTTAATTGGCGTGGCCAGAAATAAAGTGACAGTATCTCACAAACACAACCTTTGCGTTTCTAGGCCAGAGGTTATCGCGATGCACGAAATTCCATTTCGATACTTTTAATTTAATTAGTTCATTGTTTAACTTATTTTTCTTCGTGGTTGAGTAATGCTATTCATGTAAGTATAGTGTAGGTGTAAGTAAGGCAACGCCAAAACATTTTTAAGAATAAAAAATAAACAACCCTTAACCTAGTCTAGAATTTTGGTTAACAGTAGAGTTTAAACTATTTTACCAAAATTCTAGACTAAGTTTTGGTTTCTACTTAAAAGTGGCCATTTTTAGGGATAAATGCCATCTACCGGCAAGTAGACACACTACAAGTTGAAAATTAAAAATATTTTAAGGTATCGCCGGCCGCTCCGGTAAAATCGAACCGACTAACATTGCTTTAGTAGTTGTGATTAATATCACTGCGTCAACGGGCCCAGCTGCCTACGTTAAATCCGTTCAGTTTTCAGTGTGAGAAGCGAACGAACAAACACATGAAAATTTTAACAACAGAACTACCGTATTTGTTTGAGTGACTTCATCCGCCCACAAGTGTCCACAACACACATCATTCAGTGTTTAACAACTATTGCAGATACAGTTTATCTGCATTAGTATACATTACCACTATTATTTATTATACTTATACTTATTACTTTTACTTATTATACTTATTATGCCTTAGCACTATTATTTATTCTGTGACATTACGTGCACGAGGAGATTGTTGCACAGTGTTAGCGCTTGGCCTGCGATCGTAGTTGTAAAGCAACTTCCGTAATGGTCGGTCACGGGATGGGTGACCAAAAAATATTGTTTCGAGTTCCTACCAAATGCATTTGGGGTTGGATCTTAAAACAAGTCGCCTTCTTTGAGGTTAATTAAGGCTGTGGAGGTGTTTTAGGGCTTCGCATAATATGTTTTAAAGCAAATTTAGCTGCCGGAAATGAGTCATTTTTTTTTATTATATTTTATATTTTTTTTTTACGTGAAATGAAACGTTAATTGTGTACTGCATTTTATGAAGTATGTTTTTTAACTTGAATTTTGCGTGAAACGAAACGTAAAACAAAAACCACTGACTGACATAACATTAGACAGATTGCGTCATTCATTCCGTTGCTTTTTCGTGTGAATGTGCTAAGTACTCAAACTCGTGTTATTTTCATCGTGGTAATTTTCATTCTGGACCGAAGGGGGCTCTATGGGGCTGGGACTTAGAAACCGTAGACCGTAGGTCACGTGATAGGTGCGAGGAGCGTAGCGACGAGCGTGTTAGGTTGACATGAACCCAGCGCGCGAGCCGAGCGAGCGAAGCGAGCGTGCCGCGGCAGCGGCCGGCGAAGCGCCAGAAACGACTTTATGCGTAGTCTCGAGCGAATTTTGAAAGTCGATTATCTCGGAAACTAATAGGCGGCAGCGATTTTCATACTAAACTTCTATCGCTCATAGCTCGAAAACTACGCAACTCCGGTAGGTGGGGTTTGAAAAGGAGGGTCACCTCCCCCTCCCCCTCCTCCTCCCTCCCAAAAAATCTCTATTGAGGCGACTTGTAACGAGTTTCATACTAACTTCTATCGCTCATATCTCGAAAACTACGCATTTCCGGCAAGTGGAACTTGAAGAAGGGGGGTCCCCTGACCCTCCTCTCCCCCTCCCACCACCTAAAAAAACCCTAGCGAGGCGACTTATTTTAAGATTTTTACCTGCATTTGTAGTCGTTTAACCCACTAATCTCATTGAGCTCGTGCTATATGGAAGTTCCCCAGCAGTGGGGATATTTGCCCACTGCAGGCATTTTTAATAATAATAATTGATTAGCCATTTTATGAAATGGCTTATTAATATATAAGATAAAGATAAGATAAAGATAAAAATATTCTTTATTCACTTAGACATAATAAATTATGTATTTATGAATCGTCAATATTTTCATTCATTTTCGTCATTTTATAGTGGTGACCACATAACTAAGGAAGCTTTGAAGCCTTGGTTCTCCGCCAGGGATTGACTTGCTTGAGACTTGAGCTGTAATCTGATGATGGCTACCCAGGGGGTGAATGGAGGAGATCTAGATCGCTATACACACCTGACTGATCTGTACAGCATTCTAGGAGATGTAAGGATCAGAGGTCTCAGTTCCAGGATTTCCATTAATTTTTTAAATGCTATTTTGGCGATTTTTTTTAAACATATCGAAACAGCTTTTAGAGTGCTGTTCAGGTCAGGTCAGTTGGGTGTGTATAGCGATTTGGATCTCCTCCATTCACCCCCTGGATAGCCATCATCAGAATACAGTATACAGCTCCGTCAATCCTTAGCAGAGAACCAAGGCTTCGAAGTTATCCCGTTTATATGAAAATCGTCAGGCGTTCTTAATTATGTGGCCTGGCCACCAAGCAGGGATGTCACGAATGTGATATTTTTAACATTCGCGAATGCGAATGCGAATGCGAATGCGAATATTCGTAACATCCCTTCATTAAAGGCACTAGGTAGTCCAGATAAATTATTTCTATATACATATAAATTACTCGCAAACAAATATCAAACAAATCAATAAAACAAAGCCTGTCGTCCAGTCTCTTGACAACGGAAACGGATGTGACGTAACGTCGTCGGCAAGGTCGTCGACCCCGACCTGGGCCAATAACTTTCATCTACCGTTAAGACAAGACGAGTCGATTGATGAGTGAACTCATAGAGCTGGATTGGGTTCTTCGATCTCGAAAATTGGGTTGCCTTGATTGTTTTGGCTGAAAAGTGAAGATTTGTGAAAAGGACGATTTGCCAAAATGACGATTGGCTACTTTATCCAATCGTAGTATCGTAACCGTATCGTATCGTAGTACCAAGTGATGCTTTGAGAGAATTACCCTTTGCAATGGAGATTAGCGAAATTGAACATCTGCGTCAAAACCAATTAAAAAAACCATTGACAATTAATAAGATTTTGTATAGATATATAGATAGATCAAAATAGTCTGAGCGAGAGAGAGCTTTTCGGCGAGTTTTTTATTTGATGATGAGCTTCTTTTAAGGCACTTAAGAATTTAAATTCCGGGAGTAGTGCCTAGAGTTACAGTACCTAGAGTAGTACCTTTAGCCTTATCATCAGCCTGCCTAGCATGCCCATCATTATATCACGCGTCATGCTGTCTTGCTTACCCCACTAAGGTGTAAGCGAGATATAGGCTCTTTATCATGCGTCAATAGTCGATAAAAGCCGCTCATGCTAGGCCGGCTGGTGTGATGAAGGCTGGTGTGATAAGATACTATACCCCGATGTTGATAAAAAAATATATTTTCTATCATTATCAAATGGTTACGAACCAACAAACTCAGTCAAGGGTCACGTGAGGGCGAACTCGCAACCCCTGTATTTGAAGGGTCCATTAAGCCATTAAAATGATTATAAATCGAAAACTAATCATCATCATCATCAGCCATTTAATGACCCTACTGCTAGGTCACAGGGTTTCCTTGTAAATGGATAAGGAGAATGAGAATGGGCCATGACCCACCACGCCGGCCCAATGCGGATTGGTGGGTATTAACGACTGCAAACGCAGCCGGGACCAAAGACTTAGGTAGAGCCATCGCGCACTTGTGATTTTAATCGGGCGATAGTTTGATCGTTCTCTGATTCAGTATAGAGTTAAGGCGCTACTCGGAAAAAGGATGGACTCTTTGATATAAAACTAAAGGACGGTTAGAGTTGTTATAAATCTGGTAATCCATACTAATATTATAAATGTGAAAGTGTGTTTGTTTGTTTGTTTATTTGTTTGTTTGTTTGTTTGTTTGTTTGTTTGTTTGTTTGTTTGTCCGTCTTTCACGTCAAAACGGAGCAACGGATCGACGAGATTTTAGGTATGGAGATAATTTGAGAGCTGGAGAGTAACATAGGCTACTTTTTATCCAGGAAAATTACAAAATAAAAATGGTAATTTTGTATAGAAAACCGTTAAACTGTCATACTTCACACAACTGTCATTTCTTAGCCGCTCCCAAAGAGAAGGTATGTCAAAGAGTATGTAATCACTGACATTTTTGCCGCTTAGGATATCTCTTTTTTAATAAGTGACATTGTGTCAGGCAGGTGATACGAAGTTCGTGTCCAATAAAATTTATATGGGAAAACAACGTTTGCCGGGTCAGCTAGTAAGATATATATTTATTCATACCTTTATCTAGAATCGTATAGTTTCAGAAACACGATTTTATGATTTTGGCTCGACACTTTTTATTTTCGAAAATACCTCTAAAAATAAGAAATATCAATATTATTCTTAAATGGGGATACATATACTATTGAAAATTGGTTTAGTTAGTGGACACCAATAATACTTAGGATCGTATAGAAGCATTTTTTTTAAATCGCTATAGTTTTTGAATACGAAGTGATTTTCTCAAAATCGGTCTCGCTCCCGCGCGCGTCGTTTTCTCATTGCTATCTCGCTTTAGCATATTTTTTCCGAGTATCGCCTTAAATGGCAGTGCGCGCACTGACGATTAAAAATCGACCGATCAAACTATCGGTCGATAGTTGTTCGATCAAACTATCGCATAGCACAACTATCGGCCGGTCGATAATGTGCATGAAGGACTATGTGAGCGCGCGCACTGCATTCAACTAAACTATCGCCCAACTATCAGCCGACAGTTTAATCACGATCGTCTTACGATTCCGACTAAACTATCGTTCGACTAAATATCACAAGTGCGCGTTGGCTCTTTGTGCCTTTTGAAGCAAGGAGGATCTTGAGATAATACATTTTTGGTCACCAATCCCGTAAACCAACAAACTCAGTATTTTTTTATCCACAAAGGAGTAGCACTTAGCCTTCATCACACTTAATGTTAAGTGGTGATAAGGCTGAAGGTGGAAGCGCACTACTCCCGGAATCCTCTATCACTGAGTTACTGGCTATCTTATCTCTAGCTGCCGGAACACAATAATGCTGAAAACATCATTATTATGGCGTTAGATTTAGATAAGATGGTGGTAGCTAGCCAGGCGAACTAAGAACAAGTCATACCACCAACCAAAATGTTGAAACCAGTCACGAGTCAAACACAACAAAACAAAAACACAGGTGGGGTCGATTGAACTCACAACCCTCCATTGAGCCATTAAAACGACCTATTATAAATCGAAAACTAATCGGAGTGAGTCATTTCAAACATTTCCCTCTTCTAAGCTACCCCAGTCCCAAACTATCGATCGAAAGGTGTGTTCCTACAGGGAGCGGCGGCCGTTGACCATATCTCACCCTGGGGGCTACTGCGGTGCTTTTAGAATATTGTATTTATGTCGCAGTAATAGATAAAGCCCTAATATAGCTATATCCCTAGGAATATAATTATATACCGTAAGATAGTTTTGCATAAATTGTCACCCAGCGAGCAATGGAGAGAGCGATGCTTGGTATTTCCCTGCTCGATCGAATCAGAAATGACAAGATCCGCAGAACTAAAACAACCGACATCGCTCGAAGGATTGCATCGCTGAAGTGGCGGTGGGTGGAACACATAGTGCAAAGAACCGAGGGCCGTTAAGGCGGAAAGGTTCTCGAATGGCGACCGCGTACAGGACGTCGTTCCGTGGGCAAGGCCCCCTACAAGGTGGACCGACGATCTAGTCAAGGTCGCGGGAAGCCGCTGAATGCGGGCAACGCAGGATCGGTCGTTGTGGAGATCCTTGGGGGAGGCCTGTGCCCAGCAGTGGGCGTCGCCCGGCTGACACGATGAAGACTGCAATATACTAGTCGGCTTCTGCACTGCAAATGGACTAAATCAGTCGTTCAAAAATAGTATATTATGATACAAGTGAGCTTAGGTTGCTCATTATACACGAGGCTGTGGGTTGCAGCCCGAGCCGCAGGCGAGGGCGTAAACCAACCGAGTGTCTAGTGAGTAAGTTGCTCACGAGTTTCATACGCACTTTTTCAACACACTTGCGAGGAAAAACAAACATTTATTGCATACTTACATAATGTATTAACCTAATATTAACTAAGGGAAAAAGCGCGCAAGTTTTTTTTTTTGCACGCGCCAAATGTGAGGTGATTGATTACATACAGCCATACAGCCTACTTCAAAATAATTAAGTATAATAAAAGTGATAAAATGCAAATGTTTTATAACAATATATTGTGAATTATAAATAATTTGATAATAACATACTTAATTATGTTTTTTGTCTTAATTAGGGACACATTTATTTCTTCTAAAAACGTAAATGGATTTTCAGCCGTATAAAACCTCTTTGTTGTTACAAAAAAAGAACTGTATCTATTACCCGCTGAAATTGAAAATGCTCTGTTGACTCGCATATAACTTGCAGTTAGGTACTAACTTAACTTTGTAGGGATACTGTATTACCCGGTTAAATTGAAAAGTCTCTGTTTACTCGCATATAATGTGCAGTTAGATACTTACTTAACTTTGTAGTGATAATTTTATTACGCAACTAGTACTGTAATATTATTATGCACGCGTGGGTTATAGTTCGGTTTATGGCCCTAAGATCGATGTAATAAGGCTCACTTTATGAGCAAGTGTGTTGAAAATAACTTTTCACAATCACACCAATCATCTAGCTCTAAGTAGTTATCATTAAGAAACTGTTATGGAAACAAGATAACGGATAATCATATAGGTACTTATATACTTTTTTTTTTGTAAATACATATTTAATATACATAGAAAACACCCAGACCAAGACAAATACACATATTCATGCACACAAATATTTGTCTTTTTCGGATATCGACCGAGACACTTTGTGCCGAGACACCTCTGGCGCAGAAGGCAGGTATCCTACCCTTGCCACAGATTACTAAATAGTTACTATGTAATGTCATGTAACGTTGCCGCCGCGTTTTCGAGCCGACACTGGAAGTGAAATAGGCCTGATACTAGTCAGCTTCTGCACTGCAACTGGACCCAGTGTTGCCAGATTGGGTATTTTTCACGCAATTCTGGGTAAAAATTTGGCTCCTGGAGAAATTTTGGAGAAAAAGAATCTTCGGAGAAATGTTTGGAGAAAAAAAAATTGTGGAGAATTCTCGGTTATTAAATTTTTAGTTTTGAAACGCATCCGTGTTTATATGAAAGAAACACGCATTTTACGAACTTGTCCATTAAAATAGTTTTCGAACGTTCCATTCCCTCCTTCCTTTCAAAGAGTATGTAATTACTGAACGTAAGAAACGTCTTTCCTTCATTCATTTTATTCGCTCCACTCACTTCACAGCTGGTTTTTGGCCTTTGGGTAAAACTAAAGAAAATAGTGTCGTTTTGGAGAAAAATAATTTCAAATTTGGGGAGAAGTAGAAAATCGCATCTGGCAACCCTGACTGGACCGCATCAATCGTCATTTGGCGGTCAAGCGCAGGCCAGGCCTAACGACAACCGGGGTTAAGGAACTGCCATTGTTATTCGAACTTCCGATTGCGTGTGGTTATGAATGAATGGATTTAATTGGTCTAGGCGAGATCGTCTGTTGATGCTTCACTGAGGTTGTTTTTGACAGCACAGTCTAACATAATATGAGAGAGAGATGTTTACATTTTTTTTTTTATCCACAACGGGGCAGCACTTAGCCTTCATCACACCTGATGTTAAGTGGTGATAAGGCTGAAGCTGGAAGCGCACTACTCCCGGAATCCTCAATCACTGAGGAACTAGCTATCTTATCTCTAACTGCCGGAACACAATAATGCTGAAAACATTATTGTTATGGCGTCAGACTTAGATAAGATGGTGGTAGCTAGCCAGGCGGACTAAGAACAAGTCCTACCACCAACCAAACCGAATACAATATGTACCCCCACTGGATCGAACCCGGGACCTCTTGGTCTGAAATCGGTGGTGTGAACCACTAGACCACAGAGGCGGTTAGACATCACAATAAAGAACAGAATAAGTAAAGTGTCCTCTAATAATTTTTGACATCACACGACATAGTTTTTTCTTTTTTGTATTTGTGTAAATATTTTAGTTCTTTGAGAATTAATAGTGGTCTGGTTTAATGAAATAATTGTTGTTATTGTCGTGTGATGTCGAAATAAAAGGTTTCCTTTCTTTCTTTTTTCTTGAATTCGTTAAATGTAAGTCCTATTATCGGTAATTTTTACAAGACCATAATTTATTTTACTGACGCCATAGGTAATTAATTTTACTGACGAACAATTTTATCCGAAGAAATTAATAAAATTAGATTTTAAAGGAAGCCTTATAACTAGCTAATCATCAGGTGATCATAGCAGAGACCCTGCAAGAAACGTTGGGAAAAAAAACACAATAAAACCATGTTACACATCAAAATGAGTTAATACATTATGGGCCTATTTCACCATGTCTAAGTAAGTTCTGATTGAAAAATGGAAAATGTAGTAAGTATTTAGAAAAAATCGACCCGTCCCACAACCAGCTCCGATGGGACTCGAACCCACGACCTTTTGCTATCCGGGAGACTGCTCTAACCACTGAGCTACGGAGTCGTTTCTCTGATTATCTGTTACTTGACAGATAGGCTATACAAAACTGTCAAGTAAACTGGAAAGTATCTCCTAATCGGACATTGTGAAACAGGCGCTAAGTGCCTGTTTCACAAGGTTTCACAAGGCCCTATCTGTAACAAACGACAATAGTTCGCGAAGCTGTTTTTGTGGGCGAAGTCGAAGGTAGTCATCACTAGTTAAACAATAATAAATAATAATAATAAATATTTTCTTACAATCACACCAATTATCTAAGCCCGTAGTTAATTTCTTAAGAAACTGTGTCTACGTGAACTTGATAACGGGTAAATATATACTTAAATACTTTTTGTTTGTAAATACATACTTAATATACATAGAAAACACCCAGACCAAGACAAATAGACATGTTCATGCACACAAAATATTTGTCTTGTTCGGGAATCGAACCCGAGACCTCTGGCGCAGAAGGCAGGTAATTTACCCCTGCGCCAAAACGGTCGTCAAACAATGTAGATTAATTAACTTTTGTTATCCTCATTTGAATTTTCACGACTCTGGAATTAAGTGTTTAAGCAACTGCTCGTCACCGGTTCGCAAGTACCTACTAAGTGTATTTTTACACCCTCGTTACTTTTACATTAAGCGACATAAAAAGTAGAGTAAGTCATCAAAGATATTCCTAAACAATCTAAAGTTTAAGTGGCAATTTTCAAAATGGCTGCCCTCTTCTGAGGAAATAGGCATAAATAGGTTTAGGTTCATCATTATATAGGGTGACCACACTATAATAAATCATATTTATTAATATAAAGAAATATACGACACATGCTCGTTCTGATATCACAAACCTTGATTATTCAATAAAAAAATTGTATGGGAAAGTAAAAAACAATTGTTTTCCGGCCTAATTGTTACTTAAGACTTTTTGAGCGGTCAAAATCTAAACTAAGGCTTCTTTATCTAGTCAGTCAGTTAACTAGCGCTTCTGCCAATGTCATACAATAACGAGTTATGGACTTCAATAGGAACATGTTGCAAAACCACATTTAATTATATTATAAACTAGCTTTCCACCCGCGGCTCCACCCGCGTGGACTTCATGACGTTATCCCGCGGGAATATGATATTTTTCCGGGATAAAGTAGCCTATCTTCCTCTCCAGGCTACAAAGTATCTGTGTCCCAAATTTCAGCCAAATCCGTTCAGCCGTTTTGGCGTGATTGAGTAACAAACATACAAAAATTCAAACATCTAAACATCCCAACATCTAAACTTTCACATTTATAATATTAGTAGGATTAGCGGATCTTCGCGTTTTTACCAGCGTTGGTAGTATGGTACCCGTTCCCATGGGAATATCGGTATAAAATAAAGCGTATGTCACTCGGGAAGAATGTAACATTCTAATGGTCAAAGACTTTTCTAAATCCGTCCAGTAGTTTACAAACAATCATATCTTTCCTCTTTATAATATTATAGAGACTAATATTTCCATAGCCGTTACTAGACGACGGTGAACCTTTGTATAATGGGCAAAACCTAATTGTAGTTTGACCGAAACCGCTGTACCACTCCCTAGGTAGGTAAGGTAGGTATTTAAGTACGTTTAAATTCAAAGAAATAAATTTAACAAACGCCATTTTGTCCCGCGCTTCTCACAAAACTGTCAACCATCAATTTGTTTTCAAAATAGGTTCAGAAATATTCCGTCGTCGAGCAAATGAGCTAAATATCTCCATTTCACAGGTAGCCGCGTTCAATTCCACCTGGAAATAGGCTGCAGCACAACAGGACTGTAAGCAACACGTCAAACTTGACATTTTTTTTATCTACTACGGGGTAGCACGGTAGCACTTAGCCTTCATCACACCTGATGTTAAGTGGTGATGAGGCTGAAGTTGAAAGCGCACTACTCCCGGAATCCTCAATCACTGAGGAACTGGCTATCTTATCTCTAACTGTCGGAACACAATAATGCTGAAAACATCATTGTTATGGCGTCAGACTTAGATAAGATGGTGGTAGCTAGCCAGGCGGACTAAGAACAAGTCCTACCACCAACCAAACCGAATACAATATGTACCCCCACTGGGAATCGAACCCGGGACCTCTTGGTCTGAAATCTGTGGTGTGAACCACTAGACCACAGAAGCCGTTAAATGAAACATAGGTCGAAATATTAATATTTTTTTTACTTTTCATACAAATCATACTGACCACGTGATCGATTTAGTATGGGAAGTCAGAAAAATTTTGGCGTATTTCGACCCATGTTTCTAGGAGAAAGTTGTTCACTTACCGATTCTAAGTCGATCTTAACAATTTGGCCAGCGGTTTCAAAATAACCCTGTAAGTAGGGCAGAGGTACCCTTTGTGGCCACTTTAAGGATTTTTTGACTTTTAAGCACTAAATACTAAATGGTCTTAGGTATTTAAGAGACAAATTATATCTTAAATTATAGATAATTTATCTACCTTTAAAGGTACCACTTTCAAATTTAAAAAAGTAAAATAGTTTTTTGTATAAGTATAACACAAAATATGTGAGAGATGCCAAATGTACCGGTTTTGGCCACTTATTGATAGTTAAACTTTTGTAAGTATATCGAAAAAACAAAACCAAATCCAGGTTAAGTCAATATATTCTAATGCGCTAGAAACCAATCAATTGCAAAACAACAATTTAATTGTAAAAAACAAAGGCTTAGCTTTCCGCCCGCGGCTTCGCCTGCGTGGACTACACGACGTTATCCCGCGGGAATGTGACATTTTTTCGGGATAAAAATAGCCTATGTTCCTCTCCAGGCTACAAAGTATCAGTGTCCCAAATTTCAGCCAAATCCGTTCAGCCGTTTTGGCGTGATTGAGTAACAAACATCCAAACATCTAAACATCCAAACATCTAAACTTTCACATTTATAATATTAGTAGGATTTCATCCAAAACAAATTTCTTACAATTTTCATACAAACATTTTTTAATACAGAAAATGGGATTAAGTAAGTATATTGAAAAAAAATTGTATGACTTATGGAATTCTAACGGTTGTTATTATTACCTTAAAATAACTTACCTATTTTAATTGCCTTGAGCAAAAATGGCGAAAAGTTGTTTAGAAAACTTTTAGAGCAAGAAGTGGCAAAAAACGGTACAGTGGGCAAAACTGGGGCTTCTGCCCTATATATTAAATAAAAAATAGCAAAATTTTCTACTGACCCTGCAGGATACGCCACCAGCTCGGTGTTGGGATCGCAGTCAAGCGCCGCGTTGCTGCCCACAGTCAGCCCGAGGACGCTCTCCAACTTGATCTGGAACAATACGAGATGATCTTTAATTATACAATACTTGAGAAAAACATAGGTATATTTTGGGTCAGAATGTAGCAAAGCTTCGGTTCTTGACTTTTTTTAAAGATAATTGGTAAGATTAAGTACCTAATTAGTTTGTTTACCGAAGAACTTTGTCCAAAAATCATTATTTTTTAAGTTTTTTTTTTATATATTGTAAGCTAATTTAATAAAATAATGCAATACCAAAAGCACGCATTTTTCCTTTTCAACCTGCGCGCACACATTTTATAAATTAATTTATAAATTATTATTTTAATGGAATTCTTATTGCCATGCCACCCGTTCGTATCGCCCTTTCAAATATTTCTGAATAGAATAGTATGAAAAAATAAAACCGCCTTCAAAAAAACCACATCAAAAAAGTAAGAAATAATTCCTCACCAAATAAATAACGTAAGTACTTTGAAGTCGGGCGTGAAACATGTACAATTTTTTTTTGTTTTTGTTAAAACCCGCCCGACTTCAAAGTACTTACGTTATTTATTTGGTGAGGAATTATTTCTTACTTTTTTGATGTGGTTTTTTGAAGGCGGTTTTTTTTTTAATAATTTTTATTTCACTCTTTTTAGTGTATCGTGCGCCAATTTACGTGTTTTCTGGTAAATAGGTATGTGATCAAACTGAAAACCTCCTTTTTCGAAGTCGGTTAAAATACCTTGAGGTATCCCATTTTTAACAAAACAAGAATCATCTAAATCGGTTTATAAACAAAGGAGTTATGCCTAAAGATACGTATTAAATTCACATAAAGTGGTAACGAAAACGACAGTATTTTCAAGATTTCCTGAAAACTACTGAACCGATTTCAAAATTTCAAAAAATGGGACCAACTTGGAAACCAACCTGATGTAATAACGTTTGAACCATTTCAATCGGTTCAGCCGTCTTCGAGTAATCGGTGGACATACCCAAAAAAAAAAAAACATACATACAGACGAATAGAGAACCTCCTCCTTTTTGATTTAGAAGTCGGTTAAAAACAGGAGGTTACGTGCAGATTATGAGATCATATCTAAGAAATGGCTAATACCTAGATGAAATCGAGTTACAAACAATAATAGTACCTTCCTACAAAAAGTAACATCCTACGAACACACGACAGCAATCTTAACACAGCTGCAGTACAAATTCGATCCTATACAGTAGGCAATAGAGCCGATCTTAAAGGCAACCGATAAAGTCGGATGTTACATTCTACGAAGACGATCTAGGCGTGGAAACGAATAGACCGATTCATACTCTTGATCTGTAAACTAGAAGACTAGGGCGAACGCTTGTGTTATATAATAATCTCATCACTTTCCCATAGACATAGTTAAAACTCAAATCAACAATGTTGGGTGCGAATCAATATAAGAAAATCCAAGTGAAACTCACAAACCCACAAACACATTTTCACATTTATAAATAAAATAAATAACTTCTTACATTCACACCAATTATCTAAGCCCATTTTAATTTCATTAAGAAACTATATCATGGAAAACTTGATAACGGATAAATATATACTTAAAAACTTTTTGTTTGTAAATACATACTACATATACATAGTTAACACCCAGACCAAGACAAATAGACATGTTCATGCACACAAATATTTGTCTTGTTCGGGAATCGAACCCGAGACCTCTGGCGCAGAAGGTGGGTAGCCTACCCCTGCGCCAAATCGGTCGTCAAATATGTATGGATATGTATGTTATAATAAGTATGGATAGTATAGATGAAGGATTAAAATGGATATTACATATGATAAGTATGAATTTTGTCACAAATAACGAAAACACTCATACCATACTCCAGAACTATCTCGAACACAACACAACTTCACCAATTCACGCATATTTCATGTCTAATAGAAAAAAAACACTAAACGTGAACGTAAATTCTAATCTTAAAACAAACGCGAGGTTCCCTAACCAAATATTGAAAAACCTTGAGCTAAAACTTAGACAAACTGCTCAATGGCGACGAAATTGGGCTACAATAATAATAATAATACGAGAACAACCGGAGATTATATGCCTAAGGGATGGCACAGTGGATATTTGCCGAGCGTGCCATCGTCCGGGTGAATCCCTTAGGCATATAATCTCCGGTTGTTCTCGTCTCGCAAACGGCGAGTATTTGCATAGACATAACCAATTGGCCAGGATAATACACCAACAACTTGCTCTGAAACATAGTCTTGTGGCATCCGAGGTGCCGTACTACAGGTATGCACCAGAACAGGTCCTTGAAAATAGCCATGCCACATTGTATTGGGATCGATCTATCATTACAGACAGGACTATTGTAGCTAATAAGCCTGATATTGTATTGATAGATCGACACGAACGCCGCGCGATAATTGTTGATGTCACTGTTCCCCATGACGACAACCTTTTCAAAGCTGAAAAAGATAAAGAAAACAAATATCTTGATTTAGCTCACGAGATTGTTGACATGTGGGACATTGATTCAGCAATTATTGTTCCGATAGTCATATCTGCCCATGGGCTGATAGCCAAGAGCCTCGATAAACACCTTAAGAGGCTTGCGTTAGGTGGATGGATCGGGAGTCAGATGCAGAAGGCAGTACTTCTGGACACGGCCCGTATAGTGAGGAGGTTCCTGTCTCTGGATCCTTAACCATCGGTAGCCGGGACCCTGATCTTGCTGCCGTTGGGGAACTACATTTTTGTATTTTTAAATGTTATATTTTTTAGTGTTATACATTGTAAAAATTTAATGTTTAGAAATATAATTTTGTAAGTATTTAAAATGTAATAAAGGGAAAAATAATAAAATTTTTATTTCAGTTTCATGCTAGATAATTACAAAGTTTCTAATTCTATACAGATCTTAAAAGTAGTAGGTCTTATTATTACAATCTTACAATATTATTCTAATAAAGTGACAAACAAAAACGTTAGAAGTAGTAAGTAAGAGAAAGAGGTGCGTAGACAAACCTTTTGCTGAGTTTTGCACAAAACAGAAACCCTCCATACGTTTTATCCGTGTACCTACCAAGCGAAAGCAACAAACACTCAACATAAAAGTAAAATTCTTATAAAAGATGTTTTAGTTGATTGAATAGTACCTACGCGCAAAATTGTATATTATAACAAGTACCTTATGTAGGCAAGCATGTGTATGTGTTTAAAATACCTGTCCATGTGCTAAATCCGTTATTAAAATATAAAAAGTCATCTCGAAAAAATGTAAAACGCGCGCCAACATCCGACTTGTTTTAAATTTAAAACAAGTGACAAGCGTCAAGGCCGCCATTTTCCAAGATGGCTGCCGTCCTTGCGCGCGGGCAAGGCAAGGATGAGCGTCGACCGTTCCCAGACCGGTCTGCGCGACCTTGGTGCGGTGATCTCGGATTATAAGTCTTTTTTTATAGAACAGGTTATATGTAATGTAATGTGATAGTGGGTAATGCAAACAATAGTTATGCGTAAGCTTAACCATAATGAGTAGGCTTTATTCTGAGCTCATAGGGTTACCACACGTTTAGATGTTTAAGTAAACTGTTCCGGTGACAGCCGTGTCACCACACAGGCCCACAGTGTGGGACCTATACCTACTAAAGTAATAAATGTAGTCCTTGGCTGTTTTCTATTTAATTTCTTTTGTAACAATGTAAGTACAAATAGGTAGGTTTTGTTTTCTTTTTTCAAAGTTTTATGCACCGCTTATGACCATCTCAACACTCAACTCTCTGGTTGATTGGTAAAGAATGCCTTATGGCATTAAATCCGCCACATGTACCTTTTTGTGTCATGAAGATTTAATAAACAAATTTTAGCGTTGAATTGGCCATCTGTTTCAAAATTTTGGAAAAAATATAGGTACCGCAATGTTTTTGCACAGTGGTAAATAATTATTATAATGTTAACAAAAATTAATTTAGTAGTCCTGCCTGCTTCTAATAACTATTTCCATATTACATTAGCTCATTAGTAGAGAAAAAAACATGAATGATAATGAAGCTAATTTCCTGTTAAAACACCTTACAAAAGTAACAGCAGCGCATCCATGATCTATCAGGCGATCTATAAATCAAACTATAGTGAAAGTAAGAGTCGATTCAGTTTCATTTATTAATTTTTATGTAGGTATTCGAAAGTTCACGGGCCGTGAATGAAGTTATTATTCGGATCGAATGAAGTCGACTTGGTTGTTAAGATGGTTGGACACTGACAGATATGGTGCTATAGTACTATCGCTGACTGCAGACATTCTAAGATCTTCATCAAATCAGTTGACAAAAAGAAAACTAAAGAGTTGTTGAAAATTAGCAGGAGAACCATAAGAACGATTGTAGGAGTACTGACTGGACACTGTCCACTAAAAAGACACCTATCAGCGATCAAACGGACAGAGGACCCAACAAAAAAACCACTTCATGGCAGTCTCTTAGCAACAGGTTGCTACATTTTGACATTTTGCCAGCGTCCTTGTGGTCGTGTCGTCATATTTGGTGGGGATTGACAGTAATTGCGCAATTTTAATTGCTCGTGTAAGTGCGTCTTAAGTTTACCAGCGCGCGAGGCGACTCGTTAGCGTGGAATTCGGTTACCTAAGGTTCTATCGCGCTATTTATGGCTCCCTTAAAATTTTCGGGATAAAATGTAGCCACTGTCCTTCCAAGGCCTAATCTATATTTATGCCATATATCTTCATATCAGTGTCGGTCCCGTAGGTTAGTTAGGAGGTGGCGTGGAAAGGAACACACAGAAAGACAAACAAATTTACTTTTTATTAATAACTAGCTTTCCGCCCGCGGCTTCGCCCGCGTGGACTACACGACGTTATCCTGCGGGAATGTGATGTTTTTCCGGGATAAAGTAGCATATGTTCCTCTCCAGGCTACAAAGTATCTATGTCCCAAATTTCAGCCAAATCCGTTCAGCCGTCTTGGCGTGATTGAGTTACAAACATACAAACATCCAAACATCTAAACTTTCACATTTATAATATTAGTAGGATATCCTGCGGGAATGTGATATTTTTCCGGGATAAAAAATAGCCTATGTTCCTCTCCAGGCTACAAAATATCTATGTCCCAAATTTCAGCCAAATCCGTTCAGCCGTCTTGGCGTGATTGAGTTACAAACATACAAACATAAAAACATCTAAACTTTCACATTAAATTATAACGAAGCGAAATCTCCAAATTATGTTGGTAGTTTTGTGTTTTCTCGTACTTTCAAGCACCTTTGAAAAAGCTGTG
Source organism: Crambus lathoniellus (assembly GCA_949710035.1). Lineage (NCBI taxonomy): Eukaryota > Metazoa > Arthropoda > Insecta > Lepidoptera > Crambidae > Crambus > Crambus lathoniellus. The sequence goes on along the minus strand of OX453324.1, from coordinate 13,234,306 downwards.
ATTGTGAGACCCCCGACTACATTTTATTTTAAAATTTACAACTCGAAATAGTAAGTACGCGAGAAAATCCTACTAATATTATAAATGTGAAAGTTTAGATGTTTGGATGTTTGTTACTCAATCACGCCAAAACAGCTGAATGGATTTGGCTGAAGTTTGGGATACAGATACTTTGTAGCCTGGAGAGGAACATAGGCTACTTTTTATCCCGAAAAAATATCACATTCCCGCGGGATAACGTCGTGTAGTCCTAGCGGGCGAAGCCGCGGGCGGAAAACTAGTTTGAAGATAAATTTCTTTTGTACACGACTGCCCGAGTGGTGTATTGTGTTAAGGGTTAATGGATTTTATCTATCGTTTCGCTTTTCACTGGACCACAAACACAACATTTATAGAACTCGTTCAGAATTTCAACAAGAAATTAATTAATGAATATCATTTTTATTTGCTCATAGAGATCGCATGTTGTAATCTAATGGAGCAGATGTAACCGACATTTGCATGCGGTTATAAAATATAGTTTTTATCGTAGCAAGGTGTTTCTATAGGTTAAAGATCGGTAACGTCCCGCCCGCTGAGAATTCCAGCGATAAGGCATTTTGCATAAAGGCGCTGCGCAAACGTTGTGACACAAGACACAAAAGTGGCTACGTTTGTCTGAAATCAGTGGAAGTTACTCTTCGATCTACAATAAAGCCGACCTTACACTTGTAAGTTCTACACCCGTTTGCACTAAACTTAAAAATCGCCTAAGTCTTTTCCTAGCTAACTTAAGACATTCTTAACAAAAAATTGCTTTGCACTAACCTTAGGACATTCTTAAATGCACTTTTGGCTATTCTTAACTTACGGGCCCAATATCGAGCACCTAAGGCTTAAGAAATACCTAAGTATATCAGTGATTATTGTCTGTGGCATTGTGAGCAAAGAGTAGTGCGACAAGTTTTTCTGTTCCGGTGATTATCTTTGGAACTAAAACAGTTTTCATACGACAGTCCATTTTGACAGCTAATTTCGTATTGCAAGTGACTCCTGTGTCACGGCTGTCACCGGAACAGAAAAGCTTGTGGCTTTTGTATTCTTGTTTGCTAGATAGGGACACAACACATTTGACATACGTCATTCATCATTTATTTTTAAAAAACATTACAGATCGACAATCTTTTCTGTTCCCATGACAGCGGCGCTTATGTTTAGCAGCAAAACATGAAAGTATTAGCAAAATGACATTAAAAACAAAACTCGTTAGTTCTAGTTTTGGCCACCGGAACTGAAAAGGTTGCGCACTGTATTTATGTTTTTCCTGACAGTTGAGCTCAGTTGACTTTTTCTTTTCTCGGTGAATTACTCCTACCAAATAAAATAGACAACGCCTTAGCTTTTGTCTCCTTTTAACTTACGAAGGAATCAATGAGAAGTTTCAACCAAAAAAATAACCAGTGACCTACTTTACCTCGCCAGGTTTAAAATCCATAAACAATTAATATTTGAATTCATTCATTCATTCTTTTAGCAAGGTGATGACTAATTTACGACGTAGTCTGTCAGTGCAAACAAAAATTTTAGCTCGGCTGTTTTAGGCTGTTTCTAAGCTAAGATGTATCTTATCTATGACACGCTCAACCCGAGTTTAGTGCAAACGGGCATTAATCACGTAAGCAACGTGAGCGACTTACGATAAATTTTGCAAATGTTAACATTCTTTGTAAGTCGTATTTGTATGTGTAATTATATAGCCGTAAGTTAATTACTTATATAAAATTTACGGGAGCAACTTACAAGTGTAATTTCGGCCTTACACCTAGTTCAAGTTACTGGACAAAAAAAGTGTCTACGTCTGCGCAATTCGACCTTTTTTCCTTAAATTGAGCCTAAATCTCTATATTTTCTAAGCAATTAGTATTCCACTTAAACCAACTACTAACTACAAATGGCTACTTAGTTGCCACACTACAGGTTATACAAGCGGCACCCCACTGCTGGCCGTGGGCGGGCGGCTTGTCTCTATGTAGATCATGTTTCGACATTGTACAGGCTTACAGAGATAATGTATGAAAGTAAAAGTGGCTTAATTGGAATATTGTGAAATTAAATTATAGATAACGGTGGGTCACGGTCTTATCATCCTCCTATCCATCCACGAGGAAAGCCTGTTGTATTTCTGATCTGACGATGAGGGTGACGACAGCAAGGAGACGTGCCACAAACAACAACTCGACTTCCAAAGAATGACATTTCGATTATTTCCAACAGATCAGACCATACTTTCTGACAACCTGCGAAGATGCAATACTTAGCCTATCTTCGTTCGGAGAAAGTAATGAGTAATGAATGACCCCAGGACTTAGGAGTTAAGACATTAAAAATGAAAACAATTTTTATCTCTGTTGCAAATTTCATGCCAATCAATCCAATAATGGTTTGAATAATTTGAATTTCGCGTTCTTTGTCATAGATTGTTTTGATTCGGTTTGACATAGTCATTCTACCAAAAATGTTAAGGTAAATAACATCAATTCATAATAATTTTATGAAAGTGAACTATGCATTTTCCTGTTTTTTATACTTGAAGAGTAAAAACTAAGAAAACATGTATTAATATGCAGATAAGCTAAATCTCAAAGCCCTTTTGATAACAGTGTTAACATTTTAGAACAGACGATTTTTATAATCATGTGTTATTTCTCTTCTTTTGAGGTTTTCTTCCAGTTTTTCCTTTTACTTTATAATTTAATTTAAATATACGTTGAATATTCGTTTCATTCGTCATACCTTTTTCTCCTGAATTAAAAGTGAATCAATCTACAGGTCACTGGTTCAGATCCGGCTCGAAGGCCATTTAAATAAGCAATTTACTTTGGATAAGATTATCCCACAATTCCAATTTCCATCCATAGAGGCCTGGCCTTGGCGTGTGCTGTGCCAAGTTATGTGGCGCGGATTATCTCTAATTCGAATTCGACAAAATGTCCATTGCACGAGAATCGCCCCCCTGGTCCCCCAACAGAGGAGTTAAAGCGCTACTCGGAAAAAGTATGGACCTTTTGATTTAAAACTATAGGACGGTTACAGTTGTTACAAATCTGTTAATAAGATATATGTTTCTTCATACCTTTATCTAGAATCGTACACTTTTTCTTTTCGAAAAGACCTCTAAAAATACGAAAAGTGAAGATTATTCTTAAATGGCGTTACTTACACTATTGGAAATTGGTTTAATTAGTGGACACCAATAATATTGAGGATCGTATAGAAGCATTTTTTTGTAAATCGCTGTAGTTTTTTAATACGAAGTGATTTTGTGTTTTTTTTTGCCTAATCTGCAAAATCGGTCTCGCTCCCGCGCGCGTCGTTTTCTCGTTGCTATCTCGCTTTAGCATAATTTTTCCGAGTATCGCCTTAAAAATGGCTGATTCAACGATGACAACTAGTAAAGGGTGCCGGTGACACAAACAACATCTACTTTTTTAACATGACAGATCAGACCATTTCTCTCCTCACCTATAGCACTGTCTGTTAGACAACCTGCGAACATACAAGGCATTGTCTAGTCAATCCGTTCGTTATTCCAGCCACGTGTAAAACGCCGACGCAAATTCCTAGCCTTAACGGTGGCAGTTAGGGTTGGCAACGATTTCTATAATCCTACTAATATCTTACTAATATTATAAATGCGACAGTTTGTGAGTATGGATGTTTGTTACTGTTTCACGCAAAAACTATTTATTTATTTAATAATTTAGTACACACAAAAGTTATAAAGGAACAAAAATAAAGACAGAAGAAATTGTACAAGGGCACAGCTTATTCCACATTGGAATATCTTCCAGCTGGCCCGCGAGAGGAAATAAACAAAGAGAAGGGCAGACAGTGTGTAACTTCTGAACGGATTATGATTATGAACAACACACAGGATACTTTTTATTCCGATATTCCTGCCGTAGGATTTGCGAATCGATGGCGTAGCTTCATTGACGTTCATAAGTGTTGTTAAACAAACCTCAATTGAATAAACGATATTGAATTTTGAATTTTTGAATTTTATTCCCACGGGATAGGGAACCACGCGGGTGTAACCGCGGGCGGCCGCCAGTTGCTATTATTTTAAATTGGTAAATCTTTGGTAAATGGAAGATACACTACAAACAAACTAAACTTAGTAAACAAGTACTTCTTAACTTTGAGAGCTTTCTAAACAACGCAGTCTGTCACTTTAAATGTCAAATGTGTAAAAGAGATGCAATGATATTTAAGATGCTCCCAAACTTGCGTAGCGTTCCGAGTATTCCCTAATTTAAAAAAGTAATCAAATAAGTTATATAACACAAATAAGTTTAAAGAGTCATTGATCTGTGATTAACGATGTTGGTTCCACAATTAGTAATCAGTTTATAAACAAGAGTAACGGGACTCAACGCGACATTTCTTATGTAGTACATTATGTACTTACAGCTTGACGTTTCGACTGTGTTGCTACAGCCGTGGTCACAATCATGATTGTGAACGCGAAAGTTTAAAATCTTATAGTTATCAGTTGTTAACGATTTCTTTTTTGTTTTATCATTTGTATTGTGTTACTGTTTGTTTGACCCAAATAACTAAAAAAAAAAGACTAATAAAAGCAAGTTTTCAATCGCTTTTGGTAAATTGGTTTTGTTCTGCAACAGAAATACTCAAGAGTTAAATTCAATTAAACATGATCTCTCAGTGTAACTGCATATATTTTTTATTTTACTTGATAATCATTTGTTTTTGCGCCAACCCTAACTCTAATCACCATTATTATAGAGTAGCCGATGGCGTCGTTAGAAGCAATTTGTTATGCTGATAGGGAGATAGGATTCGCTATCTATTCTTAGATTAAACTGACTGGAATAACACCTTGTAGCATTATTGTGTTTCAAGGAAAGAAAAATACGAACTTTCAAAGAATAAAATGCAACTAACAATTATCCAAATTCCAAACAAAAATAAAAATTTGTAGGCGCAAGAAACATATAAATAAAAAATAAATAACTTTTTTACAATCACACCAATTATCTAAGTCCATGTAAATTTCATTAAGAAACTGAGTCATGGAAAACTTGGTAACGGATAAATACTTTTTGTTTGTAAATACATCTATACTAATATTATAAAGAGGAAAGATTTGATTGTTTCTTTGTTTTTCTGTTTGCATCGAATAGGCTTCAGAGCCTTTTGTGGTTGTGGTGGCTCGTGTGCGGAGAGTAGCGTTGCCAAGTGTCCCGATTTTGGCGGGACGTCCCGCGAAACAGCCGATTTTTACAATGTCCCGCCGGGACAGGTATGTGTCCCGCATTATGTTAATTTTCAGTTAGGCAAAGAAACAAAACAATGAAAGACTAATATTTCACCGAATATACATTTAATTTAATTATTTTGAGCACCTATTTTAATTGTGGTTCAGTGTTTTTGTTTTATCATTAGCAGTGTGTAGCTGTGGGTGGACCATGTTGAAGAAACAATATCCGAAATTGAAAATTATGAACATTTTAAGTATGTCTATTCTCAGTTTTATTTTGTGCAGAGAGTATTGTCTTAAATGAATATTATATGGACAGACGTGTGAAATCACAGTTTACAAAAACTTATCCGATTGGAGTTGCTGTAACATTCAATTTTCAACTATCTTGTAAATTCTAAGAAGGTAAACAAACAATTTTATTGCTGAAAAAAGCAAAAAGTGAATTGAAATATGACAAACAATATTATTTAAAAAAGGAACGTTATCAATAAAAGCAATAATTCATTAATAATATACTTTTTTTTTTTTCTTTTTTTTCTTGATGTCCCGCGGCAAAATGCTACGTCCCGATTTTTTTATTCAATTTAAGTACATGTCCCGAGTTTCTGAAAAAAATACCTGGCAACCCTAGCGGAGAGCCTTATGGAAACCATTTTAAACGTACGCAATGTAGGTTTGTACAAGGGCAAAACATCATGCAGGCGATGTCTTAACCGTCCGTTAGTACCAAATGATTGAAAGTATTTATTTTTATTTCTCGTACTATTAACAAAATTCGCTAAGCGTAAGCCCATTCAATAGTGTGCTCACTGTGTTCATGGTCCCAGAGTTGGAAGACGAGGCGTGGCCGTTATGTCATCGCTTGTTGCACTCAACATCTGATATGGGAGGCCGATAGGGCTGTCACTGCCATACACTAACAATTAGTGTGCCTATGCCCAGCAGTGGGCGTCGTTCGGTTGACATGATGATGTAAAGATCATCAAACAGCCTCTGGGGAGGCGGATCTCCACAACGATAGGTCCTGCGACCTTGACTAGATCGTCGGTCCACCTAGTAGGGGGCCTGCCCACGGAACGTCGTCCGGTATGCGGTCGCCATTTTTGAAAATTCTTTCAACTGTAGAAAGCTACATTCTTTCTAAGTGACATAGGCTATATTTTATACCGATATTCCTACGGGAACGGGCATCACGCGGGTGAAAAGTGTTATAAATATATATAAGGGTGTAAACCAATGAGAAGCCAAGGCTGGTCGTTAGTCGAAGTATAAAAACTTATTACCACAATATGTTGTACGGTTAGCTGGTGTAAGTAAGCCAAAACCATAATTTTCTTTTTGTATTAATTAACTCTGATAGTAGAAAAGTCATTTTCTAGACATCCATACAAACTTTCAACCGCTATTAACTACATATGTATTTTTTTGACTTTGTACATACATGTAATGCAAATTTTTAAGAAATAAAAAAAATATTATTATTTAATATTACTTTTTAATTATTTTATCGGTACGCGGCAAACTTACCGAGTCACAACAATCTTCAGTTTCAAAGTTCATCCCATTAACTCAAATAGTAGGTAAGTACCCTAATAATTTTAAATAAATAAATATTCTCTTACAATCACACCAATTATCTAAGCCAGTAGTTAATTTCTTAAGAAACTGTGTCTACGTGAACTTGATAACGGATAAATATATACTTAAATACTTTTTGTTTGTAAATACATACTTAATATACATAGAAAACACCCAGACCAAGACTAATAGACATGTTCATGCACAAAAATATTTGTCTTGTTCGGGAATCGAACCCAAGACCTCTGGCGCAGAAGGCAGGTAGTTTACCCCTGCGCCAAATCGGTCGTCAATCGTCAAAATTTTTTATTTAGACATCGACAACCCTAATACTAGAAGATTTCACTACATTTATCTCTGCACACCATCTTTTATTCGACACCGCTAGCGGTTGTGTAGTCAGTGTCGCTCGATTTCATGGTGACTTTCACGCGGATCGGCTTTACAAAGGTCACGGGACTCACGGGTTCGAGTCTCGTGCAGACAAATGTATTCAATGCTAATGGGGCTTGGATGGAGCTGATTTCGTCGACCAACAAACTTAGTTAATAGAAAAATGGAAAATGAAGTATTTAGAAAAAATCGACCCGTCTCACAACTAGCTCCGATAGGACTCGAACCCACGACCTTTCGCTTTCCGGGCGACTGCTCTAACCACTGAGCTACGGAGTCGTTAGTCTCAGTGGTTAGAGCAGTCGCCCGGAAAGCGAAAGATCGTGGGTTCGAGTCCCATCGGAGCTAGTTGTGAGACGGGTCGATTTTTTCTAAATACTTCATTTTCCATTTTTCTATTATAAAAATTGCATTGTGAATGCAAAAAACTAAAAATTAAAATAACAAACTTAGTTAGTTAAAAAAGATATAAACACTAGCCCCCTTATTAATAAACGAAAAGTAAGTTTACACCTAGCTTAAACCAAAGAGTGTGCTTAGGAATATGACGCTTTAAAACGTCAAATGTAAGGAGTAATATTGCTAAGCAATATTTTTGGTTTAAACTAAGGTGTAAACTTACTCCTTGTTTATTAATAAGGCCGTAGACGCTTCGCTTGCCTAGACTACACGACGTTATCCCGCGGGAATGTGAGTGTTCCAGTGCGCAATACTCCCGGAGAATCCTCAATCACTGAGGAACTGGCTATCTTATCTCTAACTGCCGGAACACAATAATGCTGAAAACGTCATTATGGCATCAGACTTAGATAAAGTGGTGGTAGCTAGGCCAGGCGGTCTAAGACAAGTCCTATCACCAGCCAAACCGAATACAATATGTACCCCCACTGGGAATCGAACCCGGGACCTCTGGGTCTGATATCGGTGGTGTGTACCACTAGACCACAGAGGAGGCTAAAAAGTGCCATTACAAATTTATGTACTTATAGCATAATTAATTACATAGTAAATATAGTTCGGAACAAGGAATTTAATCTTGTAATTGTTGTTTTGTTTTGATATATATTTGAAGGTTTAACACCAATTAACCATGAACATAGAATATAAATTATAATGTAAGGTTAAAACTGGTAGTAAACAGTTTAACTGCTATTAGTTGAATGCAAAACCAATTTAACGCGTATCACTGTGAAATATTGATTTATAACTAACGCAATTAACACCGTTTTCGTTATCTTTTCTCAAACAGGTTTGCACTGGGCCTGGTAACAGGTGCTATTACTGGTCATGGACAATGTAACAGACATCTTTTTAATTTAGGTGTCACCGAAAGTCACCTATGCAGAGGGTGCATGGAGGAAGAAGAAACAGCTGCCCACGTACTGCTGGAATGCAGGGGGGTGGCCTCCTACCGGGCGAGGTACCTCGGCTCGCCGGGCAGCGTCCAGGAAGCGATCACGAATGTGAGAGCTCTTGGAGCGTTCCTTTTTTTTATAGTGAGGGCAAATACAGTCTTTTCGTATACCGCTAACGGCATGTTGGACTCAGTCAGACAAGGCCTGTCTCTCGCCGCGCCCAGTCCTCCCGCCAAGCCTGATAGGCTTCGCGTCAGGGCTGGGTGGTTCTAACCCCTGCCCCGCCCCCTGACGAGCTCGAAAGCTCGACAGGAGGCGGGGCAGGAGGAGAGAGCCTCCTCTCAATCTCCCCATAAGGTTACCCACTCCGGGTTGGCTGACCAGATGGGGCGGTCGAGAGCAGGCACCACTTGTTATGTGTGTGCATAGTTACTGTTAAGTAAATAATCAGTGTGTCCCATACTTTATTCGTTGTAGTGTGTCCCTAGCCTTATGCTATTATTTTGCAATGTAACAATAAAATTGTTTTTCTTTAAATTAATGTCGCAGCGTCAGCGACTAGAATATTCCTATCCTATACTGGCTCTGCTTTAATTCACTACCAACTAAACCCCTCACTACTTGCTCTCCGCTGGCTGTGGGGGAGCCGTGGTGGTATGCACCCCCTGCGGCCTGACGGTTGGCCCGTTTCCGGGCCCCTGCGCGGCGGGAGATGGCCGAGGGCTGAGCTGGGCTGGCTGGAGTGATCCGGCCGCGCACCCTCCAGACGGAAAATAGGCGCAATAGGTCGAGTTGCGGAAACCGCCTGTATTGATAAGAAGAAGATGAAAGGGGCTACTGGGCTTTTTTTTTTAAATACAAACGTGAGTCTCATAGAGAAAATTTTTGCATCTCTGAAATGATTTTTACGTCAATGGAGAGACCAAACGCCGAATTGTCAAATCTCGTTTTCAAAAATTGCCAAAAACCGCTCAATTTTCTCAAAAAGGAAAAACAATACATAAGTCGAACTTCATGAGCCATATAACGATATATTAAAACAATAAGTAAAAATCCTGAAGGAAAGCTAACAATAATGTAAATCGTTAGTTCAATGATAAGTAAAACACAATTTAAAAATTAAGGTATTCAAAAGTTATGGTGGAATAAAAAAACTCACATACTTACATACACACACATACATTACATACTTGGTATATTATCCTCCTACTCCGTGGTACCAATATATCTTTAACTAGCGGCCGCCCGCGGTTTCACCCGCGTGGTACCCGTTCCCGTGGGAATATCGGGATAAAATATAGCCTATATCACTCGGGAAGACTGTAGCTTTCTAACGGTGAAAGAATAGGGAACATGCAATATTTTTAGTTTTGTTTTCATTATAAAGAATTTCATGTAGAATAGGCCACAAAGATATAAAAAAATCAAAACATTGTAATTTAACGGAAAAAATGCGGTTTTAAATTGACAGTTGACATTTTCGCGCGAAAACGGACTTATAGTTCCGATGACGTCATTCCTGTCTGTCACAGGTTTGTTTGTATCGTACTTGTTCGTCGGTCGGTGGCTTTCATACTTTTTCCTATTTATTTTCTTGACTTTAGAGATATTTTATTGTAAAAAATAGTAAAAGTTTAAAATGGACTATCCATCAACATCAGGTGATCACAACAATACCACTAATATTCCAAAAAAAAGCCGTGTTGACTCATGTTTTGTGCCAATGTGTCCATCTACTTCAACAAAGTTTCCAAGTAAATTGTTTTTGACTGGACCTTCTGACCCAAAACTGAGAAGAAAGTGGTTTCAAGCTGCGAAGAGGAATGACAATTATTCTCCCAAGACCATTATTCGATGCTGTGAAGACCACTTTGACGTAAGTTGGCGATTATACTTGTTATATTGCTTGCGTACCTACGTAAAAACACTTTAGTTACCTACCTGCCTAGTACTTTTTACACTTATATACTTTGTCTTTATCATATATTTATTGTCTATTCACAGTTGGAGAACGACGTCGAAAATTGGATAAGGTTTATAATGTTTGGAGGAAAACTTTTTCTGAAAAAAGTTTCTATGTGTAGAAGCCGCTGAATAAAATACAAGGTTTAACAACAACAACTTTGATTTATACATACCGTAATAATTTAGTCCCTTTCATTTCTACACTAGAAAACTCTGCACTTTCGACAAAAAATGTGACAACCATGTCGACAGTAACTCTAAGTAAATTTCTGGAGTCTGCTTTGACAAACCCAACTTCCATTTTTATAAAAAACCGTAATTATATTCACGATAATTTATTCACTTTTCTAATGTTATCATAACCTCGAATAAGTCTTCATAACAGGAGTGACGTCACTAAACGCTGATTGGTGTTTTGAAATGCGTTCCGTTCACGTCATTTTTAATTTGTAATATTATTAAAAATCAACATAAATGTAAAATAAAAACGTTGCAGTAGCCCTTCATTTATGTTTTTTTAACATTTTAATCATAAAACTTTCATAAATATTAAAATTGCATCTTTCCTATTATCTAAATCGGTCCAGTACTTTTTGAGTTTATTCGTTACATACAAAAATACAAATCTTTCCTCTTTATAATATTAGTATAGATATACTGTTATAATTGTTATAAATTAGTATTTAAAGATTTAATGATCTGATGATTGAATATAATGCTAATGTAACGTTCGATGTTATAATATGGTCAATAAAAAACTAAACTAAACTTGAGCAGTCGTGTATGTAATAAAAATGACTACACCACATAAGAGACGAATGTCAAATCAAACATACTTTACACGCAATAGTACTTACCTACTATAGTATTACGTGAAAAGTAAATAAAAATCACTTACGATTGTCGATGTTATGTAAGAAATTTAAATACAACTGTGTTAAACAAATAGTATATGAATGAACGATAATTTATAATTCGCACATCGCAGTGACACTTGAACTGACGGGCCCGTTGACACAGTGGTACTGAACTCCTGACCCAGTGGCCGTGGGTTCGACCCCCACCCGGGACAAGCACTTGTGTGATGAACATATTTTGTTTTTGTTCCGTGTCTGGGTGTTAAACAAGCCGCCCGTTATAAAGTTCAACATATTTTTTATCTGAACCTAAAAACGTATTAAAGGTGTTCATTAAAAATAATTGAATTACCGACTAAACTAGTGAGCAGCACTATTATTTAATCACTACACAATAAAAAATAGTAAAGCAATTACTTATACAGGGTGTACATAAGTTTTTAGTATAAATTAAATTTTAATGACAAGCATTTTACTGACTGTACTTTAATTACCTACCTGTGAAAACCTGTAAATGGCTCCATAGTCACCTTATAATTATGTAAGCTATATTGTATTACAGAGCTGTATGTTTTCCAAATAAAATAAAATAAAATAAATAAAATATTGTATTGTCATCTAAACCAAACCTGTACTTATAAAAAAATTTCAGCTCCATCAGACACTGGGAAGTGAATCAAATTAAGCTTGCACGATTTGTCCCCCACTAACTAACTAATTAACATGGCAAGTTAATAAAAAACTTGTAATTTTTATTAAAATAATTAATAGCAAGATTAAACTGCTTAACACCTCGACTTTTTGTATGAATGGTATCAATATTGAAATCTTTAAAAATTGCTTTTAACTAAATATTAGGAAGACGCAGCCAACATGAAGCCAACAGCAGCAGAAAACATGAGGTATTCGAGCATCTTTCTGCTACACCTTGTATATATTTTTTGACACAATATTACTCCGCAAATACATCGTTAAATGACGATACAAAGATTAAGCAACTATTAAAAATAAAAATGCAATTTTATTTGATGATTGCTTAACCCGGATGTTTTGTGACAAAGATTGATTTGACTTAAATTGCTGTTAAGTTATTTATAAAAGTACGTTTTTAGCGGTTACATGTGACATCGAAGGTTAAGTTTAGACCTACCTATGTGACTTTACAATATGACAAAATTATTAAATAATTTCCGACCTCAACAACTGACACTTCAGAATAAAGTCATCATTTCAATTACAATTTTTCAATTTTTGACGACCGATTTGGCGCAGGGGTGGAATACCTTCCTTCTGCGCCAGATGTCTCGTGTTCGATTCCTGAACAAGACAAGTATTTGTGTGCATGAACATGTCTATTTGTCTTGGTCTGGGTGTTTTCTACGTATATTAAGTATGCATTTACAAACAAAAAGTATTTTAGTCTATTTATCCGTTAAGTATCAAGTTTCCATGACACAGTTTCTTAATGAAATTTACATGGGCTTAGATAATTGGTGTGATTGTAAAAAGTTATTTATTATTTTATTATTATTCAATATCCCTACTGCTGGGGCACATGCCTTCCTTATGGATGGATAAAGAAAACGGGTCATGACCAGGGGGGTGTCACTCCGCAGTTTAGGTACGTTCGGCCGGCGCGCCTGCCGGGCAGGCGTATGGCAGAAGGATGCCGCTCGGCTCGTACGCTCCACGTTCGCGCGTAGAACGATCGATCATTTCTGTGATTTTTGAGCGCCGAACAATGACTACTAAACGTTCTTAAAATCCGTATTATAAGATACTGTTGTGTTTACGGGTGTCTAAATAAAAGAAATAACAAAAGAAACAACAAAACCGAACTCGCAAGTCGCTCGCAACCCTAACCAGCGAGCGAGCTGTTTGAGACATTCATAGAAATAGAAACGCTCGCGCGTAGATATTGGGTACAGTTTTGCTTGCATGCGCGAAATCTAGGTTATTATAACAATAGGCAAGCGGTGACAAAGCAAGTCGAATTGGACTTTATTTCCACGCAGAAAGATTTATTTTTATTTGAATGAGCTTGCAGAGTGAGTCTTCTGTGCCTTAGCACTATTATTTATTCTGTGTCATGACTATGAGTGCTAACTACTGCACTGGCTGACACTGGAGAAGAGACGCAACCGAGACGGATGAACTAACGTGTCTTCCAAAATAAAAAACTTTTGGTCACCCATCCCATGACCATCTTTTGCAAAATTTTTACAGTAATTTGACAAATTCACAAATTAAAAAGCAATCCATCCTTATAACATTACAACCTTTAATTAAATGATACGCTGATATCAGTAGTTAAACCTATATTCGTCCACAATCAACTCATGCGAAATAAATTGGTCATGCACGGACCGTAAAATTCTGTTGATGACATTTAAATTGACGTGAGCGTGGGCGAACGAACAGTGTACCGTCATTGGACGTTATAATAGGTCCAGGGGGCTGCCAGCTAAAATATATGACACTAGCTGACCCGGCAAACGTTGTTTTGCCATATTAATTATAGTGGACCCGGTAAACTTCGTATCACCAACATCTATTATTGATAAGATAGACAGATGAAAATAAATAATCGCGAAGAAGTTTTATACACTGTTTTTTATACAGTAGGTAATCCAAAGCGGCTAAAACGAAACGTCAGTGATTACAATACTCTTTGACATACCTCTTTGGAAGCGGCTATGGAAGAATGACAGTTTTGTATAGTACGACAGTTGATCGATTTTCTATACAAAATAATCATTTTTATTTTATAATTTTCCAGAATAAAAAGTAGCCTATGTTACTCTCCAGCTCCCAAACTATCCCCATACCAAAAATCGAGTTGATCCGTTGCTCCGTTTTGACGTGAAAGACGGACAAACAAACCAACAAACACACTTTCACATTTATAATATTAGTATGGATAGTATGGATTTGACGTCCATATTATATCTCTAAGAGCCAGCGCGCATTTGTGATTTCTAATCCGGCGATAGTTTGATCGTTCTCGGATTCAGGGACCGTACTCTGAAACGCACATCCGAATCTTCGGTTAGCCCCGTCCCTTTCACTCGATTCTGTCATGACTCGAGCGTGCGAGGGACGGGTATAACGAAGTTTCGGGTTTTGCGTTTCAGAGTAGGCCCTCTGTATAGAGTTAAATGGCAGTGCGCGCACTGACGATTAAAAATCGATTGATCAAACTATCGGCCGATAGTTGTTCGATCTAAGGGCGTTTGTGCACTACACTGAATTTTACCGATCCGGAAAAAAACGGATGCTGGTAAAATTTTAATAATTAATTATTATAAATAATAGAATTTATTTATTTCGTGTAGTTTAGGGTTCGAAATATTGAAACTACACGAAATAAATAAATTCTTACTATTATAAATTATTAAATTATTAAAATACAAGCATCCGTTTTTTCCGGATCGGTAAAATTCAGTGTAGTGCACAAACGCCCTAACTATCGCACAGCACAACTATCGGCCGGTCGGTAATGTGCATGAAGGACTATGTGAGCGCGCGCACTGCATTCAACTAAACTATCGCCCAACTATCGGCAGACAGTTTGATCACAATCGGCTTACGATTCCGACTAAACTATAGGTCGATAAAAAATCACAAGTGCGCGCTAAATGGGCAAATTCACGTGGAATTGAGTGATGATTGCCGCTACTGCAAACAGGAGAGGGAAAAGCCCAGGCACATACAATATTTTTGTGCGTCTGTTTCGCAATCTTAAGGATAATTTTTATCGTTGTCAAAGCTCTATTTGAAAGAAAGGAAGAAAATAAATACAACAAATCGGATCAATATTGTAGGTACCTTGTTAATTAAGAAATGACAATTCATAGAACATTATGCCTCGTGGTAAAAAGCCATTAAAATATATTCCAACAAAAAAAAACAAATCATTTACCCACACATCCCAAACGTTTGGTGTTTACCTCTACGCGAGCTTGTATTACAGAGTTATTCATTTACATTCACCGGCGAAGTTAAATAAGTGAAATTCTATCACGATACGTCAGTAGGGGGGCCAGGCATTAAAATTAACGAGGATAACAAATATGTTAGGGTGTTTGTTGATAGGTGGGATATGCCACTTTTACAAAGGTGGGTGAAGCTCCACACGGTATGTTAAATGTTCGGATGTTATTATTGTATTTTTATTTATTTTTCCATTGTACTTTTACTAACTCTAGTTGATAAGTTTATTGTTACTAACCTCTACTATGGGCTATGCCTGAAATAAATAGAATTGATTGATTGATTGAAATAAAGACGAAAGAAAACTTATATCTAACACTCATAAGAAAAACTATCGAATAAAATAAGTTTTTAGTAAAAAATCATTTTTATGACAAGCTTTTTTGCTGACTGTACTTTAATATTGTATTGTCATCTGAACCAAACCTGTATACAAAATTTCAGCTCCATCGGACACTGGGAAGTGGGTCAAGTTAAGCTTGCAAGATTTGTCCACTAACTAACATACTAACTAACATGGCAAGTTAATAAAAAGCTTGTAATGACAGAACAGTACTCCGAACATTAAAAATTATAGTAAACTAGCGGATCGGAGCGGTTTTACCCGCGTGGTACCAGTTCCAGTGGGAATATCGGGATAAAATATAGCCTATGTCACTTGGGAAGAATGTAGCTTTCTAATGGTCAATGAATTTTCAAAATCGGTCTAGTAGTTTCGGAGTCTATTCAATGCAAACAAACAAACAATAAAATCTTTCCTCTCTATAATATTAGTATAGATCAGTGGTTTCTAACCTTTTCAGCTCCGTTACCCTTAACTCCTTAAGACCTCAGTGGCGTAACTATACCGTTATATACATAATAAGACAGTACGTTTTTTTTTATTATTTTTATATTAAGCTAATGTTACACAGTTCAACCAAATTGATTCACTTTGGTTGAAAGGCGCAGAAATACAGGCGCACATTGACATTAAATGATTCACTTTTACGTTTACATTATTCTATTTGGTTGCTTCATCCAAATTGAAAGGCGGAAGTAAACCGTGTATTACTGCAATTAAAAAAAAACCTACAGCCTTAGTTCTTATGCATTTCAACAACATACCGAAAATTCATTGCTGTATGTTAAGGTTTCGAGGGTGGAAAACGTTATCGCTGTGTGTATGGAGTCCGTTTGCTACACAATCCTCGTAACAGCTATAAAATTATTTTTATAAAAAAATAAAACCGCCTTCAAAAAAAATGACATCAAAAAGTAAGAAATAATCCCTCACCAAATAACGTAAGTACTTTGAAGTCGGGCGTGAAACATGTACCTACAATTTTATGTTGTTTTTGTTAAAACTTCAAAGTACTTACGTTATTTGGTGAGGGATTATTTCTTACTTTTTGATGTAATTTTTTTGAAGGCGGTTTTATTTTTTTATAAAAAATAATTTTTATTTCACTCTTTTTAATATCCCCTTTTCAACAAAACAAGAATCATCTAAATCGGTTTATAAACAAAGGAGTTATGCCTAAAGATACGTTATGAATTCACATAAAGTGGTAACGAAAACGACAGTATTTTCAAGATTCCCTGAAAACTACTTAACCGATTTCAAAATTTCAAGAAATGGGACCAACTTGGGAACAAACCTGATGTTATAACGTTTGAATCATTTCAATCGGTTCAGCCGTCTTCGAGTAATCGGTGTACATACATATAAAAAAAAAATACGCGATGAATAGATAACGTCCTCCTTTTTAATTTTTGAAGTCGGTTAAAAACATATTCATTGACAACAAAAACCAGTGTTACCCTACACAGTTCACTCACCTCATACGCCGGAGTATGCAGACTGTCCTTGATGACTGGCACACTATTCCTCGGTCCGATAAGCGCCATATTTTCATTTTAAAACATAAATTAAGATGCTCCAATTAACAATTCACGTGAACACTGACACTTGTGCGAAAACGCTTTGAGCCGATGCCGTCACTTCAATTTTGTAGTCTGAAAAGGCTTGGGTAGAATTTTTTCTATGGCACTTGTAACACTTGACGTTCCAACTTTTGGCACACTAGTATATTTAAACTTCGAACACTGAAACTTTTTGTCACTTGTACACAAAACTTTTTGGAGAAACCTTTCTTTTGAAGTCGTTGGCGCAGTGGTAAGCGCGTTCAGCCTACGATTAGGGCGGTTAAACGACTTTCACTATGGTCTGTCATGGGATGGGTGACCTACAAAAATTAACTATCCTAATTTTCATGGTTTATCTACCTAATCCATGCATAAGGAAGCCCCTTACCCCAGTACTGGGAACAATAAGAAACATTTTTGGTGTCAAAACAAGCGCACGCGAAGATTAAAAAATAACAGACTATGAAACGACTAACACACTAATGGTGATGTAACGCAAGGTCGTTGGAATTATCGCTGTTATAACGCTTAGTTATTTGCTATGGTAATAGCGCGTTATTTTTTTTCAGTTTGCATAAGTCGCTGTAACGTTTTTTAGTGTTATCTTTGCTCTATTTATTTTATTATTTCCCTATTAAGTCATTCATTATTGATAGGTCTATTTCAGATTTATTAGTGTTTGGAAATTGCGGATTATTGATTAAATATAAAAATGGGTTTGGGGCAGATTTCATGCTTTATATTTTTTTATAATATTCTTGTAACAGAAACAATACGCGAGTAAAACCGCTTTGCACAATAGTTTATCTTAGGTACAGACAAAGTTTGGATATTTAGATGTTTCTTACTAAATTACGGCAAAAAGGCTTAACAATTCTGAATGAAATTAATAATAATCTTTTTACAATCACACTACTTATCTCAGCCCATGTAAATTTCATTCGAGAAACTGTGTCATGGAAAACTTGATAACGGATAAATTATACTTAAACACTTTTTGTTTGTAAATACATACTTAGTTATTTAAATTTTTACTTTTTTGCATTCACAATGCAATTTTTATGATTAAAAATGGAAAATGAAGTATTTAGAAAAAATAGACCTGTCTCACAACCAGCTCCGATGGGGTCCCATCGGACTTTTTCTAAATACTTCATTTTCCATTTTTCAATACATACTTAATTCATATACCTACATAGAAAACACCCAGACCAAGATAAATAGACATGATCATGCACACAAATATTTGTCTTGTTCGGGAATTGAACCCGAGACCTCTGGCGCTGAAGGCAGGTAACCCACCCCTGCGCAAATGGTTCGTCAGAAAATTAGGCACAGGGATAGATACAATAGTATAAAAACTACTTTTTACCTGGGAAAATAATTTCAGTGTAACTCAGGCGGCTAAAAGCTATCACAACGTTCTATTAAGCTAAGACCTATTCTGTCCCTCCCTATAACCACCTGCCGCTTTCTCGAGACCAGTGTAATTGGCACAGCTTTCTCGGTCCACCAGACACCGGCCGACATTTACTAGCTTACTTTGTTGACGGAGGTGCTTTACTTTGAAGCTAACCTATGTCACTCTACAGCTCCAAAACTGTCCCCATACCACCCCATACGAAAAATCAAGTTGATCCGTTGCTCCGTTTTGGCGTGAAAGACGAACGGACAAACAAACACACACAGTTTCACATTTGTAATATTAGTAAGTATAGATAGTTATTGTTATTAAAACCATCAAATCATTTATTTTAATCACTATGTTGGACGATTCAAAAGAACTTATTAAGTCAACTCTGACTCTGCGAGGAATTTGGTAACATCGTGCTCCTTAGGAAGTTAGGAATCACTTCACAACGACATAGAAATAACTTATTTCCCTCTCTGAGGTCGACTGACAAATGCTTCATCAAAATTTGTTTACTTTTCAAGCGTAAAAATGTTATAATTATCCATCTTGATTCCATGTTCTTTAAAGTATCTTCAAATTCCCACTTTTCGTTAATCTCTTCTAAGTCGATAGCAGCGAGTGTTCTGGAAAACGCCTTAAAGTTGCTACGTTGTTTTCGTAACATTTCTTCCGCCTTACTAGCGTTACCTTGGGAAAAAGTTTGGTTCGTTGATTGCTCTTGTTTCGATTGTTTTTGTTGTGTTTGATAAGTGGAAGAAAATTCACCAGACGTTGCAGGTTCACTTACTTGCAGTTTAGGGTTCAGCGGTGACTTTTCTCTTGTATATATTTCACTTAGTTTTGCTTGTTCAATAGATGATAAATATTTATGATTATTCCTATATATTAGACATTTCCTTTTCGTAAAACAGTGATGGCCGTTTTCACCAAAACTTATGAATCGCCTAGTCTTTGCTTAACTACTACCAGTACCCCTAGTGTAAGTTTTAATGTCAAGCAAACGCAAACTATCGCGAGTACGTATTTATGTCAAATTGTATGAAAACTGTATCAGCGCCTCTAGCGGCGAGTAGCGCGCTTATGCAGTTTTCATACAAATTGACATAAATACGTACTCGAAATAGTTTGCGTTTGCTTGACATAAAAACTTACACTCGGGGTACTGAACAAGTTGACTCGGCACCTGAGTGTATGCGACGTTTTCGAGCTAGGTGCCAAGTTAACTTGCTCGTGTAGTAGTTAAGCTACGATTCATAAGTTTTGGTTAAAACGGCCATGAATGAATCTGTTTATAAGTTTTAGCTTAATAAAACCACAAATAACAACAAACTTTTAACCGCCTCTGTGATCTAGTGGTTCATACCACGGATTTCAGACCCAGAGGTCCCGGGTTCGATTCCCAGTGGGGGTACATATTGTATTCGGTTTGGTTGGTGGTAGGACTTGTTCTTAGTCCGCCTGGCTAGCTACCACCATCTTATCTAAGTCTGACGCCATAACAATGATGTTTTCAGCATTATTGTGTTCCGGCAGTTAAAGATAAGATAGCCAGTTCCTCAGTGATTGAGGATTCCGGGAGTAGTGCGCTTCCACCTTCAGCCTTATCACCACTTATCATCAGGTGTAATGAAGGCTAAGTGCTACCCCGTTGTGGATAAAAAAAAAAAAAACTAGATGTAAGAAAAGTCACTATTTACTTATACTACTTCCTTTTCAATAGAACCTATTCGAGCAAGTGCTGGAAAGCTTTCGAAACAACTTCTAAGCTCCGAACCTTTACCAACCATTACCAAAGAATATACAGGGTGTTAGGGACGCCGTTGCAATAACTTTAACCATAGCTTCAGGCCATCATGCTGAACAAAGCACAGAAAGATTTTTTTGTCGGAAATGAAAAAAAATATTTCGACTCTCCATACAAAATTTCCCGATTAGTTGCAAAATATGTATGAAAAGTTCTTGCTGTACGTTGTTCAGTATGATGGTCTGAAGCCATGGTTAAAGTTATTGCAACGGTGTCCCTAACACCCTGTATATTCTTTGGTAAAGGTTGGTAAAGGTTCGGTGCTTAGAAGTTATTTCGAAGGCTTTTCAACACTTGAACGAATAGGTTATATTGAAATGTAAATAGTGACTTTTCTTACGTCTAGTTTGTTGATTTTTGTGCCTTTTTGCTAAGATTTATTTTAGATTTTTTTTTGTGGCTTCAAGCTAAGAGTTATTGCAACGGGCGTTCCTAACACTCTGTATACACTAACGCGCCTTTACATAGTAACATGATGGCAAAGTTCCAAACTGTTTTTGTGCTGTTGCAAGTACTATTGTTCCGGGAAATGCAAGCTTTTAGCCATTCAGCGAGGCTGTGAAATGTTCAAAGCTTTATACCTTCTGGGTAAGGCTAGTGAATAAACTATATTATTATGTAGGATCAGCAAGTTGAAATAAGTTGCCGCTGTTAGCTACAAATGTGGAAGAAAATTTCAGTTGATGGTTGGTTCGCAAAAACTCGCATGTTAGCTCGCACTCGCACTGTGTAAGTAAAACACAGTGCGAGCTAACATGCGAGTTTTTCACCACAACAAATCTATTTATAAGTTTTAGCTTAAAACAACAAATAACAACAAACTAGACGTAAGTAAAGTCACTATTTACTAACATTATTTCCTTTTCAATATAGCCTATTCGAACAAGTGTTGGAAAGTCTTCGAAACAACTTCTAAGCACCGAACCTTTACATTGTAAAATGATGGCAAGGTTCCAAACTGCTTTGTGCTGTTCCAAGTATACTATTGTTCCGGGAATTGCAAGCTTGAAGCCATCCAGCGAGGCTCTGAAATGTTCAAAGCTTTATACCTTCTTGGTAGGGCTAGTGAATAAACTATATGTAGGTTTAGCAAGTTGAAATAAGTTGCAGATGTTACCTACAAATGTGGAAGAAAACTTCAGTTGATGGTTGGTTACACAGTGCGAGCTAACATGCGAGTCAGCCTGCCGAGTAGCTATGTACAGTGCTATAACTCGCTCGCAACGAATGGATTATTATTATACTAGCGGCCGCCCGCGGTTTCACCCGCGTGGTTCCCGTTCCCGTGGGAATATCGGGATAAAAAGTACATATAAACCTTCCTCTTGAATCACTCTATCTATTAAAAAAAATCGCATCAAAATCCGTTGCGTAGTTTCAAAGATTTAAGCATACAAAGGGACATACGGAAAGAGAAAGCGACTTTGTTTTATACTATGTAGTGATTATTATTTATATTACACGTTTTCGTTTTCGTAAAACATTAAATCTATTTATTACGTAATCTTTAGCTTAAAACCACAAATAACAACAAACTAGACGTAACAAAAGTCACGAAGTAACAAATTTTGTTGTATTAATATATGAGTGACAATTTAATTCATTTCAATATCAGAACACATGCGAGCAAATGTTAGAAAGCCTTCGAAACAACTTCTAAGCACCGAACCTTTACATAGTAACATGATGGCAAAGTTCCAAATTGCTTTTGTGCTGTTACGAGTACTATTGTTCCGGGAAATGCAAGCTTTTAGCCATTCAGCGAGGCTCTGAAATGTTCAAAGCTTTATACCTTATGATTCTTGGTAGGGCTAGTGAATAAACTATATGTAGGTTTAGCAAGTTGAAATAAGTTGCAGATGTTAGCTACAAATGTGGAAGAAAACTTCAGTTGATGGTTGGTTTACACAGTGCGAGCTAACATGCGAGTCAGCCTGCCGAGTAGCTACAATGCAAATGCAAGAACTCGCAACGTATAGACATATCTTACGAGTTACTTACACGTGCGAATTGGATAGTACGGGCAGCCGCTACTCCAAAATAAATGAGGTGTCGCACCAAATCCTACATTTCTACCCGTTGCACACCATAAGCGAAAGAAAAACGAGCACATCATAATAATATTAAAAACGATGTGCCTAGTCATTCACTTTAGCGTTCAAAGCATAGGGTTATAGGAACTTGTGAAGCTGGTATATCACTATCAGCTATAGCTATGACATGACATTGACAGCCCCTGAACAGTACTATTATACAGGGTGTTAGGGGCACCGTTGCAAGAACTTTAACCATGGCTTCAGACCATCATCTGTATATTATGTGCCTGAACCACATTTGACCTACGTTCACTTATTTCTCAATAGCCTATATAGTAATCAACTCTTACGTCTATATCGTCACGACATTTGACATCACGAAAAGAATTCATAAGTGACACAACAATAGATTAAAGTACATTAGCCAAACCAGTATTAAATCGAATGATACCATTTATCAAAGGTTACATAGATCAAAAGATCGGCGGCGTGCCCAAACAGAAACTGAATTCGTGAATTCAACAATTGCAATCTTGTAATTCTACATAATACATATTGGACACATAGCGCGGAGAACCGATGGCCGTTAGGATGGAAAGGTTCTCCAATGGCGACCGCACACCGGACGACGTTCCGTGGGCAGGCCCCTACAAATTGGACCGACAATCTGGTCAAGGTTGCAGGAAGCCGCTGGATGCGGGTCGTTGTGGAGATCTTTGGGGAGACCTATGCCCAGCTGTGGGCGTCGTAGGTACTGAGAATGATGGATAGGTAACTATTGATTTTAGTCTATCAATTAGCTAATAAGCGATGTAAAAGATACCTCAACTATTTTTGTGCTAGCCCTTGTCTTACGAAATAGGCAATGGGCATTCCACAAGAATTTCACATTGATTCAAAGTACTTATAAGCATGTATAAGGCAGGACACATATTTATAATCTACAAGCTGACCCGGCAAACGTTGTTTTGCCATATAATAGTGGACCCGGTCACCAACATCTTGTGTGTGTGTTTATACACCAAAACTTGCCTACACCAGACAACAGATAGCGCTAGTTACACACTATCAATAAAGGGGCCCAAGCTTGGTCTCTATTTCCTACATATAAAAAATTACTCTGTGAAGTAGAGTAAGTGCCAGATAACTCTGCGCGACTGGGGAATTTTTGGCGCTAGTTACAGTACATTTTTTATTCTAAGCTTATAGAAAAGATTAGTATTCGATTTTGACCGCGCAGACGTCAGTGATTACATACTCTTTGGAAACGGCAATGGAAGAAATGACAGTTTTGTATCGAAGGTACGACAGTTAAACGATTTTTCATAGAAAATTAAAATTTTTACTCAATTTTCCGGAATAATAAGTAGCCTATGTTACTCTCCAGCTCCCAAACTATCCCCATACCAAATATCACGTCGATCCGTTGCTCCGTTTTGGCGTGAAAGAAGGACAAACAAACAAACAAACAAATAAACAAACAAACACACTTTCACAATTATAATATTAGTATGGATCTACTCATCTTGCGTCATTCCTTATTGCAAGTTGTTGCAACTGATTCTTTCAAGATCAAAAATTTAAAATACTTTGAGCACTTTGAACCGGAAGTACCGCCTTCCTTTGCACTATGGCCGAATCATAAAAAGGTTACTCGGTCGGTCACTGAGTCAAATGTCAATCGGCCCCAGGCAGGCGGTCGGCTGCCTGGCACGTATGCTGGGGATTCTGTGTAGGTAAGATATAAGTTATGACATACAAGCTTCGATCAACAACCTAGTTCAAGATACAAAGTTGGAGTGACAAACATGGCCGAGCGATATACGTGCACTTGAGCGTATATTTATAAGTAGTTCCCACAGAACACGGAAAGATTTTTTCCGTGGTAGTTCCTGTCATTTATGACCTAAGTTCGTACCATTATTAACCTATTTTCTCCGTTTAAAGATGACATAATAAAGTTTTGATTTAGTTCGTGAGCCTTCATCTAGTACAAGCTTATAGATAATTATCAAGTTGACACGAATACGGCAGATTAGTTTCGGATGTCGTCGACGAAAAAGGGAAAACTTCCTTAAAATTGGTTAAACTGACAAATTAACCTTTGTTCCGTACTTTGAACATAGTGTATTAGTATTAACGCTAGCACAAATCATTTTCTTTTCTTTAAAATTATAAAATTTGGAACTGTATCGGTCCACAATACTGCAAGCTTTCGAAAAACGAAACGCAGCACCTTACTATAGACATGTGCTGCCTCTAGCGTCAGTTTAGAGAACTAATCCGAGACGCGCGCGCGCTGTGTGCCACTCCGCACCAAAATTCGTCAAAATCACTAAAATAACTCAAAACCGAACTGCGAACTTTACAAACATAACTAGTGCACATCTAAATTGAAAAGGGTGATCCGTCAGCAACCAGCGACCACTCCTGGGGCCTCAGGGAGAAGACACCGGCGAAGCTACAGGTACGTGGCCAATACAGTCCGTAACAAACATTTATCATACAACCTTGGATATACTAAGTATACTAAGGTCCGGTTGCTCGAAGCTTGGTTACGTTAACTTTAGGGTTAAATTATGGTTAAAGTAAAATTAACCGGCGGCGGTCAAATTTAAAAAGCGTTATTGAAGCAGCGGTTACTTTAACGAGCAGTAAAATTACAGATTTAACGGCGGTCAAAATAACCGACAGGGTGGGGGTGGTTTAAATTTTGACATTAGTAATTAAGGGAAGGTTAATGAAATAGTACCAGACAACACTTTTAACCCTAAGATAACCAACGTATTTTTCTTTTACCGATGTCAAAATTGACAATAGTTAAATTTTCACTTTTACTTTACTGTAATGTACGAGCAACCGGACCTAAGTTGCCATGATACTGAAATGCAGATAGATTAAAAAATTAGGGTGCATTTTTAGTTTTTTTTTAGTGGCAACATTGTATTTCGTGCTGGCTTCATTTATATATTTATATTCCGTCTAAAACTCACGCATTGATTTGTTTAATGTAAAACTTATGTCGATGTAAAACTTATGTTAAATTGAGACTTGATTGATAAATGTATTTTTTTACACATCAATTATCTTGTTTTCATTAAGAAGCCGAAACCTAAATTACATAGATAACACCCAGACCAAGACAAATAGACATGTTCGTGCCACAAATATAAGTCTTGGTCGGGAATCGAACCCGAGACCTCTGCGCAGAAGGCAGGTATCCTACCCGTGCGTCAAATCGGTCGTCAAATTGCTGTTTATTTACAGGGTTCTGTATGTTCCTTGTTATTTTAAAAATCTGCACAGATGCACATTTTTGCTTAATTAAGAAATCAAAATCCGAACGTTACGCTCAAACTAAATATATAATAGACACCCGTTTTCATTTTGCCGCAAACCAATAAACTTAAACAAGATTCCCCGCCATCCGCAGCCGCCATTACATTGGAAGCGGAAGTGCCGCCATTTTCTCAATCACCCCGCAACGGAGTAACGATCGGAAGCTCGGAGAAAATGGAAGTGGTTTTTAAATATCTTTACCATGTATAGAGATGTACAGTCAACAACAAATAAGGCTTTGCACTTGCTCTACGAATATCGCCCTTTTACAAGCGACATAAGAGCGATGTTTAAAGTCGGATCGGACCTAATGTTGAACAAGTTTCAAGTTTCCATTTGAGAAATGAAACAAAAAGTTGATGGATGTTTCCATTAGAGTAATCACATCGCTATGCGTCGTATTTAAAATCTATGTACTTACCTAGTTTATAACATGTTGGTATTTGAGTAAAATTTTGAAAAATATTAGTTCGAATGTACGTTAGATGATTCTCATTGGTCCGATATCCCAAGATGGCTAAGCTACCCCCGTTGAGAAGTATCTGAAACTATGTTCATTAGAAAGAAATATCTTTGAAACCTTTAAATTGTTTTTACATTTGTCATGCCTACAACATTTAATTTTGATATTATCATCTATAACAGAATATTTGTAAAGACTATAAACTATAAAACAACATTGCCATAAAACGCCGTACCACAACTTTATTATCAATGCCGTTTATAATAAAACCGTAAACAAAAGATAATAAAAACAACGGTATCCAATTTATACTGTAAAGCCTAGCACTTCTAGGCTAATATTTTAGTATAGTACACACTCGCTACTCGCTAGCAGAAGTTTAAAAATAGCATTTGCAAAACAATCAAGGAAATCACGACCACCTGATTGCCATAAACAATCTATTTACGGTCGCGACCGCTAGGTGGCGCGCCACCGGAAGCGCCGCCATTACGGAAACGCGGGAAACAGTATGACCATAAACTATGTGAGCTGTGAACGATGACCTTTCGGGTTGGTCGTAAAAGGAGTTTGAAATGTGTTAATGGGGGCATGTGATAAAGTGGCTTAACCTTTTTCAGATAACATAGCTTTGAGAATTTAACGTGAATAAAAAAATAGGCTAAAAATATGCTGATTTGATAAAAGATATTAGGCTTATGAGACAGGTTTATTAATAGACCACGCAGCACCCAGCGCAATGTGAGATCATCAATATTTTGAGCTTCCTGACATAGTCCTATATGGGTCCATGATGACAAAGGTAATAAATAAATGACTGGTGAAAGCTATAGGGTAGCGACCGCTAGGTGGCGTGCCACCGGAAGCGCCGCCATTACGGAAACGCGGGAAACAGTATGACCATAAACTGTGTGAGCTGTGAACGATGACCTTTTGGGTTGGTCGTAAAAGGAGTTTGAAATGTGTTAATGGGGGCATGTGATAAAGTGGTTTAACCTTTTTCATATAACATAGCTTTGAGAATTTGACGTGAATAAAAAAATAGGCTAAAAATATGCTGATTTGATAAAATATATTAGGCTTATGAGACAGGTTTATTAATAGACCACGCAGCACCCAGCGCTTTTCAGATAACATAGCTTTGAGAATTTAACGTGAATAAAAAAATAGGCTAAAAATATGCTGATTTGATAAAAGATATTAGGCTTATGAGACAGGTTTATTAATAGACCACGCAGCACCTAGCGCTTTTCAGATAACATAGCTTTGAGAATTTAACGTGAATAAAAAAATAGGCTAAAAATATGCAGATTTGATAAAAGATATTAGGCTTATGAGACAGGTTTATTAATAGACCACGCAGCACCCAGCGCAATGTGAGATCAACAGTTTTTTGAGCTTCCTGACTTAGTCCTATGTGGGTCCATGATGACAAAGGTAATAAATAAATGACTGGTGAAAGCTATAGGGTAGCGACCGCTAGGTGGCGTGCCACCGGAAGCGCCGCCATTACGGAAACGCGGGAAACAGTATGACCATAAACTATGTGAGCTGTGAACGATGACCTTTTGGGTTGGTCGTAAAAGGAGTTTGAAATGTGTTAATAGGGTTATGTGATAAAGTGGCTTTTAACCTTTTTGAGATAACATAGCTGGAGTAAGTAACGTTAATAAAAAAATAGGCGTTGGCATGTTGATTTGATAAAAGATATTAGGCTTATTAATTACTAGCTTTCCGCCCGCGGCTTCGCCCGCGTGGACTACACGAAGTAATCCCACGGGAATGTGGTATTTTTCCGGAATAAAAAGTAACCTTTGTTCCTCTTCAGGTCAGGCTACAAACTATCTGTGTCCCAAATTTCAGCCAAATCCGTTGAGCCGTTTTGGCGTGATTGAGTAACAAACATTCAAACATCTAAACATCCAAACATCTAAACTTTCACATTTATAATATTAGTAGGATGAGCTGGATGAGTAACAAACATCCAAACATCTAAACATTTAGATCCTTGGGGGAGGCCTATGCCCAGCAGTGGGCGTCGTTCGGCTGTCATGATGATGATGATGACAAAGGTAGTGAATAAATAAATGACTAGCGAAAGCTACAGAAAGATGGACAGTGGCACAAGTAGGACAGGTCCTGCTGATATAGCTGATGGTAATGATAACAAGAAATCAGTATCAGGATACTGATTTCTTGTTATCATTACCATCAGCTATACACCACTAAATTTTAATAAGTACAAAGATTTTAGGGGAGGATAGCTGTGTCCATCAATACGAAAAATTTTTACTACGGAGCCAACCACGGAATTGCGAGAAAAAAAATCAGCTGTAAGTATACAAAAGTACAACATCGACTCAACTGAATTTATTCGTATTGATGGACACTACCATCCCCTAAAATCTTTGTACTAATTAAAATTTAGAGGTGTATTTATTTGAATGTCCCCATTGCTGGAGCACTAGCCTTCCTTATGGATGGATGAGGAGAACGAGCCATAACCCACCAAGCGGGCCCAATGTGGATTACTGGGTGTGCTAACTGTAAACAGGAGAAGGAAACACCCAGGCACCATCTGCGTGACTGCGGGCCCCTTATCCACAAACGCAGTATCTATCTGGGTCGACACATTATGCGCCCAGAGGAGATTAAAACTCTTAAAGCTAGGAGTATTCTAGACTTCTTAGCAACCTCCAGGCTAAAAGAGTTACTTTAACCAGGTGGCGAGTCACAATAAGTCTTTTATGTCGCAGATAGCTCCTTACATTCAAATAATAATGGGTGTGCTAGGCTAGCTAGGACACATCAATACATAGTTCTCTTTCAACAAACCCCCAAGAGTATTATGCAAAGAGTACCACGCAAGTGTTGCGCGCATAGAATTTGTAATACTTTTGCCCCCGTCATTATGTGCGCATGCGTAACTAGTGTTTTGCATATTCATCAGCTGACGCCTTACTTCGGTGTTAATTTAAAAAGGCGGCTTGTGGGTTTAGCTCATTGCTCTATCACTTCATTGTCTATCGACCGTTAAGTTTTAGTTCTAGTATACTCAAACCAATTTATTCAGTATATACTCTGTTCGCCGAGAGCTGATAAATATTATGATACGTCTCCGAACAGCGTTACTGTCGCTTAATTATCGCAAACTGTATGACGGCCGTCGCTATCTCTCGCTTTTGGTCTCACGTGATTAGCCCCCAAGGAATTTCTAAACTTTTGAATATCACAGA
Organism: Crambus lathoniellus; assembly: GCA_949710035.1. Taxonomy (NCBI): domain Eukaryota; kingdom Metazoa; phylum Arthropoda; class Insecta; order Lepidoptera; family Crambidae; genus Crambus; species Crambus lathoniellus. Next base: position 13,204,699 of record OX453324.1, on the reverse strand, counting down.
AGCTGACGTCATCAGGTTACAAAGCTATAATGAGTTTGTCATGACTTCATGAGCTTATCAAATCAGATGACGATAACAGCATTAAAATTGGAACTCCATAGACTCACTCTTCTCTTAACTCAGTCAAACTGAATGTACCAAACCCACAAAATCACTTTATTATTACAAGAAGTTTATCCCAATCAACTAACACTAGTGGCCACCCCTGAACCACAATCCTTAGTCTTAAGCCTGATTCTCTGAGTGAGCGCAATTAAAACGAGTCCACTAATAATCTGTGGGTAAGTATTTATTATAAAGAGATGTATCTCTTAAATCTCAAACGGCCACCGAGTCACCATTCAAAGTCCCTGAACTTATTATTACGCCACCGAGAGCACGAGGTCATCAAACAGAGCAATCAGCTACCCAAACAATCACTCTTCTAAATCCGTACAGAGAAATCATATCAGGCGTCCGTCACTCGCTCAAGAACCCGAGATAAGTGCCTCCCGCTTCGGGTATATCTCGGGATACCAATTCAATTCAAATAACAGCGGGCCGTCCGCCTGAGCGCGATAGAATATATGCGATAGAAAGAGATGCAACGAGTGGCCGTTAATAATTTGCGCCGTACAAGCTGAATTCCACTTTATTGTGTTATAGTTAGAGTTGCTATTTATTTAAATGGCTTAACGGAGTGCAGTATCTGTTACTTAGTAACTATTTAGTAATCTGTGGTCATATCCTCATTGGTCCTCGGTGCCCACGCAGCCCACACTAGCATGATGCAGACATTAACAGACGTTTTTACGTTCGTCATAACCTCAAATCATATAGAGGTCATAACCGTGATATTCTTCGATTCATTGCTAACGATTTTTTATTGCGACTACCATTCACAATGCAATTCTGTACTTTTTTTTCCACATTATAGTGGCCAAACGTGGTTTTATCCACGTCCAGTTTGATCGTCTGTTTGCATTACCTTTAAACGATACCAGAACCAGAATCCAAAACCCAAGATGTATCTATTAAATCTTAAACGGCGGCGGCGGCGGCCACCGAGTCACCATTCAAACTCCCTGGACTTATTATTACGCCACCGAGGAGCACGAGGTCATCAAACAGAGCAATCAGCTACCCAAACAATCACTCTTAATCCGTACAGTGAAGTCATATCCTCATTGGTCCTCTGTGCCCTACCCACGCAGCCCACACTACCATTATGCAGATATTTCCAGACGTTTTTACGTTCGTAATAACCCCTGGGGGGCGATTCTCAGATCAATAGAGATAATATCTCTAATTTGACATCGTCAAACTAAAATACTAATCTTTTTCATAAGTATTGAACAAAAAAATTACTGTAACCTGCGACAAAAACGTTATCTGATACTGAAAAGTCACAAAAATGTCTATATTATATTAGTTAAAAAAAAATGCTTTACACGCGACATTAATATCGACTTTATCACCAACTATCATTGAGCGCTGGGCATAGACATTTCTATGAAAATTCTGTTTCATCGACATTAATTTCGACAGTACGTGCCATAAATAACTTGGCGTGTGTCAATATCTGGAACTAAAATTATGTCATGGGAATAAGGCTTATTTTTCCAACCAACCACGACGATCAGCGCCCTCTGATAAATGCCAAGTTATGTTGCGCGGACTATCTATAATTCGAGATTATGTCTATTGCGCGAGAATCGCCCCCAGATCATATAGAGGTCATAACCGTGATATTCATTCATTCATTGCTAACGATTGTTTATCGCGACTAATATTTAGATTTTCTTTCAATTATTTTATGCAATCACAATGCAATTCTGTTATATTTATTCTCTTCTATAGCCTATCTATAGCGTTATAGAGTATGTTTGAATATTAACAAGCAAATACATAAATAAGTTTTCGCCTTTTATTGAATAAACCCGTCCCCATGGGAATATCGGGATAAAATATAGCCTATTTCAATCAATAATAATGTAGCTTTCTAAAGAATTTTCAAAATCAGTTCTTCCGAAGATTATCTCTTACATCCAAACTTACGAACCTTATCTCTCTTATACTCATATATATACTTATAGTATTTTAACCACGTGGCGCCCGTTCCCATAAAAATATCATGAATCAGGATAAGATATAGCCTATGTCACTCGGGAAGAATGTAGCTTGTGTACCTACTAATTTTATAAGGCTGAAGAGTTTGTTTGTTTGCTTGTTTGAATGAGCTTATCTCAGAAACTACTAAACCGAATTAAAAAAAATCTTTTGTGTTGGATAGTCTATTTATCGAGAAAGGCTATGAATATATTTTATCCCGATATTTCAACGGGAGTGGGTACCACGTGGGTAAAACCGCGAGAATCTGCTAGTTCGATTATACATCTCCTTAGGGATCAAAAGTCCTTCTCCGAGGTCTAATCTATGTCTGTGCCAAATTTCATCAAAATCGATCGATTGGCTAGGCGTGGAAAGGTCACATACATACAATTACTGTTGCAATACTATATTAGTATGAACATTCATTAACTGCGATTGTTTATAGTGACAAATATTGTTTGAATAATTAATAAGCAAACGAATAAATATGATTTTAATTACAGCCTCATTAAAACAGCTGTACCTTTAGATTTATTAAAGTGTTCTTTATTTGGAGTAGCCAATTAAATAGGGATATAAATGGTCATAATAAATAAATAACTTGTTTAGTTTTACAATTAATTAAAACTAAGGAAGTGATGGAATTTACTAAGCAGACAAGGATTGCGACAAATCTGTTACAGTCACTTAACAAAAGGGCTCGCGTGGGTGACATAACATGTCACCCAGGGTGTAATATTGTTTTCACACTTATGCTGTGAAATGTTAATATTATATTTGAGAAAAGAATGCAGTACGTGGCACTTTTCCGAGGTAAACATTCTAAATTTGAAAATCACTGCAGTAATGAATTTCAGTACTTACTTACTGCACTAAAATCAGTGCAGTAAGTAAGTACTGAAATTCATTACTGCAGTGATTTTCAAATTTAGTATGTTTACCTCGGAAAAGGTACTACTACCCAAAGATATTATTACTAAATTTTTTTCTTTATTTTTTCTTTCGTTATTCCTGTGTATAATTAAAATATAAATTTAAAAACAAAAAAGCAAAGGGACATTTGCACCATACAGCCACATTATTATTATTATTATAAAGGTAATTATTTCATAATTAGGTTAACTTTTTTTTAAATACGGTGCACACAGAGTATATTACTTCGTATTGTACCACAAGCGCTATGTACCCTTAGCACGAACATCAATCGAAAAAACAAAATGAGATTTATCATAGACAAAATATCCTTTACGAGTAATTTTGTATGAGAAATATGTACAGCGCCATCTACCACCCAGAAGCGGGTATTGAAGTTGCGCATTTTAGTAGCAAGTAGTAAGTATCAATAGGCTGTATGACCGTTCCACTTGGCCTCACAAACCAATATTTAAAAAACGGCGGGTATGATTTTCAGCGGTTGATTTGTTAACAATACAGTTTATTTAAATTGTGTAATAAATTATCAAAATGAGTTATGCCAATGAAACATATACAGACATTGTATGTACCTACTCCACCAAATTTGAGAGCAGAAGCAAAATGAATAACAGAAAACTTACTGCCAGCAAAATCAAAAGAAAGATAGGTATATGAAAACCCACGATCTGATTTGGAAAAGTGAAAAAAGGCGCATACGTTTTCGGAATCTGTGTTGTTGGCGTATTTTAATGATACCTACATCATTAAAATAATATTATTATGGGCGATTTATACATAAGTGTGCCCGGGAAAACAATAACATTTACATTTAATAATTGCCCGAACATGTGTGATATAAATTTTAATAAATATTACCTATTTAGTTAAACAGTTTTTTTTTATTTCCTCGCATTTCTTGAGAAAAGCACTATACAAGCCTTGTACGGTAAGCAAATTACCTTGCCTCGAATGATTAAAGCCCTCGCCTGCGGCTCGTGCTTCAAACCGTCCTCGACAATGTAATTTCTTACTACCTGTCCTCGGCTGTAATGTACTATTAATAACTTTTGAACGAAACGCGCTTCAGTGCGGCTCTTTCAGGTATTCCTGTAGTACGAATCATCCCACGCGTCAGTAGTGCACCATCACTCTAGGTGCATCGGCGTGTGCGCAGTGCGCTTTTAAAGTAGGTGACGCGTGTAAGTGGGTGACCAAATCATAGTTTGCCCTAACTGTGATGTAGACGCTACTGAATTGGTACCACTTACCAAATTATGGTTTAAAAAAACAAAATTACTGATTAATCACAATAAATACAATTATGTTAATTTTTGCAAGAGTTTGATTTTTGTTTATACTTAGTTTAAAAAACTTAAGTAACTGTGAAGTTTTGTTAAAGTATTTAGTAAGAAATAAAGTTGATTGGTCATATTATAACTTATTTGCTTTCATCAAATTAGAGTGGTGAGAAAAAATCCCATATTTGATGGGTGGCATGGCATGGCATATGTCACCCGCGCGAGATTTCTAGGAAAATTTTGGACGCGAGCCCTCTAGTGTTAACAAACTTATGGACCAGTCAAAACTAGTTGTGATTAAAAAATATGTCACGGTCGGGCAATTAAAATTGCGAAATTCCTGTCATCCACGCCCAAATATGACAAATACAAATACAAAAAAATCTTTATTTGCCAAAAAATAGGGTGGTACAGTTTTGATGTTAGGTACTTTGTTTCAATTTGTTCTTATCCTATTTAGCCATTTATATAGCATGCAAATGTCCTTGTTACAATTATTTATAATGAAAGTAAAGAAATAAAAGAGTAATAATCCACAATGTCAAAGTCACAAATTAGAAATAATTAAATCACACATTACAAAATCATTAAAATTAAGATGTCAAAAAATAAAATCTAAATGTCAGGATCACACAAGTATTCATTTATAGTATAATAGGCTTTTTCTAACAAAAATTTCTTAAGGTGCATTTTAAATTTCATTACATCATTTATTTCGCGTAAGTATGTCATTTGGTATTTTATTATGAATCTTTGGAGCAATACCATAAATATTATTTTGAAATAGAGCAGTTTTGTGCGGTATTTGACGCTTTGACAGTTTGTCTTTACGTCTTGTCGATGAAAAATTTTCAAATAAACACAAGTTAGACTTCACAAAGAAACCTACTTCACATATATAAATACAAGGCACTGTCATGATTTTCAACTCTTTGAAGTAGGGAAGGCAGGAGTCAGTAGGTTGAAGTCTACATATTGCACGGACACACTTTTTCTGTGATTTAAAAACCCTTTCTTTATGAGAAGAATTTCCCCAAAAAAGGATGCCGTATCTTAATACCGACGCAACATAACCATGATATGACGCCATTAACGCAAATCGATTAGCAATTTTACTAAGCATATACAATGCGTAAGAAAATTTATTTAACTTTTCACAGACAAGATTAGCATGCGTTTCCCATGTCATGTTACTATCAACGTGTATGCCAAGAAATTTGGTGCTGTTTACTTCTTCTAATAGTTTCCCAGAGAGTTTTACTTTAATGTCAACCGTTTTTTTTCTTTGTTTAAAATTCATTATTTTGGTTTTGTCTAAATTCGCTATTAATTTATTATTTTGCAGCCATTGCATTATTTTGTCAAGGTCATCATTTATTACACATTCAAAATTGTTTTCATCATTACATTCGAATACAATTGTACTGTCATCTGCAAACATTACCATCGGGCGCTGTATACATTTTGGCAAGTCATTTATGTAAATGAGAAATAATAACGGTCCCAAGACGCTGCCCTGTGGAACGCCACACATAATTTTCCTTGACTGAGATGTGTGTGTCATTTCAAACTTAGTTTGGCTAGAAAAATTTGTTATTTGCGTTACTACCTGTCTGTCAGTTAAATAAGATTTTATAAGCTCAAGAATGTTTCCCCGCACTCCATATTTGTCCAATTTGTGTAATAATATTTGATGATCCACTAAGTCAAACGCTTTCGTTAAGTCCATATATAGACCCATAATTTGTTTTCCTGAGTCCATGCATGTAATGATTCTATTAACGAAATTAAATATTGCCATATTGATACTCTTATTTTTACGAACGACGTCACGACCACATCCAGCTAAATGTCTAAATGTAGCAACCTGTTGCTGAGATACGGCCGCACAATACCGCAAAATAAGGAGCAACATCGCTCCACTTAATTGCTCCAGATTGCTCCATTATGCCAATATTACACGGTTCCATCAAATTGACTTTGTTGGAATGAAAGGCGCAGAAATATAGGCGCACATTGACATTGAATGGTTCACTTTACGTTTACATTGTTCAATTTGGTTGCTTCATCCAAATTCAAAGGCAAAAGTGAACCGTGGATTTCCGCTTCTTCTTCTTAGCGTTTCGATGGCAAACACTCACTATATTGTTGCGGCCAAGAATTTGGCCACGTCCACTGCACTTTCCGCTATTACGGCGATAATGGTTCACTTCTGCCTTTCAACATTTGCCCGGCGATTATTGCTTAAAAAATTGCCTGTGTACGCGCGCCTTTAGAGGGGTTAAAATAAAATATTTTTTAACGGTTTTTTACTCTCTATGATTTTATAACATCTATTATTAACCCATCAGTATTTCTAGATAAGGAATAACCATCAGTTAAGATACTTCCTAGCCTTTGTAGGTCAGTGTTATCATTCACACTACCCGATAAGAATCACAAATTGATGGCGTGAGAACAAAAATAATAATTGTTATACCTTTTATAATGGTATACACAATCTAGTGTAGACGATATTCAGGTTGTATAAAGCCAGTTTATAGATTGAACTATAAATTAAACTTTGACAAATGAACGGTCACTGACATTCTGACAGTGAATTCAAGCCGAATAGTCGAGCTTGCCGAAACAAAAGCTCAATTTATTATCACGCATTTTATTAACCTCTTGGTATCCAGCCCCTTTTGATATTAATTGACATCCACTTGAGATCGGATCTTTGTTTTTGAACTTATTCTACGCTCTAGTAATTGGCTAAGCATTTGAGAAAATGAGGAATTTATCAGGCTAACCAAGAAAAAAAAATCATAGGGATCATAATTTTTTCTTAATAATTGTGCTCGTAATGGAATGTTGTAAACCTTTTCTAACTTAAAAAAATGTTGGTTCGCCAAGATCCAGGCATACCCTAGTTTGGGAACCTCTGAGTCTAATAAAAAGAAAAAAAAAAAAAATCTCTTACAATCACACCAATTATCTAAGCCCGTAGTTAATTTCTTAAGAAACTGTGTCTACGTGAACTTGAAAACGGATAAATATATACTTAAATACTTTTTGTTTGAACATACATACTTAATATACAAAGAAAACACCCAGACCAAGACAAATAGACATGTTCATGCACACAAATATTTGTCTTGTTTGGGAATCGAACCCGAGACCTCTGGCGCAGAAGGCAGGTAGTTTACCCCTGCGCCAAATCGCTCGGCAAAAGGTCGGTCCTCGTGAAATAAGAATGCGTGAAAACTAAATACCTTTAACACTAGACGAAATTAAAACGGTTCAGACTAGTTGTTACTTCAACGTTCAAAAACGAACGTTCCTAGACATTCAGACAAACTCCAATTTGTCTATGACGACAGGAGAAATGGCAAGAAGACTGTCAGTTTATAACAACAGCGCACGAAACACCTCGAGGCGCAAACACTTTCACAACGAAACTAATCGAGAAGTCAAGATCGAACGGTGAGATAGAGGAAAGTGTCATTGTATATTCGACTACCTGCAGGATCTTCGAAATTATCTAAATTAACCTTTTTTTGATTCAAAAGTAATCTAAATTTACCTATTTTTGATTCAAAAGTAAACAATCAAATAATCTTTATTTTGAGCAGAAAAAAAAATAAGTTTCTTGAACGATCTTGATTATTTTGTAGCTAAAAACAAGAACTTATTCGTACCTATCTTCACTATAAAAAAAATCAAAAACAAAGAAAATTCTCATTATTTTTGTGTGAGATTTAATAAAAAAAAAATTCAAAGGAATTTGTGTTATACCTACCGGAAATTTTGAAATGAAGGAATTGCGCTATGTTTCACGAAATCAGATAAAAAATTCTTGTCGTTACCATAAAAGTTAGGGACTCGACGTTTTTATGTCATGTGTATTTAGGCTGTTTTTGCTTGAATAGTAAAAAGAACATGCATATGATATAGCAGGCGAGCGAGTGGTCTATTATATACTAAAGTATGGTATATTAGACATTCAGAATTTTTATAGGTCCTCTGGGCGCCCCATTATAATGACGTTATTGTGGGCATAAAAGCCTTAAGGCGCTACTCGGAAAAATATGGACTTTTTGATTTAAAACTATAGGACGGTTATAGTTGTTAAAAATTTGGTAATAAGATATATATTTCTGCATACCTTTATCTAGAATCGTATAGTTTCAAAAACACGATTTTATGATTTTGCCTCGACACTTTTTATTTTTGAAAAGACCTCTAAAAAATACGAAAAGTGAAGATTATTCTTAAATGGGGTTACTTACACTATTGGAAATTAGTTTAATTAGTGGACACCAATAATATTGAGGATCGTATAGAAGCATTTTTTTAAAATCGCTGTAGTTTTTTAATACGAAGTGATTTTGTGTTTTTTTTGCCTAATCTGCAAAATCGGTCTCGCTCCCGCGCGCGTCGTTTTCTCATTGCTAACTCGCTTCAGCACATTTTTTCCGAGTATCGCCTTAATATTGCATTACCCGCTCTTGGCAGAGGTATATTACTTTATATTATGAAATGAATCTTGCTTTGTAATTTCGCTCTCATTATTTCACACGTCTATTATGGATTTCCATAGCGATATAATGAAACGCATAGTGCGTTCTAGAATGAAGATAGAACGATGCGCAGTATATAGATTTCTATGTAAAATTTGCTACAACTCAGGTCGTACAAGATAAAGATAAGATACTAACACCCGTTTGCACTAAACTTAAGAATCGCCTAAGTCTTTTTCTAGCTAACTTAAGACATTCTTAACAAAAAAATGCTTTGCACTAACCTTAGGACATTCTTAAATGCACTTCAGGCTATTCTTAACTTACGGGCCCAATATCGAGCACCTAAGGCTTAAGAAATACCTATATCAGTGGTTATTGTCTGTGGCATTGTGCGCAAAGAGTAGTGCGACAAGCTTTTCTGTTCCGGTGATTATCTTTGGAACTAAAACAGTTTTCATACGACAGTCCATTTTGACAGCTAATTTCGTATTGCAAGTGACTCCTCTGTCACGGCTGTCACCGGAACAGAAAAGCTTGTGGCTTTTGTATTCTTGTTTGTTAGATAGAGACACAACACATTGACATACGTCATTCATCATTTATTAAAAATAAAACTGTCATTATGTTTTTCTTGACAGTTGAGCTCAGTTGACTTTTTCTTTTCTCGGTGGTGAATTACCCCTACCAAATAAAATAGACAACGCCTATTAGCTTTTGTCTCCTTTTAACTCACGAAGGAATCAATGAGAAGTTTCAACCAAAAAAATATCCAGTGACCTACTTTACCTCGCCAGTTTTAAAATCCATAAACAATTAATATTTGAATTTATTCATTCATTCTCTTAGCAAAGCGATGACTAAGTTACGACGTAGTCTGTCAGTGTAAACAAAAATTTTAGCTCGGCTGTTTTAGGCTGTTCCTAAGCTAAGATGTATCTTATCTAGGACAAGCTCAACCCGAGTTTAGTGCAAACGGGCATTAGATTCACATAACACTTACCGCCGGTCGCACCAAGTTTTTTTTTACATCGTACTTTTACTTTTACTGTATGGGATTTGACAGTTTTGACAAACAAATTTCAGTTACTTTATACGAAACCGTAAAATTAATTTTTGGTGCCACCGGCACTGAATATGTAATTGTATAAGTAAGTACGAAGCAATATTTATTTATTAAAGTAATATCTGTATAAAAGTGCATGTTTAAAAAATTAAAATTCAACTATGCAACTGCATAGTCGGACATTTTTCAAATACATTCGTGATCGAAGTCGCGAGCATCAGCTAGTTATCTAACAGTTATGCATCAATTCATCATTTATATTACGTGATTGAGTAGCAGACAAAAAACTTTCCTATTTGCAATAACTTAAACTTAATCGAAAGCAATAAGCAATGCCCTGAGGTAACTATTAAATATAGAAAAACGAAAGTGATTCAATTTTGGATGTTTGTTAATTGTTTGTTACTCAATCACTTCGAATAATATACAGGGTTAATTTTTGAACACCATCCAAATTTTTAAGATCGTCTCAGAATCTGTAAGTGAACAACTTTCTCCTAGAAACATGGGTCGAAAAATTTCATTTTTTTTTACTTTTCATACAAATCAGACTGATTACACGATCGATTTAGTATGGGAAGTCCAAAATTTTTGTTTGTGTTTTCATTTTGCTATATTTTTAAAGTTTGTGTTTTGAATACAGATTTCGAATGCTACAAAAATGCATGAAAACGGGTGTTATAGAATTCGATTTCGTAGACGACTGGTTGACTTGACGTATTATACGTTTTCAATTCGTATTCGATTTTCATTTCGAGCGGTACGGAAATACGTCTCCAGGGTGCCTACCATCAACTTTAAGACAGCGATTCAAAAATAGCGCGATGCAGAATAGGTTCCTAAAATGAATTGCTTTCTATCGTACTCTGACCTTCTAAAAACTGGATCGCAAATGAATTGCTAAATGTTAATGACCGAACGATTTGTGTCCTTATTTCTTCTACCCGTCTCTTTCACTCGATTCTGTCATGCCCGGAGAGTGAGAGGGACGGGTATAACCTGCAGGTGACATGTTAAATCGACCGGGTTATAAGTCAAATAAGAGTTCCTGACAGCTAAGCGGCTGTGAAATGTCATTGATCGATCACTGAATCGCTGTCATTGATATTAAGCTGTCGTGGTACGAATAAGCGAAGCAGATCAGTTTAGGTCCTAAACAAAACCGCAATAAGAGTTGATGGTAAGCACCCAGGTGTACAGTACAGGACGTTTCATCGAGTTCGATTACAATGACAAACTCGCTGTCAGTCTAGTACAGGTGTGATAAAAGCTAAGTGCTACCCCGTTGCAGGTAAAAAAGCAGGCAAAGCCATGAGCGCAGAGCTAGTTTACAATAACTTAAACGAATCAAAAGCAAGAGCCTCAGGTAACTATTAAATATTAAAAAACGAAAGTGATTCATATTTAGATAAACTTCGAGAGCGGAAAGTAAAAGGTTTTATAGATGGTAGGAAACAATAAGACCATTTATAAAGTTGTAAGTAATTTATAATAGGTACAGGTGAGAGCGCATAAATAAATAAATAAATAATAATTTTTATTTCATAAAAAGTTGCATTACATGTGTGTACAAAGTCAATAAAACAAAATTACAATTATAGCTAAAATTTAAAAGTAAACTGCCTGAACTAGGTATAAGGTCAATGTGGGGAAGTCCGGCATACTTTTCTAAAATTTAAGTTCAACTGAACTTATTGAATCGAGATACGCTTTCTAAAGTGACTTGTGTAGTCGGAAATTATAGGTAATATATTTATTTACCTATACTGGTCTTAAAATAGTATGAATTGCAATTATCTTTAGATTTATATGATATTTTATAAAACACGGCGTGTAGACGGACTTCCCGTGCAGTTTAGGGTAAGTCCGTCTACTAGCACTATATCCATAACTTGTGAGGCAATATGTATGAAAACAGTTTCTAGCAGTGACGTTAAACTTGCATTGAAATGTGTGATTTATGTATTTGTCTATAAGGTTTACATTTCAAAGATAATTGATTTTATTTTATTTTCAGGCAAGTCCGGATATCTTTGGTGACAGTGGTTGCAAACATTTTTAATAAAATTGTATGTAGCCAATTTCCTAGTAAAACATAAATTTTTATTTTCTAATTCAATTTTTATATTCTTAATAAGGAAGATATACGAAAGCGATTCATTACTATCTTACGGTACATAATTATATCCCTAGGGATTTATCTATATCACGGCTTTATCATGCAGGTAAAATACGTGCAGCTGAAAAGGTTGACAATATCTGCAATTGAGGCAAGACCGTCATATGACGGACTTGCCTTACGTATGCCAGACGGACTTCCCAACTATTACATTTTGTGGTTAGTAATTTGTTGCAGGTAATAATTACGAAACTCAAGCGCTATAAATGAATTCATCACTAGAAATAAGTATATTGATCACTAAATGACTTGCGTAATCAAAGAAACTCCAAGAACTCCATTGATTTTCTACTTTTTTTTAGTTTTTTGAAGAGACGTTACACTCCAGCTTCAAGTACAAAACTCGAAAAAAAATGGCCTACCAATTTCTTTCAACCTAATGATGTTAGCGACGTCTATGATTCTCAGCGACGTCTATGATTCTCAGTTCGAACTAGCTCCGTAATACTATTTTACCGACCGAGGCATAAGAAGCTAGTCATTCAAAAATGGAAGTTATTGGCGCTAGACGGACTTACCTCCTAGACGGACTTCCCCACATTGACCTTAACCTGTACTTCAGGCGGGTTCGATCTAATAACATTAAAACTTAAGTACTTAAAAATCATTATAAATTATGACCTTGAGTATGCCCTTGTATGAATTACAAATGGCACACTTAATGCTAGAGAGCATTCTCTACTAGTCAACCGAAAAAGATAAAGAAACAGCAAAGCCGTTTTAAGGCGCTACTCGGAAAAAGTATGGACATTTTGATTTAAAACTATAGGGCGGTTACAGTTGTTACAAATCTGGTAATAAGATATAAGTAACTATTAAATATTAGAAAACGAAAGTGATTCATATTTAGATAAACTTCGAGAGCGGAAAGTAAAAGGTTTTATAGATGGTAGGAAACAATAAGACCATTTATAAAGTTGTAAGTAATTTAGGTAAGGTACCTACAGGTGAGAGCGCATAAATCATTATAAATTACTAGCGGCCGCCCGCGGTTTCACCCGCGTGGTTCCCGTTCCCGTGGGAATATCGGGATAAAAAGTACATATAAACCTTCCTCTTGAATCACTCTATCTATTAAAAAAAAACGCATCAAAATCCGTTGCGTAGTTTCAAAGATTTAAGCATACAAAGGGACATAGGGACAGAGAATGCGACTTTGTTTTATACTATGTAGTGATGACCTTGAGTATGCCCTTGTATGAATTACAAATGGCAGACTTAATGCTAGTGAGCATTCTCTACTAGTCAACCGAAAAAGATGAAGAAACAGCAAAGCCGTTTTAAATGCCTTAAGGGCACGATCTTCCAAATTATCGAAATCGACCTGTTTTTGATTCAAAAGTAAACAATCAAATATTCTTTAATAAGAGCAGATAAAAATATTATGTTGAAATTTCATCAACGATCTTGACTATTTTGTGGCTAGAAACACGATATTCGTATCTTAACTCGACTAAGTATAAAAAATTACAAAAACAAAGAAATTTTTATTTTTTTTATTTTTTTGGTTTTATACTTAGATTATTAATCTCTAATTTAATATAATAGAAAAATAGGTAATGACATATAGTAGATTATTCTCAGGATACTTTTTCAAAAAGCGAATTTATGCTCAAAATACCAACAAAAACATTGAAAAAATGAAAAAGTGGGGTTATTTTCATTACTCTTCACACGTAAGGAAAAAGACAAAGACAGAGTTTTTGGAAGATCCTGCCATTAAATCTCATAGGTAGGTAGGTACTGCCATAGAAGCCATACATTCAATCAGAGGAAGTCAGGAGTAGCCACTAGTGTAAATTAATAATGTAAACACAAGATTAACACATGTGAGTAATACCGGTTGGGTTACCTTGAGAAGTGCGTAGGAGGGTCATGCTTAAAATGTTTGTGTTGCTTCAAGTAGGTTTAAAATCGCCTATATATACTACGATCATAAAGTTGTGTAACAATTTTATTTTAAATCAATGATTGTAAAACTTTTACGATTATAATAAAGGTTTAAGTGAAATACAACAATTTAAACGATTCTAGGAAATGGTTAAAATCCGCCCCCGTGACCAATCGACGGAGAGAGAGCAAGTAGTGAGGGGTTTAGCTGGTAATGGTGCCTGCTCTCGACCACCCTATCTGGTCAGCCCACCTCAAGTGGGTAACCTTATGGGGAGATCGGGAGGAGGCTCTCTCCCCCCCCCACCCCCTCTGGGGAGAGGTAAGAACCCCCTGGCTCCCCCGCCGAGCCTACTACTCAGGCTCGACGGGGGCGCTGGGGGGCGGCGAGAGACAGCCTAGGAGTCCCGGTATAACCGGGACGTACGGCTTCCTGTCTAACGGACGTACGGCTGACCGAGTCCAGCATGCCAGAATGTCACTGGTATACGTAAAGTATGTATTTGCCCTCACTCTAATAAAAAAAAAGGTAAGCAGGTTCAAATAAACGGTAAAATTGAAGCAATGGTTGTTCTGAAGAGAAAATGAAGAATTTTTGGGGTCGAGTTTTCTAATACTTTAATTTCAATAATTTCCAAAAAAATATGCTTTGTGAATGCAAAAAAGTAAAATTATTTAACGACTTATTTAATAACGATTTAACAACGACTCCGTAGCTCAGTGGTTAGAGCAGTCGCCCGGATAGCGAAAGGTCGTGGGTTCGAGTCCCATCGGAGCTGGTTGTGAGACGGGTCGATTTTTTCTAAATACTTCATTTTCCATTTTTCAACCATAAAAATTGCATTGTGAATGCAAAAAAAGTAAAAAATTTAAATAAAATTATTTATTTATTTTTGGTATATCTATACTTTAAGCATTTAATCATTAATTACTCAATACAATCAATCAGTAACTAATTCACCATTAGATTAGTGCATTAAAGATTCGTGCAACGCTCGGGTGCACCGCTACACATCATCAAGTTGCAATTAATAAAATTGCAGCGGTAATCAGTAGTCATTAATTGAGGAAGACACATTAATGGTCGGGTGAAACATGAAGAAGAAGAAATCTCTGTCATAGTTGCGAGAAAAAATGCAATAAATCATTTGAATGCGACTTCGTTTGCGTGGAACCCCCTTTTTACCCCCTAAGAGGAGGAATTACGAAAAATTCTCTCTTAGTGCTCCCCTACACTTCCCAAGGAAGATACATAGCAAGTTTCAGCTTTTTGCGCCCAGTAGTTTCCAGTGTCTGTAAGTCAGTCAGTAACGCAAGAACTATCTCCTGCCTGAGGATGCCTTGGGTTGGGGCGAAACACGTGTAGAGTAGTCTAATCGGTAAAGGTACAAGGTGTCTCTAACTAAGGCTGCATTCGACCAAACTTTTATTCCGAGAATATCGATTACTGTCGGATTATAATATCAAACAAGTATGGGGTTTTGACATTACTATCCGAAAGTAAGCGTTATTCTTGGAATAAAAGTTTGGTCGAATGCAGCCTCAATCGGACATTGTGAAACAGGCCCTTAATGTCTGGGTAAACATTTTGTAAGTTCATCAACACCACCTAATTTATCAAAATAACATCAACTCCAAGGTAACCGTAATAAAATAAACCAATAACATTTAATAGTTCGTACAAAACGTAAACACGGGCACAATGCCAGAGGAACGTTATTGTCAAAAACATCATTCCATTCCATTCCAATATTCCATATTTGACGTCTGGCAACCCACAAACACGGAAAGTCGGCATTAGAGTTGGCAAACGTATGAAAAAAAAAATTTAGTAAGTAAGTAAAGTTCTTTATTGCGTATGGAGTTGAGGTTACATAAATAAATAGATCTAAGGGCCTGTCTCACAATGTCGAAGTAAGTTCTGATTAGCTGTTACTTGACAGATAGGCCATACAAATCTGTCAAGTAAACTGGAAAGTATCTCTAAATCGGACATTGTGAAAGAGGCCCTTAATGTTAATTATTGTAATTGGCATTTGTTAGTTCATCAACCCCTCCTAATTATCAAAATAACATCAACTCCAAGGTAACCGTAATAAAATAAACCAATAACATTGAATAGTTCGTACAAAACGTAAACACAAGCACAATGCCAGAGGAACGTTATTGTCGAAAACATCATTCCATTCCATTCCATTTTTGACGTCTTGCAACCCACAAACACGGAGAGTGGGCATCAGGGTTGGCAAACGTATGAAAAATAATATAAATTGGCAACCGCTGGTCACTATTTGTCTGTTTATCAATCCCTCCTAAGAGAAATATTAACCCCTTTAGACCTGAATTAATAAAACGACTTGGAATTAAGTTTTAGTCGACTTTTCTCACTAATTAGACCAAAATAAATGGAATATAATAGTAAAATTATTTCTTTTTATTTTTGGATACGCTTTTTATGAAATAAAAATCTTATAAAAGTCCTGAATACACTCCAAGAATGAAATATTTTTTTTAACTGCTTTTTTTTTTAAAAAGCCTTAAAATCTAATGTGCATTGAAATGGACACCAGAACTGAAGGGGTTAGTATGGTAAAGGGTTCGTTCTGTAGTTCTGTGGCTCAGCGTTAAATTATCGCCATAAATCAATAATACATACATATAGCTCTGCTTTAAATTATCATTGGTTTTTAACATCCATTAAAAAGGGGAAGAAAATTATCAATTTATTCAGTTATTTACCCGCGTGGTACACGTTCCCGTGGGAATATCGGGATAAAATACAGCCTAGTATGTCACTCGGCATTTCTAATATAAAATGTCGTTTATGTGTCAACAAAATACCCATAAACGACATTTTATATTAGAATTATTAGAAACACTAGCTGACCCGGCAAACGTTGTTTTGCCATATAAATTTTATTGGACACGAACTTCGTATCACCTGCCTGACACAATGTCACTTATTAAAAAAAAGAAAATATGCTAAGCGGCAAAAATGTCAGTGATTACATACTCTTTGACATACCTTCTCTTTGGAAGCGGCTAAGAAATGACAGTTGTGTGAAGTATGACAGTTTAACGGTTTTCTATACAAAATTACCATTTTTATTTTATAATTTTCCTGGATAAAAAGTAGCCTATGTTACTCTCCAGCTCTCAAATTATCTCCATACCGAAAATCTCATCGATCCGTTGCTCCGTTTTGACGTGAAAGATGGACAAACAAACAAACAAACAAATAAACAAACAAACAAGCACACTTTCACATTTATAATATTAGTATGGAAGTATGGATATACTTACTTTTGTATGCTTTTTAACATTTCTGATATTATTGGTTGCGAACTTCGCAGCCTCATTTAAACTAAAACTTCCTCAAAAAATAAACTACCAAAAAATAAAAAAGCAGGCAGCCCTAATTCGGACAAACGGACGGAAGGTCGTATCTAATCTCATTTGTATGGATAACCTGTCCCATGTCGAAATGAATGGTAAACAAGAAACGCGATGGTGCAACGCTTGTGAGCGAAGTAAGCGAACTTGGAAGATGGCAGGGGAACAGAATTTTTACATTATTAAAATAAAATTATTATTAGATACATAGTTGGAGTGACAGACATGGCCGAGCGTTATACGCCCACTTGAAAGTATAATTATACGTAGATTATTTTGACAGTGTCAATAATACTAAGGTATTTCAAAGTTGGAACGCTTCCTGTCATTTATAATACAAGATCGCAACATTCGTAACCTTTTTTCTCCGTTTAAAAAAAAAGTCAGTCTGTGCCATCATAAAGTTTTCATTAGTTCGTGAGCCTTCATTTAGTACTTACTTACTTACTATCGTTGATCGAAGTCCTACTAACATAAAAGCTTGTATTGAAAATGAAGTATTAGCAGGCCTATATCACTCCCCGTGTCGGCTCGAAAACGCGGCGGCAACGCCGGCGTTGTAAATCCATATAAATTAGGTCCGCAAAAGAGCTAGAATATATGAATGCGATAGAAAGAGATGCAACGACAACGAGTGGCCGTTCGTAATTTCCCTGCGCCATACAAATTGAATTCTACTTTATTGCGTTATAGTTAGAGTTGCTATTTATTTAAATGACTTATCGGAGTGAACTATCTGTTACATAGTAACTATTTAGCAATCTGTGGTATTAGTAAGAGGTTTTTCTGCATTTTCTGTTTAAAACGACTAATTAAATGTATTGTTTATCACTTGATTGAGGTGATAATACTGATCGTAGCAAATGGAAGAAGAAAGGCGTCAACGCATTTAGTAATCATAATTAAAATTATTCAACGTAAACAAAGAACAAAAATGTGTCACACACAACATGAATGAAATAATACAATTAAGTCATTAACTAACACCTGGGCAATTCAAGGACAGCTGTTCATTACTCAATTAAACTTACTATAAGCACAGCACGTAACCTTAAAGTCAGTAGTACAACAGCTGTCTGTTGATAGATAATGAAATGCAATATTCAAGGCAACTGCCATTCAGAAGGAAATTAGATGGACAGTATTGACATAGTAAAACAATGTATTGAGGATGATCATTATGAAACTTGACAACAAATCGAAAATAGAAAAAATCCACGGAGAGATTTTCATAAAAAATATATTATCATTCGCTTTAAATTTAAGGACTGGGGGCCGATTCTCAGTCAATCGAGAAAAGTTCACTTTTATAAGCTCGAAATTCAAATATAGCACAGTTTGTGTATTGTCAGAATTTCACATTCGAAAAAGTTCGATCGAAAAGCAGTCGAACGCTACGAGTGGTAGCGAATGAATTTGTTGACATGTGGGACAGCTTAGTTTGTTTGAAACGTTCTAACTTTTCAATAGAAACCACAAACAAAAGTTCGACATACGAATTACCACACTGAAAAAGTTCGAATGCCTGAGAATCGGGCCCCAGGTTCATTACTCAATGAGTCACGCCAATGATTTTTGTTATCAGCATATCTAAAAAATATGTAACTCAAAAAAAAGAATCTGTTTGAATTTTTTTCCTATCTTCAAAAATTACTGAGATATTAAACGTTAAAGTACGGCCTCCGTGAGTATCCTTTGTATAAGCCCTATAATATACCTATTTACCCTATTTCTATATGCTTTTTTACCCTATAATAAAGGGTAAAAATCAAATCAATCAAATAAAAGAGATATCAGCACCGCATGAAAAAAAACTGAAATATTCAACACATTAATGTTTTTCCGGATTGAGTCCATGTCCCCTGTCTAAGTTGGCATCATCACCAGCACTGTGCCAACAGGCCAGCAGTAAACGTCCCAATAGCGAAGTGTTGAAACTAACATTCCCAGCTGAAATTTAGTTGTTACTACCACGTTGCTCTACATTCATACGAACGAACAAGGGCTGCCACTGCCAACATGGAAACCGTCAAGAAAACTTTCTTGTATCAACCAAATATATTTTTAACTAGCTTTAGCCTATGTTCCTCTCCGGGCTACAAAGTATCTGTGTCCCAAATTTCAGACAAATCAGCCGTTTTGGCGTGATTGAGTAACAAACATACAAACATCCAAATATCTAAACTTTCACATATAATATTAGTAGGATAGGATTAAATAAAATTATTAAATATGTTTTCATTAGGTAATCTTTGCAACTACTGAACTGACTTAAAAATACTTAAACCAATAGAAAATTGCATTATTCTCTAAAGACAAAGCTTTTTATTATTCCATCTATACTATTATTATAAAGAGGAAAGAACTGATTGTTTGTTTGTTTGTTTGCATCGATTAGGCTCCGAAACTACTGGACCGATTCAGAAAATTCTTTAATCATTAGAAAGCTACATTCTTTCCGAGTGACATTAGGCTATTTTGTCCCAATTTTTTTTATTCACAACGGGGTAGCACTTAGCCTTTATCAAACCTGATGTTAAGTGGTGATAAGGCTGAAGGTGGAAGCGCACTACTCCCGGAATCCTTAATCACTGAGGAACTGGCTATCTTATCTCTAACTGCCGGAACACAATAATGGTGAAAACATCATTGTTATGGCGTCAGACTTAGATAAGATGGTGGTAACTAGCCGGGCGGACTAAGAACAAGTCCCACCACCAACCAAACCGAATACAATATGTACCCCCACTGGAAATCGAACCCGGGACCTTTGGGTTGGAAATCGGTGGTATGAACCACTAGACCACAGAGGCGGTTAAAATATTCTTACGGGAACAAGTACCACGCGGGTAAAACCGCGAGGATCCGCTAGTATATTATATTATGGTACCACGCAGGCATTATCACAAGGTGCAGATATATTTTTAAATAATTAAAATTCTCTCACGTACCAGCCCTGCAAGCACGCGAACATGCAAAACACGCAACACGTCACGCCGGGTGCTCGTCACACTCGGCCGCCCAGACATCAGATACGAGAAAAGGTATTTCGGTTAGATCTCGCTTTTGACAAACCGAGAATTGTGAGTAGCCACACTACAGATTACTAAATAGTTACTAGTAACATATATATATTGCACTCCGCTAAGCCATTTAAATAAATAGCAACTCTAACTATAACGCAATAAAGTGGAATTCAGCTTGTACGGCGCAAATTACGAACGGCCATCCGTTGCATTTCTTTCTATCGCATATATTCTAGCTCTTTTGCGGACCTAATTTCTATGGATTTTCACCGCCGGCGGTGAGGGCGAGATTTGCGCGCAAGTACATCGAGTGACAGACGCCTGGTCACACTAAGACTTGGAGGCAAATAAATACACCAACCAAATAAATACACCATCAATTCTGTGACATACACCTATAAATTGTAATTAGTACCTACAAAGATTTTAGGGTATGATTGATTCCATCAATACGAAAAAAATTTACTATGGGGCCAACCACGGAGTCACGAAAAAAATCAGCTTTGTCAAATAATGTTCCATACAAAAATACAACATCTACTCAAGTGAAATGTAAGGAACAGCTGTTTTTTTGCGCGATACCGTGGATGACCCCAAAGTATAAAATTTTCGTATTGATGGACAATATCATCCCCTGAAATCTTTTTACTTACTAATTAAAATTTATAAGTGTATGTCACAGAATTGATCTGATTTCGATATAAAAAGATCAGAAACAACCAAGTTACTGCATACGAGCGCTCTGCCCGCGACTTCGTCACCGTGGAATCCCCTTTTTTACCTCCTTAGGGAGGAATTTCCAAAAATCCTCTCATAGTGCTCCCCTACACTTCCCAAACAACATACATGCCAAATTTCAGCTTCATGCGCCCAGTAGTTTCGGCTGTGAATGTCTGTCAGTCAGGCAGGAAGGCCTCATTTCCACCTGCAAGTAAGTCTTCTGCGATAAATGTCCGACAGTTTGTCAGATAGCAACTTGCAAGTGTAACTGTCTGATATTTATCGCAGAAGACTTACTTGCAGGTGGTAATGAGACCTAACGCATGTTTTATATACCTAACACATAGAATAGATATAACATTTTGAAATGAACAAAAGTAAAAAACGGAACAGGAACCAATGTGCATCGCATGCATCGCTGACTGATGTGGGGATAGAATCCAGAACCCTTTACAAACGAATAAATTGTTAGGCAAAACGACAAAACTGGCGATTTGGGAACGCAGAATGCATCAGATTTAGCTCAAAATTTGAATGTCCAGTGCAGTGATTGATCAGAGGACATTGGTAAAGGTTGAAAGCATTATTAAATATATTCAAAAGCAATATTATATCGGGATAATCACACCTTGTCTTGTCGTACTCTCAAAGTAACTCAGAAAATCTCTAGAGACAGTCAGTAGTTTGTGTATTTTAACAAACAATCTATCATTCATGGACAAATGTAATTGGAATGCAGTAGAAGTATGCATTTGAATATTCAACACGATCTTACAATGCGATATGCAAATTACATACTCGTAATTAGCGTGATAAAATAACTGTTTGACATTATCAAACGCATTAAACTGATCTGCAATTAGTGACCATTTCGTTTATGAAGGACAACGGGGCGTGCGCTTTTACCTACGTAGTACCCCGTTCGTTGGGAATATCGGGATACCATATCGCCTATGGCCCTAAGGGATAAAGGTCTCTGCTGGTGAAATAATTTTTCAAAATCGGTTGAGTAGTTTCGGAAATTTCTTGCTAAATGCAAATTTACTTACAAACAATACGCCCGGTTTTCTTGAGCCACGCTCTAGAATGTGTAGCTCCACTAACTTCCTCATATATATCGATACAATATCGCCTATGGCACCAAGGGATAAAGTGTGTCTTTACTGGTGAAAGAATTTTCATAATCGTATCAGTGTTTCAGAGATTTCTTCCTAAATGCAAAATAAATTACAAACATTACGCCCGATCTACTTATTCTTAACTTAAGAGCCACGCTCTTGTCTGTCCAGCTTCCTCAATTCTGTCCAGTTCCTTGGCTTCTTGATAAGTCACGAATCTGTTCCATGTAGGCTATTTTTGGTCTTCCTCTTACACGGTTTTACATTCAGAAATTTACAGAAGACTGGTATCCTAGGCTAGTCGCGGAGACTCGTCAGTAGTCATTTGTATTGTGTGACATAATGTAAGATACTGGTAACTTAGTGTGGGGTGTGAGTCACACCTCTTGCTTGCCAACTGTCCCGATTTAATCGGGATGTCCCGATTTCAGGCCCCTGTGTCCCGCGTCCCGACCACAGTACTGGCGGGACGCTAATTGTCCCGATTTTTTATATCAACATTTTTTTTTTTCATTTTATACCCGTCAGTATTGCTATTATATAGTATTAAGAAAACAGGTATTAAACGCGTTTAAACTAAACATAGGTGTGCCCGTGACCACGGCCGATGCAACTCGGTCGAAACGGCGGGAAAAGTCACCTATGTTTAGTTTAAACGCGTTTAATATCTGTTTTCTTAATACTATATAATGCAACGCGAAAGTTTAAAAGTGTATTTAGTATTGCTGTTGTTATTTCTAAAATAAATTCCAAATCTCAAAATAAATATATTCTTTTAGGAACAAAAATTGTGTAGTTAAATATCAAACTCCGGTAAGTCACACCTTTTTTTTTTTGTATCAAGAGGAGAATGCGAACTCAAAATTGAACTATGAATGTCACTTTAATTTGTAGTTTAATGTCGTAGTGTCACTTTTTTTCCAAATCACGAAAAGTCCCCAAAAACTCTATAAAAATAACGGTCAAAATCGGTGATTATTTCAAACCACGGTACGTCCATTGACAAGTTAAAAATTATACTTAAATAAAATGCTGATACAGGTATACTTACTAAAAATATGTTAACAAGCGCTTGTCTTGCCTTCAACCTGATGCTTACAGGTTGGCAAGGTTTTTAGAATTAGTAAATTTATGTATATCTGTGGGAAAATAAATAAAAAAATAAAATAAAAAAAGTGTATATCAATCTCAAGCACGTCCGCAACAACCAATCAGAGCAAAGTATAGCGTGCAAGATGGCCACCAGTTTGATGAATTGTCGGGAGTGAATCGTTTTGCTGTCGTAAATTTTATTGAATTTTACTGGTAATATGCAAGAAAATAGCATAAATATTTGCGTTGTGGATCCAGACAAAGCACGGAAAAAAAATGTGTCAAAAAGCCAAGAAAACACATGCCGAGAAAAAAATTAAAAGGTAAAATGAAACATTGGTTACACAGTTACACTAGCAAAGTGGTGTCTGTTGTTAAATTTTTAACATGGAAAGCAGGGTTGTCGATTCAAAAGTTAACAGTTTTTATCTAATTACTTTTAATGAATAATGTCATATTTTTTATTACAATTTATGTGTATAGGTAGATATATATAATTATATTTAAGCGTACTGGCATCTGGAACTTTGCCGCGAAAACGGTAAGTTTATACATTAAAAGAGGTTTCGGGTACTTGTTTGGTCTATAAACTATAATCAATTTTAAGCTGCTTTGTGATTTATTCTTCGTGCTTCTTAATCATCATTATTTCAACATGTTGCAATACTGCAACCCAGGAAATCCCTAACTGCAATTTTATAAAATATATTTTACGAAGTAATATAGAACTACCTAGTTCACGACGGAGAAGAACAGTCACTAAATAATTCAAAGGATTATGCTATGGACGAAATTTTAGATTTTGTGTAGGTAATTAGCTTTATCTATTTAATAATACATTATGAATAATAGTCGGGCGGGTTTTAACAAAAACAACAAAAAATCGTACATGATTCACGCCCGACTTCAAAGTACTTACGTTATTTATTTGGTGAGGAATTATTTCTTACTTTTTTTATGTGATTTTTTGAAGGCGGTTTTATTTGTATGGAAAATTAAGTATTTCATAAAAACGACCCGTCTCACAACTAGCTCCGATTGTGAGACAGGTCGTTTCTTTCTAATGCTTCATTTTCAATAACAGTCTACCTCTTTATACGACGTAATATTAGTGTAAACTGTCGTAGGTTTTAACGGAAGCTATAAGTTAAGTGTAAGTAGTAAACCGGTTGCAGTAATCACACCGTAATCGAGCAAGGAGATCCACAAAATGACGTAGAACTCCTTAAAGACATACTGAGCAAACCAGGAAAACGATTGTAAACAATATCGGAATAACGCTGTATCAGTCGGTAGAGATCAAGAACTGCTGCGGAATATTGATGACATACACAGTCAGAATTGCTATGTTCAGGGATCTTTATCATAAAGGCCTACGCAGACCAGGACGGCATGGCAAGGGATTTAAATTTTTACTAATTGAACATTCCAACGTATCGGTTCGGTATAGAAATAGGACATAAATTGCTATGCTTTAAAATGATGCCGTGGCATCCCTTTCGATACCATAGGCTATGTTTTACCTCGAAACTCCCACAGGAACGGGTATACCACGCGGGTAAAACCGCGAGGATCCGCTAGTGAAATATAACCCTAATTCCCATAAGCTGCAGGGCTGGGGGCAAAGTGAGAAATGTTATGGGCCCCGTAGCGTTTGTATAGTCAAAGTCAAAGTCAAATTTGTTTATTCAATTTAGATTGTTATTTACAATACTGTCTTGTGAACGTCATAGAAGCTACGCCATCATCGGTTCGCAAACCCTGTTTTATTTCATATATTTCGTTCGATTCGTCAAATTGAAAATGGCCTAACATATACCATAGTATAAGTATGCAACCATTATTTGCTCTTCATTTTTGTTAAATGAGAGAGAGTACTCCGCGGGTTTCTTATTAAAATCTTAATTTAGACATGATCTAACCTCAGATCTAACAGTAAACCACTTATCTATCTAGTCCTATGTACTCTGACGTCATATTTGCGTACCACTTTCAGTTTTACAACTTACCGTTTGCTTTATGATGTTTTATTGTGTGCTTAATGTTCGTAGGTAGTTAGTGCTCTATATTTAGTAGGTTTTGGATGATCTCAAGGAGCGTCCACACTTGTTGTAACATTTTGGCGTGTCCGAACACCGTATCTTTGCATCGCTAGTTTTGTTGGGCATGCGCTGTGGTAATACTGTATCAAAGAGACAATGTATTTATAAAGACACGGTGTTCAGACACGCCAAGATGTTACAAGTGTGGACGCACCTTAAGGTGCAGTAAACAGCCTGAGCCTTGTTCTACGAAAACTGCACTTATGGTAATGCATTAAGCAAGATTACCATGAAAAGACCATGTCAGTTGCAATGAGTCTCAAACGTCAGAAAAAAAAATCCTAACTGAATAAAAAAAACATTTAAGGTGTATCGATGAGCTCAGTGGCGCCGCCAATGGAAATAAATCAATTGCATTTTATTAAAGGCTTGGATTAAAAGTTTCGGTTATTTCGCGAAAATAGAAGAGCAAAATGCAATTTTTAATTGTTTTTTCATGGCCTCAAATATGAGCACCAAGTTATGGATCTCGATATTGCCAAATGTGGCCACTTTTGGCACTATAGAGATTCACGACTTATTGCGTAAGTTTGAGTTCTCAAAAGTATATTTATAAAATGCATTCCACTCTTTCACCTGCGCGAAATAACCGAAACTTTTAATCCAAGCCTTTAATAAAATGCAGTTGATTTATTTCCATTGGCGGCGCCACTGAGCTCATCGATACACCTTAAATCAAATAATCATCATCAGGTGGACCGACGATCTGGTCAAGGTCGCGGGAAGCCGCTGGATGCGGGCAGCGCAGGACCGATCGTTGTGGAGATCCTTGGGGGAGGCATATGCCCAACAGTGGGCGTCGTTCGGCTGACATGATCAATCATCATAAACATTTAGACCATCAATGGTCTATTTTTATCGACTTCAACAAAAAAGGAGGGAGATACCTACTCAATTCAACCCGTATTTTTTTAAATAAAATCTAAAACACCAACAACAGAATGTCCAAACTTCTGATCGAATTTCGTATGAAAAGTGGAATAATTTTTTTTCGTGTTTTACGGAAAGCCTCGAACAAACGTTCGTCATAATTTCCTAAGTAAACTCTTTGGCTAAACCTAGGTAAGTATAAACTTAATTAAACTAATAAACTTATTTTTCGTTATTTTAATTTTTAGTTTTTTGCAATCAATCACAATGCAATTTTTATTACAGAAAAATGGAAAATGAAGTATTTAGAAAAAATCGCCGAGCAGTCGCCCGGAAAGCGAAAGGTCGTGGGTTCGAGTCCCATCGGAGCTAGTTGTGAGACGGGTCGATTTTTTCTAAATACTTCATTTTCCATTATTCTTCGTTTATTAATAAGGGGGTGTGGGTATACCCGCCACGAGGGCCCAATGCAAATTGTTTAACGTTGACAGCTGCAAAACGTGTCTACCGAAGCACAGAGGTGCTACACAAAAGTTTTTTTGGTCACCCATCCCGTGACAGACCATTACAAAAGTTGCTTCACTGTCTCAATAGCAGGCTGAACACGATATCAGTGATTCAATACAACTGAGCACAAACTAAGATATATTTGAAAGATGTGGCTGTGCTTATAAATAAGTAGGTACATACATTCCCACATCGAAGCCATGCGCATGACATCATAAGTATTAATGCATGGGTATTTAAAGTTTATTGTAGTTATTGGTGTCACCTGAGTAAGAACCAAGGTCGTATGTTCATTTACTGGCTCTTAGATATACCATTAATTATGTTTTTATGTACAGTGATTGCAGAATGCAGTTTTAGTTTTGTTATTGGCATTGCCATTGGTTTACGTAGGTACAGTCGAGTTCATTAATATCTGTGCACTTTTGAACTTTGTCACATTAAGTTTTTTCTCATCGTCTTTGACTGTCTGTACAAATTGTCACAATAATTACTACGACAAGGTTCAAAAGACAATTGAAAATTCTAACTCTACCATCACTATATATGTATATATGAAGTGGCTGTGTTCATAATGCATAACCAGTCTTTTTTCCCGACCTTTGAAGAAAGAAATCCAAATAAGACTCATCGTGACGGGAGTAGGCTATGTGCACCTAAGTTTCGAACCGAACATGTGAATAGTAGTTTCTTTGGAATGGCCCACAAAATTTTTAATAAAATACCTGTCGCTCTTAGAACCTTGCCGATAAAGGTGCTTAAAAATCATCTCATGGCACTACTTGTTGACAAAGCCTATTATTCGGTGCAGAAATTTTTAAATGATAAATCCCCGAAATAACTCTAATTTTTATTCGGACTATTATTAATTTTATTGTTGATTATTATTTGATATATTATTATTTCTGACATTAAATTTTTGGTAAGTATTAGATATTTTTGACATTGTTTGATATTTTAATTGACAAATAATCAGATAAAATTGAATTTGACTTAGTATATAAGTGACATGGCTTGCGTCATCCTGTTCTGATATTTGTATACCTAGCATAAGGTGGAAATGTAGTGATACTAACAAACGTTCTTCCATTATTCAAAAAAGTTTCTCAAAAATTATTATTTTTTCATTCTTGAAAAAGTTCAAAGAAAGGTCACCAGAATTCCAAGACGACTTAAGAGCCTTGATTATGAGGAAAGGTTGAAGACCCTAGGATTAACCAGCTTAAAAGATCGAAGAGAGCGAGGGGACTTGATCGAAGTTTACAAGATCCTGACTGGCCACTATAACATACATGGCTTCGACACGATGCTCATCCGCAATAAGAATTCACATCTGCGAGGGCACAGCCTTAAGCTGGCAAAAATGAGATCTAATAATAACCCGCACAAGCACTTTTTCAGTAACCGAGTGGTGGAAATGTGGAACAAGTTGCCTGAAGAAATAGTCACAGCCGAAAACACAAACCAGTTTAAGAACAAACTAGATGCTTACTTCTTAAATTCAAAATAGTAAATTTCAACTGTAATAGAATTGGATACAGGCATCTATCAGTTGTCTCAACTGCCTGCCTGAATTATAGATAATAATAATAATAATAATAATAAGGAGTTACATGGCAGATTCTACCGGGCTCTCCATGGGCCCGACGTAGATTTATTAGCCTCAGTATCCTGGCTCCGCTTCGGTGATCTTTTTGGTGAAACCGAAGGTTTTGTCTGTGCAATTATGGATGAGGTTGTGATGACGAATAACTACCGAAAGTATATCCTAAGGGATGGCACAGTGGATATTTGCCGAGCGTGTCATCGTCCGGGTGAATCCCTTAGGCATATAATCTCCGGTTGTTCTCGTCTCGCAAACGGCGAGTATTTGCATAGACATAACCAAGTGGCCAGGATAATACACCAACAACTTGCTCTGAAACATAGTCTTGTGGCATCCGAGGTGCCGTACTACAGGTATGCACCAGAACAGGTCCTTGAAAATAGCCATGCCACATTGTATTGGGATCGATCTATCATTACAGACAGGACTATTGTAGCTAATAAGCCTGATATTGTATTGATAGATCGACACGAACGCCGCGCGATAATTGTTGATGTCACTGTTCCCCATGACGACAACCTTGTGAAAGCTGAAAAAGATAAAGAAAACAAATATCTTGATTTAGCTCACGAGATTGTTGACATGTGGGACATTGATTCAGCAATTATTGTTCCGATAGTCATATCTGCCCATGGTCTGATAGCCAAGAGCCTCGATAAACACCTTAAGAGGCTTGCGTTAGGTGGATGGATCGGGAGTCAGATGCAGAAGGCAGTACTTCTGGACACGGCCCGTATAGTGAGAAGGTTCCTGTCTCTGGATCCTTAACCATCGGTAGCCGGGACCTTGATCTTGCTGCCGTTGGGAACCTGCATTTTTGTATTTTTAAATGTTATATTTTTTAGTGTTATACATTGTAAAAATTTAATGTTTAGAAATATAATTTTGTAAGTATTTAAAATGTAATAAAGGGAATAATAATAAACAATAATAAATACAACTCTACGCACTTTCTTGATATCGTGCATGCGAAAATGGAGAACGGTCCTTTTCTATCCAGGATCTCGACGGATTCTAGGTCAGGGCGATCCTATAAAAATAGAGCGAGGTATCTTCCAGGGTGACGGTTTGAGTCCATTGTGGTTCTGTCTCGCCTTGAACCCTCTGAGTACACTTCTCGAGAGTTCAGGGTTAGGCTATCGTTTACGGAGAAATGGTCAAGTAATATCACACCTGCTGTACATGGATGACCTGAAACTATTTGCCCATAGCAGTTCTCATTTGACAGCGTTACTGAAGGTTACTGAAGCTTTCAGTAATGCCATTAAAATGGAATTTGGTGTGGACAAATGTGCAGTCATGCATGTAAAGCGTGGTCAGATAATGGAATCTACGGGTATACAACTTTCGGATTCTATTCATCTTAGATCTCTCTCCGTAAACGAAACCTATAAATATTTAGGTATGTCACAGGCATTAGGCATCAACGATGCTGACATGAAACAGTCGTTGCGTGAGCGTTTCTTGGGGCGCCTTTCAAAAGTCCTTAAAAGTCTTTTGTCTGGCGGAAACAAGGTTCGCGCATACAATGGATGGGTCATGCCGGTACTAATGTATTCCTTCGGCATACTTAAATGGACTCAAACTGAACTGGATGCCCTGGATAGAAAAGTTCGTACATTGCTAACAGCACACCGCATACATCACCCACGTTCATCGACCATGAGATTGTATATCCCGCGGAAGTGCGGTGGTCGTGGCTTCTTAAATGCTAAGACATTGCATAACCACGAGATATGCAATCTTAGGGAGTATTTTCTCCAAGTCGATATGGGGTCTCATAGAGATGTAGTTGCTGTTGACAATGGACTGACTCCTCTATTTTTAGCAAAAGAAAACTGGCGCAAACCTGTAGTACTTAGTACTTCCGACCGCAGCACTGTGTGGCAAAGCAAGGAGTTACATGGCAGATTCTACCGGGCTCTCCATGGGCCCGACGTAGATTTATTAGCCTCAGTATCCTGGCTCCGCTTCGGTGATCTTTTTGGTGAAACCGAAGGTTTTGTCTGTGCAATTATGGATGAGGTTGTGATGACGAATAACTACCGAAAGTATATCCTAAGGGATGGCACAGTGGATATTTGCCGAGCGTGTCATCGTCCGGGTGAATCCCTTAGGCATATAATCTCCGGTTGTTCTCGTCTCGCAAACGGCGAGTATTTGCATAGACATAACCAAGTGGCCAGGATAATACACCAACAACTTGCTCTGAAACATAGTCTTGTTGCATCCGAGGTGCCGTACTACAGGTATGCACCAGAACAGGTCCTTGAAAATAGCCATGCCACATTGTATTGGGATCGATCTATCATTACAGACAGGACTATTGTAGCTAATAAGCCTGATATTGTATTGATAGATCGACACGAACGCCGCGCGATAATTGTTGATGTCACTGTTCCCCATGACGACAACCTTGTGAAAGCTGAAAAAGATAAAGAAAACAAATATCTTGATTTAGCTCACGAGATTGTTGACATGTGGGACATTGATTCAGCAATTATTGTTCCGATAGTCATATCTGCCCATGGTCTGATAGCCAAGAGCCTCGATAAACACCTTAAGAGGCTTGCGTTAGGTGGATGGATCGGGAGTCAGATGCAGAAGGCAGTACTTCTGGACACGGCCCGTATAGTGAGAAGGTTCCTGTCTCTGGATCCTTAACCATCGGTAGCCGGGACCTTGATCTTGCTGCCGTTGGGGAACTGCATTTTTGTATTTTTAAATGTTATATTTTTTAGTGTTATACATTGTAAAAATTTAATGTTTAGAAATATAATTTTGTAAGTATTTAAAATGTAATAAAGGGAATAATAATAATAATTATTGTAAAATTAACCTACATTACACAAATAAATTATTCTGATTCTGATTCTGATTCTGAAAGTGTATAGACATTATTGAACTCGACTGTCCCTAAATAACTAATTTTTACCCTCCCGACTGCAAAAGTAGGGGTGTTATAAGTTTGACGTGTCTGTGTGTCTGTCTGTCTGTGGCATCGTAGCTCCTGAACTAATGAACCGATTTTGGTGTTGTTTGCTTTGATCCAAAGCTGACGTGATCGAGATGGTTCTTAGCTATAATAATATGTGAGTGAAGATCTGTCGAGACGTTTCGAGGTCATCAGTTCTTTAAACTTAAAGGCCTCTACAGCCGCCGGGCCGCCGCCGCCGGGCTTGTTTTCATACATAATCGTCGCAATACAATTACAAGCCCAAAGCCGAACGGGCCGGCTTTGGGTAAAACAAGAGAGACCGGGCGGACACGACAGACGACAGTTAGAGGTGTACAATTTTTAACAGTAAGTACGCAAATTTGCGAGAACGTTTTAGACGACGACATTATGTAAGCACTATCAAAATTAGAATTTGTGCCTGTGCATCACACTTGAAATTTAATTTTAAGGCGCTACTCGGAATAAGTATGATTTTTGATATAAAACTATTGGATGGTTAGAGTGTTTACAAATTAATCTGTTAATAAGATATGTATTTCTTTATAACTTTATCTAGAATCGTATAGTTTCAAAAACACGATTTTATGATTTTGGCTCGACACTTTTTATTTTTGAAAGACCTCTAAAAAATACGAAATTTCAAGATTATTTTTAAATGGGGTTACATATACTATTGGAAATTGGTTTAATTAGTGGACACCAATAATATTCAGGATCGTACAGAAGTATTTTTTTAAAATCGCTATAGTTTTTTATACGAAGTGATTTTGTGTTTTTTTTGCCTAATCTACAAAATCGGTCTCGATCCCGCGCGCGTCGTTTTCTCATTGCTATCTCGCTTCAGCATAATTTTTCCGAGTATCGCCTTAAAATGTCGGGCCGAAAAAAGGGAAGGGAAGGGAAAAGACCGGGCGATCTAAGAGTGAGCAGCGTAGGTAGGTAAGGAGTATGTATTCCGCCACCGGCACGGCATGGCAGTGAGAACTTGACCGATGGGGGAATAATATTTTGTGCCTGGTGGACCTTTTTACCCGCGGACCTTTAAGCCCCGCTCTATACCCTACATAACACGCACGTTACAGTAACAAAGTGTTAATTGCATTACATCTTACATCTCAAAAGCCCGTCGCTAGTCCAAACAAAACAAACAATGTATAAGAACCGAACCAAGGACACCGTTTCCCAATCTTTACAACGTTTGTAGCGTAACATCACTATTGGCGGTACAACATTACGTCAGCTGTGTGTGATGTGCGAAATTGTCTACCGTAAGTTTCACTTAAAACACAGTTTTATGGCCAATCAATATAAAGTAATAATTTAATGAATTATTTTCACGTAAAATTATGCAATAAGTCTTCCATCAACAAAATCATTAGATAACCGGTTGGTGTAAAAAAACGTCTGAGAAAATAAGATTGCGCTCTTATTACTCATTTATAAAGTGCCATATTTATTTTAATACTTAAATTATTATTTTTAAATGGAGAAAAGGGTTACTCATTAAAGATGCGGTATTAGAACAAAACGACCTGTCTCACAATCACAACTAGCTCCGATGAGACTCGAACCCACGACCTTTCACTGTCCGGAGAGCATTCGCATTCGCTAAGTGCTACCCCGTTGTAAATAAATAAAATAAATAAAAATACATAGAAAGGTCATGGGTTCGAGTAAAAAAAATCGCAATGTGAATGCAAAAAAGTAAAAGTAATGACTACGAATATTACTTACTACAGTAAGTATGTCAAAAATAACAGGAAATGAGAGCGCATTTTAGAAGTGCGCTCTTATTGGCCCGGCCGTTTATGACACTCCCTCCAATTATCAACTTGGTACCTATTGTTGATCGAAGCATAGATATAGATGCAAATAGTGTATATCGGTTTGTTTTATACCCAAAAGAAAGAATCCTGCGGAAATATGCTCGCCTTTTCAAGTGTGGTGTGGGTCACGTCATCAATAAATGTTTCTGGACGATGACGTAACCGGGTGCGCCTTACTTAGACTACAGCAGACAAATCTAGACGGCCATTTTTAGTATCTGACGAATAGAGGTCAGTGGGGACCAACAGATATAATATGTTTGTCTACTTACTAATGTGTACAGGTCTGGATTTGGATACAGGGTGTTAGGGGCACCCTTGCAAAAACTTAAACCATGGCTTCAGACTATCATGCTGAACAACGTACCTACAGCAAGAATTTTTTGTCGGAAATGAAAAAAAAATTGTACTTTGCATACAAATTTAGCAACTTATCGGGACATTTTGTATGGAGAGTCGAAATATTTTTTTCATTTCCGACGAAATATCTTGCTGTGCGTTGTTCAGCATGAAGGCCTGAAGCCATGGTTAAAGTTTTTGCAACGGTGCCCCTAACATCCTGTATATGTCTACCAGCAGCGCCTAGAGGCCGGGGCTTCGGTGCCGTGGCATATCGGGATATTTTTTTTTATAAAAATATTTAAAACCTGTCCTCAGACCTAACACGAGATTTTTACATATTAGATTAGGGGAATAGGATAAAATCGGATAAATACATAATTTGAGTCGTTGCGCCATCATAGTAATTATAGGTATAAAATATATTCGGTTTTATAGGGAAAATCCAAAAATAACAGACTAGGTACATTATATTTGGTATCTCCATTTTTTAGAGCACTTCTTTCCTTCCTGGTAGCATAAAAAATAACACCCTGTACGTTTAAAATCCGTGAATGTTATTTTATTTCAATGAAAAGTACCCGCGAATACTTCATGTGCATATTATCCCTTCTTGTTTAGTCTAACTTTGCAACATAAGTATATTATTAAGTAATATATGGAAGTACAAACAGACACTGATTGAAATATCTTAGAAGCAAAGTAGAATCCATTCCGTATTTGCAAACAAGTCGATTTATCCAAGGACCTAAAGCCTTGTGTACACTATTGGATAAAATCTGGATATCAGCCAAATTTAGTCAATATACTTTAGGAGATTGGTTGATTTTCTTTTGTCTAACATTCACTAGCTACTATGTCAACAACATTTCAATCTATGTTATTCTATATTCTATACTTTACTAATATTATATAGAGGAAAGATGTGTATGTATGTAATGATTAAACTCAAAAACTACTAGACCGATTTAAAAAAATCTTTCACTTTTAGAATGCTACATTATCCCTGATTAACATAGGCTATATTTTATTCCGATATTCCCACGGGAACGGGTACTACACAGGTAAAACCGCGACGATCCGCTAGTAATATAATAAAGAGGAAAGGTTTGATTTTTGTTTGTATGTTTGTAATGGATATTTCCAAAACTACTGGACCGATTTCAAAAATTCTTTCACTTTTAGAATGCTACTTTCTTCCTGCGTGACATAGGCTATATTTTATCCCGATATTCCCACGGGAACGGAAACCACGCGGGTAAAACCGCTGGGAGTCACTAGTAAAAAAATAAAACATGAAATGACATGGACGAGATTTTACTAGTAAGTGCTATATTTTACTTATCATTAACTAGCCCAGCCTTATTTCTAGTCAATCAATTTAGCATTCAGAATATGACAAGACTGGATTCCTGCCGCCTCTGTCTATATCGAACGCCAATCAGGATAGCATTGTCCTCTAGTCACTTTCACCAGAATTATTACTGAATTACTAGATACTTTATCAGAAATAAAACCATTTCAGAGAATTGACAATAAAATAAAGTACGGTATATTTCAGTTCCCAATAACTAAAACCCAGCCTTGGTTCTAGTGTAACAATGTAGCTTACCGATTATGACAAGACTAAATTCCTGCCAGCCTGCGTCTATATCGGAAGACAATCAGGATAGCATTGTCCTCTGGTCACTTTCGCCAGAATTATTGCTGAATTAGTAGGTAATCAGAAATAAAACCATTTCAGAGAATTGACACTAAAGTTTGCTATATCCCGCGTGTTACCCGTTCCCGTGGAAATATCGGGATAAAATATAGCCTATGTCACTCGGGAAGAATGTAGCTTTCTAATGGTGAAAGAATTTTCTAAATCGGTCCAGTAGTTTCGGAGCCTTTCGATGCAAACAAACAAACAATCAAATCTTTCCTCTTTATAATATTAGTTTCTAAGTATATTTTAGATTCCCAATAACTAAAACCCAGCCTTAGTTCTAGTGTAACAATCTAGCATACCGATTATGACAAGACTGGATTCCTGTCGGCTTGCGTCTATCGGATGCCAATCAGGATAGCATTGTCTACTAGTCACTTTCACCAGAATTATTACGGAATTACTAGATATTCGACTTAAGATTTACTTACTAGCAGGTTAGTTAGCTACATTTTAGTTTCAATAACTAGACTAGACCTATTTCTAGTCTAAAAATATGGTAAAACCATATACGAAACAATATTTTATTATTTTATTTATTAAAAATAAAATATACGAAACAACAATGTTATAATGTTACTAGGATGCAGAAAGAAAGAAAGAAAATTTATTTATTGACACAAACATGAGAAAATATAATTTTTGAGAACTTAACTTAAAAAATATAAGTGACAGATCTCACGGCTGCGTCAAAATAGGAAGCCAATTCAGCATGATGTCAGGTTTGTGAGACCTGACGCTGATTTTCAATTGGCACCTTATGATTTTTTTTTTTTTTGACAGTCGAGCGCCAGGTGCCCTGATGCCCTGTACTTCTGTCACTAAACCTCTAAATCTTCACGTAAAATTAACTCTATTAGCCAAATTCGTAACGAGCT
This sequence comes from Crambus lathoniellus, assembly GCA_949710035.1. Classification (NCBI taxonomy): domain Eukaryota; kingdom Metazoa; phylum Arthropoda; class Insecta; order Lepidoptera; family Crambidae; genus Crambus; species Crambus lathoniellus. The sequence continues at coordinate 13,168,614 of OX453324.1, read as the reverse complement.
AGATAAGCAAGATATTATACGAGCATTGGCCACCTGAGCCCCAAAGAACCATCTAAATTACCTTTCCAACTTCTGGACTATCTGGACTGGACTGAACCCTTCTCATTTGTCACGATTTGGGTTAATAAGACAAATCCGTGAGCCCGAGTTAATTAGAAAAGTCGCCAACTAAGAAAACACAAATGCGAAAATAATTAAATTTAGTACACACGGCGGCACATCAGACTAGACATGTTGACCTTGAGACCGCCTTTATGCCCTACGTAATAAAAGCTGTTATCGCAGTTCAACTGATGAACGTACACTCGTCAGTGTACAGTCGGGGACAAATTCGGTGAACCACCTCTTACTTCTTTTCGTGTGGCTGGTGCCTCGCCATTTACGCGCAAATCCTTTTACTATTTTGTTATGTATTAAACTAGGGTAGTACAATGTATACGCAATCACGGATAGGGACTGCAACTGAACGGTGAGACGCCAGCAACACGAAAAGAAGTAAGAGGTGGTTCACCGAATTTGTCCCCGATAGTACGTTCATTCGGGTATAATCGGGTAACAGTTTTCCTAATTCCTACTATCCTACCTCCTACTGATATTATAAATGTGAAAGCTTAGATGATTCGATGTTTGGATATTTGTCACTCAATCACGCCAAAACGGCTGAACGGATTTGGCTGAAATTTAGGACACAGATACTTTGTAGCCTGGAGAGGAACATTAGGCTACTTTTACCCCGTATAAATATCACATCACATTCCCGCGGGATAACGTCATCCTGTAGTCCATGCGTTCGAATCCGCGGGCGGAAAGCTAGTAATACTTATAAAATTAGACTACAACCACATTCATACTAATATTTGTAGTTTTGTTTGTAACAAATAAACTCAAAAAGTAATGGACCGATTTAAAAAGTTGTTTCACTATTAGAAAGCTACATTCTTCCTGAGTAACATCTAGGCTATATTTGATCTCTATATTCCCACGTGAGCGGGTACCACGCGGGTGAAATCGCGGAGAGCAACTAGTAATTTATAATGTTGTATGAAAAAGATTTTAAATTAACGTTTATTTCCTTTTTTCCTTTTGATTGTTACGCAATTCCTCACATTGACGTTATAAAGCTCTGCAGCCTGCGCTTACTGCAAAACAGTTTAAGTACAAGAACCCTCCTTCTGACGCAGTCGGGTAAAAGGGAGAGACACAAGATTTAAACTAAATACTAAATAAATAAGGAATAATCTTTCAAAGACTTCTTTAAGTGCATGTTTTACAATGTCCCATTAGGTGATACTTTCCAGTTTAATTGATAGTTTTGTATGGACTATCTGTCAAGTAACAGCTAACTAAGGTACTTAGACATTGTGAAACAGGCCCTAAGGTCCGGTTGCTCGAAGCTGGGTTACGTTAACTTTAGGGTTAAATTATGGTTAAAGTAAAATTAACCGGCGGTCAAATTTAAAAAGCGTTGTTGAAGCAGCGGTTACTTTAACGAGCAGTCAAATTACAGATTTAACGGCGGTCAAAATAACCGACAGGGTGGGGGTGGTTTAAATTTTGACATTAGTAATTAAGGAAATAGTATCAGACAACACTTTTAACCCTAAGATAACCAACGTATTTTTCTTTTACCGATGTCAAAATTGAGAACAGTTAAATTTTAACTTTTACTTTACTGTAATGTACGAGCAACCGGACCTAAGATTAATTAGGTAGGTACTTAAATTTTTAGTCAAGGCAAATACTCCATTTTTTCACCATATAATTATTTCCATTAATAACTTCACTACCGACAAGGGACATACAAAAAACACAACCATTACTCGTGTGACCATATCAAGTGCCAATTAACCAAAACCCAAAGCCGTGAAGCTTCCGTAACCATACCACAGACAAGAATTTGTGGCGCGCACTTTTGGCGGCAAAGAATGCGGCGCCATCTTTATTATTATACAGATTAGCTAACAATATTGAGTTCATGGTTATCGTGACCAAATTCGCGAGAGTAGGTTGGGCTTTAGGCTGCCGAAGGCTGCTGAATAAATTGATATGTGATGTGGGTACGATTATAGAATGAACCGGTTTTTTAGGGTTCCGTACCCTAATGGCAAAAACGGGACCCTATTACTAAAACTTCGCCGTCCGTCTGTCTGTCTTTCTGTCACCAGGCTGTATCTCGTGAACCGTGACAGCTGGACAGTTGAAATTTTCACAGATGATGTATTTCTGTTGCCGATAAGTATAACAACAAATACTAAAAACAGAATAAAATAAATATGAAAGGGGGTTCCCATACAAAAAACGTGCTTGATATTAATAACGGTAACAGATATACGCTTGAAATAGACACAGAATACTAAGTAGTACTTAGGTATATTCACTTTAAAACTAAATAATAAAATTAAACTAAAATTAATATTTAAGGGGGGCTCCCATACAACAAACATGCCGTTTTTTCTCGTACTTAAATATAGTGTCTAATGTTGTATTGATAATGGTACGGAACCCTTCGTGCGCAAATCCGACTCGCACTTGGCCGGTTTTTTTATACGTTAAATGTGTAATTCTTAAGGCGGCCATTTATATATTACTTATAGGTTTTTTCCTATATGAAGAGCAAACAAATCTTTCTTAATGTCTTTATTTGATGGTATAACATATTTTAAATGGGATAATAGGCGTTGATTCTGTAACATACATAATTATGATAAAGTTTGCTCTGACAATGACAACATAGTCTAAATATTTCTGTTTGTGGGTGGTCTGTGGTCAGTTAATTTGTTATACATTTAAACAGTGTAGGTACACTCGAAACCACATCAGGTTTAACAGTTGAACTGCGATAACAGCTTTTATTACGTAGGGCTTAAAAGGCGGTCTCAAGGACAACATGTATAGTCTGATGTGCCGCCGTGTGTACTTGCCATAGCCTATGGCATGGCACGTAATGGACTTGTAATCACTTAACAAAACCTTGGTATTTTAATTTAGTAGCCTACCGCCCGCGACTTCCTCTGCATGGAATTAAGTTATTTTGCGCTCCTCTAACAACAATATTTCGTAACAATAAGCTTAATTTCCTTCTCAGAGGTTTAATTTATCTATTCCTAGGCAAAAATTTGGTTGAATGGTTTAGGCGTAAAGGTGACAGACAGTGTAACTCTTGCATATTATACTAATACTAGCTGACCCGGCAAACGTTGTTTTGCCATATAAATAATAGTTTTATACTTACACCAAAAGTTGCCTAGACCAGACAACAGATAGCGCTAGTTATACACTACCAATAAAGGGGCTCAAGATTGGTCTCTATTTCCTACATATAAAAAAACAAGCTGACCCGGCAAACGTTGTTTTACCATATAATAGTGGACCCGGTCACCAACATCTTGTGTGTGTTTATACACCAAAAGTTGCCATCTGTTGGCTGGTACAGATAGCGCTAGTTATACACACTACCAATAAAGGGGCCCAAGCTTGGTCTCTATTTCCTACATATAAAAATTACTCTGTGAAGTAGAGTGAGTGTCAGATAACTCTGCGCGACTGGGGCATTTTTGGCGCTAGTTACAGTACATTTTTTTGTTCTAAGCTTATAGAAAAGATTAGTATTCAATTTTGACCGCGCAGACGTCAGTGATAACATACTCTTTGGAAACGGCAATGGAAGAAATGACAGTTTTGTGTCGAAGGTACGACAGTTAAACGATTTTTCATAGAAAATTACAATTTTTACTCAATTTTCCGGAATAATAAGTAGCCTATGTTACTCTCCAGCTCCCAAACTATCTCCATACCAAATATCACGTCGATCCGTTGCTCCGTTTTGGCGTGAAAGAAGGACAAACAAACAAACAAACAAACAAATAAACAAACAAACAAACACACTTTCACAATTATAATATTAGTATGTATAGTATGTATTACTCTGTGAAGTAGAGTGAGTGTCAGATAACTCGGCGCGCATGCGCGACTGGGGCATTTTTGGCGCTAGTTACAGTACATTTTTTTATTCTAAGCTTATGGAAAAGATTAGTATTCGATTTTGATCGCGCAGACGTCAGTGATTACATACTCTTTGGAAACGGTAATGGAAGAAATGACAGTTTTGTATCGAAGGTACGACAGTTAAACGATTTTCATAGAAAATTAAAATTTTTACTCAATTTTCCGGAATAATAAGTAGCCTATGTTATTCTCCAGCTCCCAAACTACCCCCTTACCAAATATCACGTCGATCCGTTGCTCCGTTTTGACGTGAAAGAAGGACAAACAAACAAACAAACAAACAAATAAACAAACATACAAACACACTTTCACATTTATAATATTAATCCATACTAATGTATGGATACTAGCTTACCGTCTGAGGCTTTTAGGCGTAAAGGTGACCGACAGTGTAACTCTCGCATTTATTTATTTACTAGCTTTCCGTCTGCGTGAACTATACGACGGCGACGTTATCCCGCGGGACTTTGATATTTTTCCGGAATAAAAAGTATCCTATGTTCCTCTCCATGCTACAAAGTATCTGTGTCCCAAATTTCAGCCAAATCCGTTCAGCCGTTTTGGCGTGATTGAGTAACAAACATCCAAACATCAAAACTTTTACATTTATAATATTAGTAGGATTTTTGTTGAGGATTTCGGGAGTAGTGCGCTTCCACCTTCAGCTTTATCATCACTTAACATCAGGTGTGGTGTGATGAAGGCTAAAGTGCTACCCTGATTAGGATTTAAAAAAAGTATTAAGTATAATGGCATTTTCACACAAAACATGGACAACTCGGCTTAAGCCTTATAAGGAAATGAGCAGGAAACTCGATGGAGCTTCTAGCTCAGCTCGCCACGTATGTAACAGATCTGCTCATGGCTAGAAAGGCCGATTGCACGATAAGAAAAAAAATAATTAAAAAACTCACACAAAATAGTAAACTCATAAGAAAATAAGTCTTTATATAGGAATATGTAAACAGACGAATCTTTACACAGCTCATCATACATACATAACCACTCCAAACAGTGATAGTAACATGATAATTAACATAAACATGTTATATTTTGACCGACACACGAGATACGCAGTGTTATCTAAATGAAAACATTCACGGCATCTTGATCATAACATTGTTTTATGTAACGCTATTTAATTTAACCAGCGGTGTACGATTAAATACTTTCATACAATAATTCATACTTACTTACATTTTTGTTGAAACGAAACTGAAATATAAAGATAGATAATTGTATCTTAGATTTACAGACATACCACAAGAAAGACGTTGAAAATGAAGTATATTAGAAAAATCCAGCTGCTTTTCGACATTTGATACCGGCTAAAAAGATGAATGACACCCTTCGATCAACAGATGCTCAGGCTCATGCGTCATGCTCGTGAACGGGTGCTGCCAGTGGGGTGGGTCTGCTTATGTCTACTTGTGTTAAAGGTGTTCGGGATATGGTTTATAATAGTATTATATAGATTTATGAGCGAGCTGGTGTGTCTCATAGTAATTTTGGTATCCGTGTCTTACAGTAACAGCAATGTTTCTAATAATTGTTTTATTTATTCAAAAATTCCTTTTATTTGTTAATACTTATAAATTTCAATATACAGCGCAGCTTGCAGTTTCCTTTTCATTAATCCTATAATATAATGTGAATAAGATTAAGATTAGAGTGTCCATTAAACTATTTGATTCCTTGTTTAGTTGAAAATTGTTTACTGTTTTAGGTAATAAGCAAAATTGTACTTAATTTAAGCGGTATTCTGTATTGTGATGGAAAGTAACCTTACTATTATGTGAAGGTAATTTTTCAAATTTGACGACTCTGTATAAGTTAAAACAGGGAGAAAAAAATAGCCATTGGCGAGTTTCTTGCCGGTGCTTCTCGCTACAAGGTCTCCTGCCGTAGGATTTGCGAACCGATGGCGTATAGCTTCATTGACGTTCATAAGTGTTGTTAAACAAACCTAAATTGAATAAACGATATTAAATTTTGATTATTTTTTTTGATGAAGGCTCACGAACTAAATCAAAACTTTTAATAGCTGAGAAAAAAGGGTTATATAAATCTACGCTCAAGTGGCTCAGTGGGCGTATATTTCCTCAGCCGTGTTTGTCAACTATGTCTAACTAGGAGTTATTGTTGATCGAAGATAAAACAGCTGATTTTATTTACGCGATTTCAGGCTCACGAGTACTTCCATATAAAAAGTTATTCGTTATACGAATTCTGCAAAGGGTTTTCAAGTTTTTTGTTATCATCATCATCATGTTAGCCGAACGACGCCCACTACTGGGCATAGACCTCCCTCCCAAGGATCACCACAACGATCGGTCTTGCGCTACCCACATCCAGCGGCTTCCCGCGACCTTGACCAGTTGCTCGATTCTGCTAACGTTAAGTCGTAATCGTGTTTCAATCGTGTTTCGATTGTTATGCTTTTTTACACACTAGTTACAAGAATTATGACAGTATGATGTGATGTGAATGTAGTGTGTGGTGTACTACCATTAGTAGTATTGTGAAAAAAGTTCACATTTCTTGTAACTAGTGTGTAAACAAGCACAACAATTGAAACACGATTGAGACACGATTATGACTTAACGTTAGCAGAATCGGGCCACTGATCGTCGGTCCACCTAGTAGGGGGCCTGCCCACGGAACGGCCGTCCGGTATGCGGTCGCCATTCGAGAACCTTTCTGCCACAGTGGCCATCGGTTATCCGTGCTATGTGTCCTGCCCACTGCCACTTCAATTGTGCAATCCTTCGTTCGATGACGTTTTTTGTTAACCTTTGGACTGCCACGGTCTTCTCTTAAGAAGACAAACGTTTTTGTGTTCTAAACGCCACGACTTTATTAGAAGACATTGCCCGTTTGCACTAAACTCGGGTTGAGCTTGTCCTAGATAAGATACATCTTAGTTTAGGAACAGCCTAAAACAGCCGAGCTAAAATTTTTGTTTGCAATGACAGACTACGTCGTAACTTAGTCATCGCCTTGCTAAGAGAATGAATGAATAAATTCAAATATTAATTGTTTATGGATTTTAAAACTGGCGAGGTAAAGTAGGTCACTGGATATTTTTATGGTTGAAACGTAACGAAATGGTTCTCATTGATTCCTTCGTGAGTTAAAAGGAGACAAAAGCTAAGGCGTTGTCTATTTTATTTGGTAAGGGTAATTCACCGAGAAAAGAAGAAGTCAACTGAGCTCAACTGTCAAGAAAAACATAATACAGTTTTTTTTTAATAAATGATGAATGACGTATGTCACATGTGTTGTGTCTCTATCTAACAAACAAGAATACAAAAGCCACAAGCTTTTCTGTTCCGGTGACAGCCGTGACAGAGGAGTCACTTGCAATACGAAATTAGCTGTCAAAATGGACTGTCGTATGATAACTGTTTTAGTTCCAAAGATAATCACCGGAACAGAAAAGCTTGTCCCACTACTCTTTGCTCACAATGCCACAGACAATAACCACTGATATAGGTATTTCTTAAGCCTTAGGTGCTCGATATTGGGCCCGTAAGTTAAGAATAGCCTAAAGTGCATTTAAGAATGTCCTAAGGTTAGTGCAAAGCAATTTTTTGTTAAGAATGTCCTAAGTTAGCTAGGAAAAGACTTAGGCGATTCTTAAGTTTAGTGCAAACGGGTGAATATCTAATAATTTATTTTGTTGTTTTTTACAGAAGACAAAATAAAATCTTCTTCCAATAAAGTCGTGGCGTTTAGAACACAGAAACGTTTGTTTTGTATAGAAGACCTTGGCATTCAAAAGGTAAAAAATGTTTATCTCAAGGAAGATTTTTGACCTAACAGTGCTAGTTAACGGTCCAATTTACCCAAAATTAAGACCAATGCCAGGTCAACAACGGAAAAATACACATTCTATCTATGTCTCTGCAAAAACAATACTTAATCATGCGTCTGCCTCTCCGAACAACAATACAACAGATGACGCCTCACGAACAAAACGCAAATATTTATGGTACCGAATGACTTTTTTTAAACGGAGAAAAAGGTCACGAATGTTACGTTCTCACGCCTAATTTTGCAGAAAACAAGAGCGCACTTTTGAAGTGCGCTCTTATATTTTTTTATCCACAAGGTGTTAGCACTTGGCCTTCATCACACTTTATATTAAGTAATGATAAGGCTGAAAAGCGCAATACTCCCGGCGGAACCCTTAATTACTGAGGAACTGGCTACTTATCTCGAACTGCCAGAACACAGCAATGCTAAAAAAAACATCGTTGTACTGGCGTGAGACTTAGTTAACCCAGTTATTACTGAAACTAACTTTTTCGGAAAAAAAATTACAACAAGAATAAAATGACCACTCATAAATATTGTTTGAACTAAGGGTAATTTTGATGTTTTTTTTATAACGATCGGTCGCAGTAAATGGGATAAGATGGTGGTAGTGGTAGCTAGCCAGGCGGACTTAGAACAAGCGCTAAAAAACAAACCGAATACAATATCAATATGTACCCCTATTGGGAATCGAACCCGGGACCTCTGGGTCTGATACCGGTGGAGTGTACCACTAGACCACAGAGGCGATAAAAATCTTATTCGCTCGGCCGTTTTTGACTCTCCAACTGGTTATCTAAAAAAAAAGGTAGGTATGTGTTGATCGAAAATCTGTCTCTAAAAATCAATCTTACTAATATTTGAAATGCGAAAGTTTGTATGTTTGTTACTCAATCACGGCGAAACGGCTGGACGGAACTGGATGAAATTTGGCACACACAGGTAACATTATAGGCTACCTTTTACCTCGGGAAAATACCTTATTCCCACGAGAAAAGATGGTTCAAAGCCACGGGCGGAAAGCTAGTAGTAAAATACAATTTATCAGTTAATCGCTTAAGCGTAACTATCAGCTATGGGTTTTTACGGGTTTCAAGACGAATTAGTGTAGGGTTTTCCACGGTTTAAAGCTACAAATAAAACTTGGTAAATGTAAGAAAAAACAAAAAAACATATTAAACCATTATATTTTAATTTTGAGCCTCATCTCATCCAAACCCAAGGAATAGATACTTTTACTTTCTAGGACTGGATAACAATTTTTTTATGACGAAATATGATTTTGAAGATCGACATGTTATACCTACCTACGTTTGTATTGCTTTCACAACCAAAAATCTGTTCAAATTATTCTGTGCAACGTATTTTTCTTATGTTTAGGATTGCATAGCTTTGGTAAACAAAAACCTTTAAAAAAGTATTATCTGCAACATAGTTAAGAATTGAATAGCTTATGACTACAAAAACTATGTCGCAGTTACTTAGTGCAACATAGTTTTAATCATATGCGTAGAAAACTGGAAATATCATAAGCAAATTCATTCCAACGACCAAGTCATTAAAACTAGCGACCAATTAACTATCAGTTTCATATCGAACCAAGTCTCATTCCGATTCTATTAAAATATCTTGTCACTTAAGCTATGCACTTTCCAATGAAGTCAAGACAGCGATATCCGCCATTTCTACTACAAAACCACGACTTACGGAAACCATAGAGAAAATCTCTTTTTTCGGGCGAAGGTCACTCATCCATACAGCCAAGGAATCACTGAACACACACAGCACAGAACACGTAATTTGAATTTTCGAAAACTACTCGGCGGGCGGAGAAATTTCTCAGTCGAGGCAACGTGCGACCGTCTCGCGTTGTGGTCGCGACGTAACTGATTTGATTAATGTGTGGTGTGGTGGGAGGTGGCTGGCAATGTTTTGCTAAACGACGGATGTCTGGGTGCCAACTGCCAGGTCCGGCGGAAAGAGGTGAAATGCTGGGACTGGTTCTGTGGGATTGTGTTGTGGAACTGTTTGATGGCTGAAGACAACAAACCAAACATTTACGTTGCCAATGATAAGTTAGGTTCTAATACGCAAGTGTCTGCAAGCTCTCACCTAATCTCTCAGTGACTGAGGATTCCGGGAGTAGTGCGCTTCCACCTTCAGCCTCATCTTCACTTAACATCAGGTGTGATAAAAGCTAATTGCTACATTGTTGTGGATAAATAAGTTTTTAGTAAAAATTTCCTTTTTTGCTGATTGTACTTAAATATTGTATTGTCATCTAAACCAAACCTGGGACCGTACTCTGAAACGCTAATCCGAAACTTCGGTTAGCCCCGCCCCTTTCACTCGATTCTGTCACGACTCGAGAGTGAGAGGGACGGGTATCCCGAAGTTTCGGGTTTTGCGTTTCAGAGTAGGCCCTCTGTATACAAAATTTCAGCTCCATCTGACACTGGGAAGTGGGTCAAATTAAGCTTGCAAGATTTGTCCCCCACTAACTAACTAAATAAAGCTTATAAAAGTTTACAAAGCAAAAATTAACGTTTCCGAAGATATAACATAACATAGCTTCTCATAACATAAGCAAGTGTTTGTAGGTTCTTAGCAAATTTGGGCGATATCAGATGTTACAGACTTGGTAAATCCTCATCCTAAGAGGGTCAAAGCCTTCCTGTCCAATAAGAACGTAAAAATGAACACATCTATACAAATAAATAAAATTGAAGTGTCTGTTTGTAATATTAAAATAACCGCTTTTTACTACATGCATATGATTATATATACGGTACATATAGCAAAATAACATTTTTTACAATTTTTGTCTGTCTCTCTGTCGGTCTGTCTGTCTGTCTGTTTGTCCGGCTAATCTCTGAAACGGCTGGACCGATTTTGACGGGACTTTCACTGGCAGGTAGCTGATGTTATAAGGAATAACTTAGGCTACTTTTTATCCCGATATTCCCACGGGAACGAGAACCACGCGGGTGAAACCGCGGGCGGCGGCTAGTTACATTATAAATCATCTACAACAAAGTCCGAGATAGCAGTAAACCAGCGGCAGCGTCTTGATAGTTTTAAGATTTCTGTCTTATAAGAAGGTGTCCTACAAAACGCAGAAACGCATAATAATTATCAAATCGCTTATTCTCAACGTGTATACCCATTACATCATAAGCACTTTTTATTCATCCGCTTATAGTTAACTGGTTGCCTTTTTTGCTGCACTGTGCTATAAGAGGAATGGATTGAGGTAAAAAGACACGTTAACTCTGACCACTACATATGCGTGTTAGATTTAGGAAACAATTAATGCTGTATCAAATCAAAATCAATTATTCATTTAGGCTGATACAGCACTTGTGAACGTCAATGAAGCTACGCTATCGGTTCGCAAACCCTACGGCGGGAGGCCTTGTTACGAGAAGAACCGGCAAAAAAAAATTGCCAAGGGCTATTTTTTTCTCCCTGTCATATTTCACACAGAGTCGTCAAATTGATATCAGTTGAAAAAGGCGAAGACTTTGATAGATATTTCTTTTGAAATGAATGGGGATTGAAGACATAAGGTTACTTTAAAACATATCATTTAAATATTTTTTTTTTTTATTTGGACTTTTAAAAGTTTATTTTCTTATGTTTATTGGTAGGAAGGAACTAGAATCATTAATGTACTTTTGTGAAATAATTACTAGAATTTCAAAATGGTTGTAACGAAACTATTATATTATCTTTATATTATTATTCTATATATAAAACTTTTGCGTAACTGACCGTCTGACAGACAACGCACAGCCGAAACTACTGGGCGCAAGAAGCTGAAATTTGGCATGTATGTTTCTTAGGGAGTGTAGAGGAGCAATAAGAGAGGATTTTTGGGAATTCCCTCTCTAAGGGGGTAATTAATTATAATACCAAACCTTCTAAATGTAACAATCATTTTCTGAAAACCGCATCTCGCGAACAAACATACATATACGGGTCAAACTGAGAACCTCCTTTTTTTGAAGTTGGTTAAAATACCTTAAGGTACCTATCCCTTTTCCAACAACAAGAATCATCTAAATCGGTTTATAAATAAAGGAGTTATGCCTAAAGATACGTAATAAATTCATACAAAATGGTAACGAAAACGACAGTATTTTCAAGATTTCCTGCAAACTACTGAACCGATTTAAAAATTTCAATAAATGGGACCAACTTGGGAAAAAACTTCATGTTATAACGTTTGAATCATTTGAATCGGTTCTGCCGTCTTCGAGTAATCGGTGTACATACATATAAAACAAAAAAATAAACGCGACGACTAGATAACCTCCTCCTTTTTAATTTTTGAAGTCGGTTAAAAAGGGGGTCCACGCAGACAAAGTCGCGAGCGGAGTGCTAGTTATGATTATAGCATCAGTCGTTGTAATCCGTTTACTTTTATTGATTTCAATGAACAGTAAGCGAGGAAATGTAAGAAGCCATACTTCACTATTCATACTTATAAATAAAACACTTAAGCTTAATCGACTTTACTTTATCCTCCTTGCATAAGCTTAAAGCAGCAAAAAAGCTTCTAATACATTGGCTACTATTAGGTGCCATTAGTGTCTGTCGCCAAGTGCCAAATAAGTGCCATGAAGTGGTTTGAATAAAATGTGTATTTAGAGTGACTAACTTTTTTATTAGATCACAGTGTGTAGGCAAACAGTAACTTAAGTCTTAGAACACGTATCAATATGGTCGAATGCTTAGGCTTCCGTTATTACATCGCCATCTAAAATAATACAACTTATACGGATTTAAACGCCATCTAATCCTACTAATATTATAAATACTAATATTATAAATGTGAAAGTTTAGATGTTTGGATGTTTGTTAGGTTCTCAATCACGCGATTTGGCTGAAATTTGGGGCACACGATACTTTGTAGCCTAGAGAGGAACACAGGCTACTTTTTATCCCGGAAAAACATCACGTTACCGCGGGATAACGTCGTGTAGTCCACGCGGGCGAAGCCGCGGAAAAGCTAGTAATATTATAAATGTGAAAGTGTGTTTGTTTGTTTGTTTGTCCGTCTTTCACGTCTAAACGGAGTAACGGATCGACGTGGTTTTTTGTATGGGGATAGATTGGGAGCTGGAGAGCGACATAGTTTTAAACCCGAAAAAATATCATATTATTTAAGTCTGATGCCATAGCATAAATGTTTTCGGAAGAAGAACAGCGTATTTCAGTGATATTTTTTATTTCTAAAAAAATATTTTCGATATATTAGCTACGCAAAATAAGTTTTTATTTTGAATTATTTTAAATATTTTTCTTTCTAATTAGACAAGGAGAGAACAAGTATCTTTGTGACGTCATTAAGTCAGTCATAATCTCGCCATAGAAGAATTCGTTTTAGAAAGAGACGGTAAAATAAGCAGCATTCAAATATCATAAAATATCTAAATTTCAACAACAGTGAAATACCCTATTAAGATAGCCAGTTTCTCAATGATTAAGGATTTCGGGAGCATCCACTTTCACTCGACATCGGATGTGATGAAGACTAAGCGTTATCCCGTAGTGGATAAAAAAAATAAAAAAAACTAATGTATCTGACCATGCTTTTCTGCCTAAAAGAATCTACAAGTTACTGAATACCACAACAACTGTGCCAAATACTCGTCAAATTCAAACATAAATGCTCAATTCAATTACCGTACAGTCATTCCTTAGTGATTTATCAACTGTTTTTAAATACCAATCAAAATGCTGAGAATTTCGTTATTGAACGAGAAAAATGCTGTTTTGACGATAATTAACCTAGATTCTGTACAGGTGGGTTAGTCTTGAACGAAATTGCACTGGAGAATTCTTGCGCTAATGTCGGACATCAAAAGTTTAAAAAAGGACTTTGTTGCAAGGCAATGAGGTTCACACTTCTAATAAATAATAATAAAAATACATTTATTCTTCACACACAAGATGGTACACTAAGCAAACCAGTTAGTAGGTACAATAACTGCCTCGAGTGTGCGATCTGGAGTCTAAACTAGGGCGACCCTGTATTTGAGGACTCCAGGTTCCCATCCGCCACCCGTCTAATGTATCAATAAATATAATTCCAAACATCCGTCTAATCGTATTCCATTATTATTCATTCATTTACTTGCAGTATACTTAATAATAAATAAATAAATATTTTCTTACAATCACACCAATTATCTAAGCCCGTATAGTTAATTTCTTAAGAAACTGTGTCTACGTGAACTTGATAACGGATAAATATATACTTATATACTTTTTGTTTGTAAATACATACTTAATATACATAGAAAACACCCAGACCAAGACAAATAGACATGTTCATGCACACAAATATTTGTCTTATTCGGGAATCGAACCCGAGACCTCTGGCGCAGAAGGCAGGTAGTTTACCCCTGCGCCAAATCGGTCGTCAAAGTAACCAACTTCTTTATTAGATCACAGTGTGAAGGCTAACAGTAACTTATATTATAACATGACTGTATATGGTCGAATGCTTGGACTTCCGTTATTACATCGCCATTTAAAATAATACAACTTTTACGGTTTAAATACTTGGTTTTAGTTAAATGAATAATATACGAAAATAATTGTCTTTGAATAGCCGAGGAATTCCGGCCGTCATAAGATAAAAAAAATTGAAAGGCATTTTTCTATTCCAAAATTACCTATTTTGCTAAGTATACCGAGACGCGCGGGGGTCCCACCGATGATGTATGATATTCTTCAATTATTTCTGCGGTCGGGAATCCTCGAAGAAATGTCTAATGCAATTTCGTTCAAGAATAACCCACCAAACAGATCTTAATTATAAGAACTTAAGATGGTCAAATTTGCCCAGACAAGATGGATAGACGTTAGACATGTGTTAGATATGCTGTATTTCGTAATATCAAGGGTTTTTTTATTTGGAGTGTCTTCATGAGACAGGATTAGGGGTAAGAGCGGAATTCAATTGCTCAGCTGAAGTGGCAGTGGGTGGGCGGGACACATAGCACGGAGAACCGATGGCCGTTGGAGCGGAAAGGTTCTCGAATGGCGACCGCGTACCGGACGACGTTCCGTGGGCAGGCCCCCTACAAGGTGGACCGACGATCTGGTCAAGGTCGCGGGAAGCCGCTGGATGCGGGCAGCGCAGAACCGATCGTTGTGGAGATCCTTGGGGGAGGCCTATGCCCAGCCGTGGGCGTCGTTTGGCTGATGATGATGATGCTGAATTTAGTCCTTCTTCTTCTTTCGAGTCGTGGTTGCGAGCTCACAAGGATGATCCCAATAGGGTATTTTACTGTTGTTGAAATGTCGATATTTAATGCTGACGTTAAAAAATATTGCAAGTAAGAATACCAAATGTGAAAAAAAAAATTGAATCTGTTTTATAATAAAAGAATTATAGTCTGTTGGATTTTGACTATAGCTGTCTGACTCTTTCTAAAACGAAATCTTCTATGGCGTGACTATGACGCTACTAACGCACTGACGTCACAAGGATAGCGTCCTGTCCTTGTCTAATTATAATGTTTGAAGTCCTATATCTTTGAAAATATTCAAGATAATTCGAAATAAAAACTTGTTTTGTGTAGCTAATATTTCGAAAAACATTTTAAAGAAATAAAAAAAAATCAGTAAAATACCGTATTAGGTCCTTCGAGACGTATTTTTATTTATTTTTCATTAAAAGTTGTATGTCAACATTTTGTCAAGAAAAACCGAGAGATAAGTCAAAGCTTTCTTGCCGCCTTTAACAAGATGGTTCAAATAGTTAATTCACATTGCGCGCCGTTTAACTGTCGCTTAACAGTTTAGGCTCGGCACCGACATTTTTCACGGAACCGGGGTCCCGTTCGAGGCTTAGGAGGTGACACATCGCAGAGTAAACAGCTGTGAAATCACAGTTTGAGATTGTTTACTAAGAAAAATAACTATGTATACTAATATTACACTACTTAAGTTTAATTAGTACAAAGATTTTAGGGGAAGATAGTGTCCATTAATACGAACAATTTTAGTATGGGGCCAATCACAGAATCGCGAAAAAATATCAGCTGTTCCATACTAAAATCACGAAGGGAAATAACGGGTGTCCCAAAAGTAGGTATAGGATGATAGAAAGAAAGAAAGAAAGAAGAAAGAAAAAAGTTTATTCAACAAAATAAATTATTACAAACACAAAAAAAATATTAAAAGAATGATGAATTTTGTTGAAACGGCTGCATCTCAGCATGTGCCACCGCCAAGGCGGTGACGCTGGTTTTCGGATGCAACCGAGACTACTTGCTTATGGCTCTATTAAAAAAAATTAAACCTACAGTCTTAAAAATAACAACATAAATACCCCTCTACAAGATGGTTGGGAGATACCACTAGCTTGGAACCTTATAATCCAACTTAAATACTAGTTAAAAATTACAAACTTATCACTAACAATATTAACGCTTATGTTTCACAATCATTACCTTAAAATGTTGATACAATACTTATACAGTTACATACATACATACATAGTAACACATACATATACTCACGCCTATTTCCCACGGGGGTAGGCAGAGACTGGATCGCCACAATTTTTTCATTGACGTTATAATATATAAAATACTTGATGTCATAATAATATTCATTGATGTAATCAATAAGCCTTATTCGCAATTCGGTACTTAAGAAGCTTCGAACGTTATAAAGCACCTTTAAACGGTAAAAAACAATTACGCGCTATATCCTGAATATGAGATTCAAACCTTAGTTCCGCATCCATAACCAAACCCAAGTTTCGTGCCACCTTTGTTGCTTGTATTATGTCAGCACCCAGCCTTACTATCGGATTTTTGGATTCAATTTTTGCAATTTGCTGCTTTGAGCCCAGTACCATAAAAGTTGATTTGCTCGGGTTTAATACAAGACCATTATCCTCTGACCAGTTAGAGATTCTTTCTAAATCCTCATTAACTTTTTTTACTGCTGTAACAACCTCACTAGGATGACAAGAGACATAAATTTGCAGATCATCGGCATAAGAATGATATTTACAATTTTGTATACATTGCACGATATAAGCAATATAAATAATAAACAGCAAGGGTCCTAAGATTGAACCCTGAGGTACACCTTGAGAGACAGGCGAATTGGACGATACCGATATAGAACCATCACTGTTGCGCAACTGAACTGACTGAGAACGTCCGGTCAAATAACTGCGAAACCACTTCACCGTTGGAATATCAAACCCGTAATATGTCAACTTTGAAAGAAGTAAGGATATATTTATCGTGTCAAATGCACGAGAAAAATCCAAAAGAACCAGCATAGTACCCATGCCAGAATCCTGCGCTTCCAAGATATGATATGTCTCAGTAAAACGCGAATGGATTGGAATGTCTTCGTAGTTTTTATTTTATTTTAAAGAAGAGACTTGTACAATTTTATCTGAATAGAATATCTGCTAAATGGCCGCCACGGGCATTTTTGCTGTGTGCAAGTTTTTCATGACACTTTCACACATTTCGCTGCTAATTTCACACATTTCGCTACTTATTTCACCAATAACTCGGCGAATATTTTGTCTATATTGCCTATGTTTTGTGGATCGTTGGCGTCGAAAGAGATCCAGTGGCATCAGATGGCAAGATCTCGGTGGCCATTTGACATCACCTCTTCTTGAAATGACGAGATTTTTCGACTTTTCGACGAGTGTTTGTAATTGATCGTGAATTTTCGTTAAATATTTGTATAACTTCGATGGGCTGTTTTATTGTGGAACGCTCCACGATTAATTTAACAACATCGACTCGACTGAAATGTATGGAACAGCAGATTTTTTTCACGATTCCGTGAATGGCCCCATAGTGAAAATTGTTCGTATTGATGGTCGAACATGAAATTTAAGAATGAACATGAAATTTAAGAATGAACACGAAATTTAAGAATGAACACGAAATTAAAAATTTCGTGGTTATTTTTTTCACTCTTGATGCTTTCGTATAACTAGTTATCTTACGGTATATAATTATATACTAAGGGATATAGCTATATTAGGGTTTTATCTATCTTACTGCGACATACATACCCCTTACTAAAGGCGCGCGTACACGGGTAATTTTTTGGCAATTCCTGGCAACAGTAAGGGATCAATCTGGAGCAATTAAGTGGAGCGATATTGCTCCATATTTTCTGGTATTGTGTGGCTGATCTCAGCAACATTTACATTTTGACATTTTACCATCGGCCGTCGTGATCGTGACGTCATATTTGGCGGGGATTGAAAGGAATTGCGCAATTTTAGTTGCCCGTATCCAACTAAAATGGAGACCATGGGACCAAAAAAGACCACAAGGGAGGCCACAAATGCGATGGAAGGATGACATCAAGAAGGTGGCGGGCAGCAACTGGACCCTAACTGCCCAAAACAGAGATAGATGGAAACAGTTGAAGGAGGTAGCTACACCAAGCTATTGGTTGAAGGCTAGAGAGAGAGAGAGAGAGAGAGAGAGAGTTGCCCGTATAAGCGCGCCTTAATAAACGTGGAGCAAAGTTACACCTACTTTAAAATAAATGTTGGTATGCCGCGCCAGACATAGACAAATATTTGAATAAATATTTGAAGACTATGCCTTCGGACATGCCAAAGTACTGTAGTATTTTATCAGAGCTTTGAACAAATACTCCCGTGCTACACATGTGTGTGTCCAAACATTTGTTCAAATATTTAATCAAATGTTTGTGCTATGTCTGGCGCCGGCAGTACTTTTAACTATAATGATGACAGAGACAACAACAGATTTACACCAGCAGCCCCTCTACCATGAGTTTTATTTACTGTAAACGTAAAACAATTTCTTTGAGAATTACTAGTTCCGCTACTGCCCGCCAGGGGCGCTGTACAGATTCGCATACTTTATTAACGTTCAAAAAATCTCATGGTGGCATATTTGGTATTCTGTGATGGTGGTAAGGGGGTAAAGCAATAAAGATATTCTGATTCTTCTCAATGTGAATGTCGTATCAAAATAGATTTTAAATTATCGTTTGAACTTTGCAAGGTGACCCACTTAGTTTGCAAACCTCTTGACCTGAATACAAGTAAAACCGAGAAGGAAATTTCTCTAAAATCTCTTTAAGGGCAGGATCTTCCAAAAACTCTGTCTTTTTCTGTATGTGTGAAGAAAATGCAAATAACATCAGATTTTCATTTTTTCAATGTTTTTGTTGTTATTTTTAGCATAAATTCACTTTTTGAAAAAGTATCCTGAGAATAATCTTCTGTATATCATTAACTAGCGGCCGCCCGCGGTTTCACCCGCGTGGTTCCCGTTCCCGTGGGAATATCGGGATAAAAAGTACATATAAACCTTCCTCTTGAATCACTCTATCTATTAAAAAAAAACGCATCAAAATCCGTTGCGTAGTTTCAAAGATTTAAGCATACAAAGGGACATAGGGAAAGAGAAAGCGACTTTGTTTTATACTATGTAGTGATATAGTGATTACCTTTTGTTCTTATATTATTCGTGAATTAGATATTAATAATTTAAGTACTTATATTATCCAAAAAATAGAAAAATAATGAGAATTTTCTTTGTTTTTGAATTTTTTTATATTCGAGTGAAAATACGAATATCGTGTTTTTAGCCACAAAATAATCAAGATTGTTTATGAAACTTCAACAAATATTTTTATCTGCTCAAAATAAAGAATGTTTGATTGTTTAATTTTGAATAAAAAATAGGTTAATTTCGATAAATTCGAAGATCCTGCCCCTAAGGAGGTGCAAAGAAAACGGCCGCAAGCTTGAGGCGTAAGAGGTCTTATAAGTGAAGTGTTGTTCTGACGGTTTAGGGCTCTTATTTATGCTTTCGTCTCGCTGTGAAATTGTTTGATACAATTACGAAATTTTTGCTTTGACAAAATTCCCTCAATCTGCTTGGGATATATGAAAAAAAAGTAAAGTTTCTGTAGGATAGGCAAAAGCATGGAGCTATACTGCCATATACTTTCCGTTTTATTCTTTATTATTTGTTGAGTGTTAGTAATAAGTTTAAAATTGTTACCATACGTTTGTTTTTGTCTTTTGGTGGTGTCTTGGGTTACTTGCACAGGTCCTGCCAGGTTACCCTGCCACAACGCTGGTATTTTACCAGCGTTGTTGTAGGGTGACCATTTTTCACCCAGCAACAACATATGCTGAGGCAGGGTCCTGATTGGCCCATCACAAAATTAATTGTTTTTATTGATATAGGTATGTACTTAATTGTTTCGTTCGTTTTTATTTATATATGTACTTAAGGATTTCGTGTCTAAATTCTACAATGGGGAGGAAAACTAACTTTTAATCACGACAGAGGGCCTAGGTGTATTGGGGGTGATGTTTTGTTGACCAATCATAACAGCTGTCAAAATCGATGAAATCTTATAACCAATCATCGACGAAAGAGTAAATTATTATCCCACAGAGTAGGGACCTCTAATCCCAAAAACGCCATCTACAAAAACTTTGTCCGTTTCTCCCCATTAAAACCATATTTTCGACTCGCGATCGCACTCGCTCGACTCGGCGAGTTTGCGAGTTGGTCAAAGAGGTAAAATAAAAACCGGAGGCTGGACAAGCATCCAAAAAGCCTGACCCTGACCGGCTTCATCCAGACGCCTGGCAACCGTAGCTGCAAGTGATCGCACATTTAACTTGGATATTATTTTTACAACTTTTCAGGACTTACCCGATCGGTGATGGCCTCCTCCATTTTCCCGCGTTTCAGCCCCGGCGCGCGAATAACATTCGCCGGTGGCGCCACCACGGCGGGCGGCGGCATGCTACCGACATTGCCGCCAGCGCCCGCCGGTATGAAACCAGCCTCCATCACGCACTACGCATCGCAGCCACTCAACAACAGATGGCGTTGTACGCAACTTAGTATTAAATCAATTCACTTGGCGCACCATAACAATAACAATACTAATAAAATACACTTAAATCCTATTATTGAAATCACTTTTGTATAACACTCAATTCACTATGCGGACGTATTTTGGATAATTACTAGCCATTATTGAGGAACTGTTTATATTTTGAGCATCGCTTTTGTTTTGAGCATTTATTGAACGGAATGCGATGATATGCACTGGTTATCACTTAAAGTGGCACTTTTTAAACACTTTATGGCTAGAAATAATATTTTTTTAAATATTTTTTTATAATCACAGCACAATAAACACGTTTTCCTGACGACGGTCGCCTCTTCTCTGCATTTCGAACAGTCTGGGTGCTGCTGTCTCGCTCGTCGCTATATCTGTGAAAGAGACAGTCGTGTCATTATGTTAATAATTGACAAAACAACATCGTGGTGCGAATTGTACAGGTTTAGTTCTCTAAACAAGATCTATGATAATTATTTAAATTAAATAGTATTTTAATGTTGCTTAGCAATTTTTTAGAAGTAAAATTGCCAGTCTAATATTGGTTTTTAAATGTCGCCCGATTTAGTATCTTTTTCATCTCTAAATATACCTACCTATCTAAAAAACCGTTTGATACAAGCACAGCCATCTCTATCGTCTTCTACGATAGAGAAGGCTGTGATACAAGGCATTCTAGCTCTAAGGGCGTTTGTGCACTACACTGAATTTTACCGATCCGACGATCCGGTTTTTTCCGGACCGATATGGCAGCAATGAAAAACATATGGGCGCTTGTGCACCACACTGAATTTTACCGTCCGTCATTTTACTTTTCCCCATTCCGGACCGTTTTTTTCCGTTCCGAGATGACGGCAATGAAAAACATATGTACGCTTGTGCACTACACTGAATTTTACCGTCCGGAAAAAAACGGATGGTTGTATTTTAATCATAAATCACTACATAGTATAAAACAAAGTCGCTTCCCGTCTGTCTGTCCCTATATATGCTTAAATCTTTAAAACTACGAAACAGATTTTCATGCGGTTTTCACTAATAGGTAGCGTGGTTCTTCAGAAAGGTTTTAATATATAATTTATGAAAGTTTTGTGTAAATTGGTAGAAATATAACGATAATAGTCGAAAGTGCCGGCAAACGGCAAGCCGCCCGGGAGCTTTCAGCAAAAACGCTGCCTAATCCTTTCGAGGTTTAAAAAAATAATGCATATTGGGATATTTCTCTTCTATAGATCTACAAAAAAGTCCGCGATAGCATAATATGTCTATCTTTTAAGGATAGCATATTATAGCCATATTATCTCTTAAAAAATGGTTACGAACAATGCGGTAATTTGGAAAGCTATTTAAACAGATACAGTATTAACCCTTATCAATCTAAATACGTTAGTTGCTTTAAGCATTTTATGCACATTATTTTACTCTTTTACACCATATAATTTAAATGAATATCTTAGGAGTTATCGCAAATAAATTAACGCACGCCAAAATGAATTTAAGCGCCTTTCTCACCAATAACACGTAATATATCTAACACCAAAAATATGGTGTTTGAAATTTTTGTTTGTCTGTCTGTCTGTCTGTTGTCCGTGTTTCACGCAAAAACTACTAAGCGGATTTTGATGAAACTTTTTTTGTTATATAGCTAGCCGTAGACATTCGATAGTAGTTAAATAATAATTTTTCATCCTGCCTAAATTTATTGTGATTTCGGTAAAATGACCCCGCAGGTACCTTTCACTGATAAGAGGATGAACCCAAAATTCTTTCTGTCTTCTACGTCTTCGTACATAAAGCAAGTAATTGCCGACGTTCCAAGGAACTCATTATTCCTCTCGTTTAAAACGCGTCCGTAGAGTGTAGTTTCAAAGAGATCACTGCGCTGCCCCGGCCAGTAAAAAACCGGACAAGTGCACAAGCTAACCATCCGTGTTTTTCATGCCACGCCGGTCCGGAAAAAAACGGACCGCCGGATGGGTAAAATTCAGTGGTAGTGCACAAACGCCCTAAGGGCGCTTGTACACTAGACGGAATTTTACCGTCCGGAAAATACGGATGATTGGCTTGTGCACTTTTTCGTTATTTTTACTCGCACGTGCAGCGCAGTTTAGGGTTTGAAACATTGAAACTACACGAAATAAATAAATTCTTACTTTTATAAATACTTACCTAATTTATGATTAAAATAGAATCATCCGTTTTAAATTCTAAGACATTCATAGTAAAAATAAACAGCAAAGACTCCCAAGTACCACAATCGGAAGACTATTTTTTCGCAATAACATATTTTGCTATTGTAAAATGGCCCGAAATTTATTTATCCTACTAATATTATATTATATTATAATATTATAAATGTGAAAGTTTAGATGTTTGGATGTTTGTATGTTTGTTACTCAATCACGCCAAAACGGCTAAACTGATTTGGCTGAAATTCGGGACATAGATACTTTGTAGCTTGGAGAGGAACATAGGCTACTTTTTATCCCGGAAAAATATCACATTCCCGCAGGTCGTGTATACCACGCGGGCGAAGCCGCGGGCGGAAAGCTAGTATATCCATATCCATACTAATATTATAATTGTGAAAGTGTGTTTGTTTGTTTGTTTGTTTGTTTGTTTGTTTGTCCGTCTTTCACGTCAAAACGGAGCAACGGATCGACGAGATTTTCGGTATGGAGATAATTTGAGAGCTGGAGAGTAACATAGGCTACTTTTTATCCAGGAAAATCCTACTAATATTATAAATGTGAAAGTTTGGATGTTTGGATGTTTGGATGTTTGGATGTTTGGATGTTTGTTACTCAATCACGCCAAAACGGCTGAACGGATTTGGCTGAAATTTGGAACACAGATACTTTGTAGCCTGGAGAGGAACATAGGCTACTTTTTATCCCGGAAAAAGAACAAATTCCCGCGGGATAACGTCGTGTAGTCCACGCGGGCGAAGCCGCGGGCGGAAAGCTAGTTATAAAATAAAAATGGTAATTTTGTATAGAAAACCGTTAAACTGTCATACTTCACACAACTGTCATTTTTTAGTCGCTTCCAAACTCAGAACAATAACTCCAAAGAGAAGGTATGTCAAAGAGTATGTAATCACTGACATTTTTGCCGCTTAGGATTTCTTTTTTTTTAATAAGTGACATTGTGTCAGGCAGGTGATACGAAGTTCGTGTCCAATCAAATTTATATGGCAAAACAACGTTTGCCGGGTCAGCTAGTAATATTATAAATGTGAAAGTTTAGATGTTTGTATGTTTGTTACTCAATAATCACGCCAAAACGGCTGAACGGATTTGGCTGAAATTTGGGACATAGATACTTTGTAGCTTGGAGAGGAACATAGGCTACTTTTTATCCCGCAAAAATATCACATTCCCGCGGGATAACGTGTCGTGTAGTCCACGCGGGCGAAAAACTAGTAATTTTAAAAATAAATTAATAACATTTCGGATATTTTTTCATTTTTGAGACCACCTCTCACCATTAGAAAGCTACATTCTTCCTGAATGACATTTATCATTGTTGGAACAGCACTGTCCGTGCCCCCATCACTAGTGAGACTACGTCTCTATGCCCCTCTCTCTCTATAGTCTCTATGGTTCGTTCGCTCGCAATGTGTCGTGTCGGGTCTCCATATATTTTAACTTAATTAAGTTTTCCTTTAACGTTGTATTTGTATCTAAATAAAACTCGGTTGTGCAAATTGAACAAATTTATTATTTCATCAACAATCATTATGCCTTATTTTATCCCGATATTTCCACGGGAACGGGTAGGTACTACGCGGGCGGGTATGATATGTATGACCGTGGAGTTTTTAATCAATTTAATTGCATTTATGACGCAAGTGAATCCACACGTTGATAGTAAAATCATGAACGATGAGTATTTAATGTATTAGATTAGATTAAACAGCTTGTAACATGTATCTAAGATTCAATAACCTAATTTGTAACATGATCAGCTTTTCTTATACGAAGATACTAAATTGTTATCCAATCTTTTTTTTTATTTTGTGCCGAGAGCATTGTGTGACAATGAAATAGGCAAGTTCAAAGATCTAAACTGTTCAGTAAAATTATAATATTCCTTAATTATAATTATTTAACCAAAAGTTTGAAGGCGGTTTTTTAAATATTGAGTAAGTAAGTACTTGTGATTTGCGAGTAATCCACAATTTAAAATACCCTATTTTAGGGAATACCTTATTTATTTTATAGGGAATCCTAGCGTTAAATCTGTTACACATTTGTATACTTGACTTAAATACTTAATGCTAGTTGGCGCTGTTGCCGGAAGTCAACCGTAAAGATAGTAGATGGTAGAAATTCCTACACTTGAGGATTTTAGCTCAGCCTTATCGTTTCTTATCCGATGTTGTGAAGGCCAAGGGCTTTAGCCAAATAACAAGATGTTGATTGGTTGTTATTGTGACATAACGTCATGACGTTATGTGACGCGTCACAATATCAACCAATCATCGACCAAAGAGTACATTATTATCCCACAGATTAAGTAGAAAGTGGACCCCCAATCACAAAACGGAATCAACCAAAAGGTGCCAAAAGCTTTGTCCGTTTTCCCCCATTGAATCATGACCCATTTGGTATTTATATATTACTAGCTTTCCGCCCGCGGCTTCGCCCGCGTGGACTACAGGACGTTATCCCGCGGGAATTTGACATTTTTCCGGGATAAAAAGTAGCCTATGTTCCTCTCCAGGCTACAAAGTATCTGTGTCCCAAATTTCAGCCAAATCCGTTCAGCCATTTTGACGTGATTGAGTAACAAACATCCAAACATCCAAACATCTAAACTTTCACATTTATAATATTAGTAGGATACCTCATATTTCGACCTGTTCCATGTTCCTTATGATATCCCATAACTTTAGAACCTAATATCTTAAGGAACACCTTGTATTATAACTTTTACCTCCGGAAGTACAGATCGCGGCAAACATTTGAGCAAAAATGGTGGGGCAAACAATCCCGCGACTTTTTGCTCAAGTTGTTTGCCGCGATATTTATACTAACTAACTTTATCGATCAATCGATTAAGCTACAAAGGTATCGACACAGTCGACTATAGAATTGCCACACTTATCTGTTCGCAATCCGCTTACCGTCGTATTATCGTAACTGGATTAACGATGTACTACGTAGTCCTACGTCGAAGATACGTTGTGTTTTTTATGATAGTAGTTAGCAAATACTAGTTTATTTTCACAATGCCAGTTTTTCATACCGCATGTTATGTCATAATTTGGCTGAAGATGGAATAGTACCTACTCCTCCCGGAATCCTCAACCACTGAGGAACAGGGTTGATTTAAATCACGATTTTTATTGCATGATTTTTTAATAAAAATCACTGATTTAAATCAATATTCGAAAAAAGAATTAATTAAACGCTGGGAGGTTATATTAATCAACTGTAATGTTCGAAAACAATTTTAGTACAAAGTACGATAGACGCAAGCTAAGTTATAGATCTAACACAATAAAAATAAAAAATCAAAAATTTTCGGTTTAAAGAAACAAACAAAATATACCTACACCCTAAACTCAAATAGTTTTTCTGGTTGATTTTACATTTTAATTTTTCTGGCAGTGTTGTACACGAATTCTATTAAATTAAAATATTGCCCTCAAGCAAAACTAGGGTAATTATTGGAAAATCTAATAAAAACCAAAAAAATTAAATTATTCAAAAAAATCACGATTTTTTAATTAAAATCATATTTTTTGATTAAAATAAAAGAAATCATGATTTTTTTCAACCCTGCTGAGGTGACTGAACTGACTATCTTAACAATTATACTATAGTTATTTAAATTTTTACTTTTTTGCATTCACAATGCAATTTTTATGGTTGAAAAATGGAAAATGAAGTATTTTAGAAAAAATCGACCCCTCTCACAACCAGTTCCGATGGGACTCAAACCCACGACCTTTCGCTATCCGGGCGACTGCTCTAACCGCTGAGCTACGGAGTCGTTAAGCAGTCCGTAGCTGGTCGATTTTTTCCAAAATACTTCATTTTCCATTTTTCAATTATACTATATCCTAACTGCCGGAACGTCTCCGGAACACCACAATGATGAAAACATTGTTTTTAGTTAGAAATAAATAAGCGAGATTTGAATCTTCAGACTTGCCTTGGTGACAAGGCCTAAGCAGCCTTCTTTCAGTATTAATAGAAGGATCAAACTTAAAATAAAAAAGTCAAAATCGGCCAAGTGCGAGTCGGACTCGCCCATGCCAGAGCCACTTAACGTACCGATTACATACACCAAGCAAAAATACCACAAGCATTTTACGCCAGAAAAATTACTTTGTTTTTCATATGGGGTAGGCAAGGGAAAAAAATTACATCCCCACTTCACGTTTAGGAGAGGTAACCTAATTTTTTTTTTCTAAATTTTACTTCACCACTTGTCGGCTTCATTAATATGTATATTCATGCCAAATAACAGCTTTCTAGTACAAAAACACGAGCTATGAGCTAGGCTGGGGACAGACAGACGGACAGACGGACATGGCGAAACTATAAGGGTTCTTTTTTGACTACGGAACCCTAAAGTCTTAGGTAGTACGTAGGTAGGTATACTTAGGTCATTAGTACAACAATAAGCGTTCCGCTACCAATTTTCTAGCCTTAGCTTTTCAGGCTTCTTGTCAATGAACTTGACTTTTTGTCTCTTTCTATTTCAGCGGTCCATTGTTTAGCTTCTCGAGTTTAGCTGCAGTTTAGTCTTTAACATTTCGCAGTCACACTTGGCCAATCAACTGAGCCGCCTTGACATTCAACGTCGTTAGCCGTGTTTGGTTTATTTTTGAAACAGAAATGAACGTCGCATATTTTGTCTCAACATTCAACAATTTATAAGCGTTAGGTTAGAGTAGAGTATATACACGGTAATTTTTTTATCACCCTGGATAATTTTAGGGATTATTCTACTCATGAAAACAAACAACTTTTATTATGGGAACAACACTGAAATCGCGAAAAAAACAGCTTTTTATTTTGTTTTTAAACTTAAGATTAATTTGTGATGGAAAGTGACTTTACATATTATATTATGTTAAAGTCAATTTTCAATTTGACGACTCTGTATGAAATATGACAGGGAGAAAAAAAACTGCCCTTGCGAGTTTCTTGCCGGTTCTTCTCGTTACAAGGCCTCCCGCCGTAGGGTTTGCGAACCAATAGCGTAGCTTCATTGACGTTCACAAGTGCTGTATCAGCCTAAAATGAATAAATGATTTTGAATTTTGAATTAATTAATATTTACAAATATATCGTCAAAACGTAAACAACGCGTTACTATAAATAATCTAATCTTAATGGACTACTTACAAATAATCTATTCATTCTAAGTAAGCTTCGTTGTACACCTCAAATTAATCTTATTATAAAACTTACGTCACAAGCCCTCAATACACAAAATAAAGACTATTCTACGCAAAACAAGCAAATGTCTGTTTGATAGAAACCACAAGCTATGCTCATGTAACGTAAGTTAATTAATTTTAATGAGAGAACTAGTTATAAAGGACGACGGGACAAAACGTCCCCCCAGAACCCATTTACGACCAACAGGTTTGAAATGTATCTCAGGTGAAAGATACAATTTTTTACTATGGCGACATCCCTCAAATGTGTGGGAATTCTGGGAAAAAAATATTTTGATGTTGTTATTTACTACGAAACTAACAATTACGTTAATAAAAAAAAATCTTTGATTTTGACATTGAATATAGCTCTTAATCTCTTTATAGATACGTATGAAATTGTCGACACACATAAAATGTATGTTGGAGGGAGGGACGGGTCCCATACAAATTTGCCCATTGCCCTTAAATTTTTTAAATTTTAAATTTGGGAAGGGTTTTCCTGTCAAGGGTTAAGGCGAGTATTTTAAAAGGTCCCTTGACTGCACTGAGAAATTAAAAGAGATTACTAAGTTTTATAACAAGAGAATTTTATTATAAAACTTCGTCACAAGCCCTCAATACACAAAATAAAGACTATTCTACGCAAAACAAGCAAACGTCTGTTTGATAAAAACCACAAGCTATGCTCATGTAACGTAAGTTAATTAATTTTAATGAGAGAACTAGTTTTTTACCTATTTTTAACACCTAGTTTCGCATTGATAAAACTTGCTTGGCATCTCGATGTAGCTGTGAGAAAATACGTCGATTTGAATTTAATTTAGACATTATTATTTCCATAATAATGTCCTCTAACAATGTCCAACTCCTGCACCATGGACGACCTAATAGAGGGCAATGAGTTGGCAGTAGCGGTCGCTAACTACTGGTCCGCCAAAATATAGAGAACCACTGACACGCAAAGAAGAATTATTATTTAAATATTTCTATTTGAGATTTATGCAAATACTAGCTTTCCGTGGACTACACGACAAGACAATATCCCGCGAGAATGTGATATTTTTCCGATATAAAAAGTAGCCTATGTTCCTCTCCAAGCTACAAAGAATCTGTGTCCCAAATTTCAGCCAAATCCGTTAAGCCGTTTTGGCGTGATTGAGTACCAAATATCCAAAGATCTAAACTTTCACATAGCAGGATAAATATTGATCAATTTTATTTCATTTTTTTGTCTACACGTCTATAGACACTTTGTCCAACTCCTTTTTATCACGTAGTTTAGGACATATATTTTGTCATCATTTATTTGTAAACGAATGTCAGCAATTGTATAAGTTGGTCTACGCGGTAATTTTTTAACACCCTAGATAATTTTAGGGATTATTCTACTCATGAAAACAAACAACTTTTATTATGGGACCAAAACTGAAATCGCGAAACAAAAACAGCTGTTCCATACATTTTGATTAAATATTTTTGCACTTTTTTTTCGCGATTTTTAAGTTTTGATCTCATGACACTGGGAAGTGGGTCAAATTAAGCTTGCAAGATTTGTCCCCACTAACTAACTTAACATACTAACTAACTAACATGGCAAGTTAATAAAAAGCTTGTAAAATAGTCCCATGACATGTGTCGTGTTTCCAGCACGCGTAGCATGACAAACCCGAGAAGAGTTTTGTCTACCTCGAAAGTCTATAATTGACAGCCGAACAATAGGTTTGTCCTCAGAACAATAATTATTGTTCCGAGGGTTTGTCTACAATGAAATGTCATTTTTGACGTTTCGATATAAACATAACCTTTCTTGAGTTCATCATGCTACAAGCTTTCCTGTTCCGGTGACAGCCGTGACAGAGGAGCCACTTGCAATACCAAATTAGCTGTCAAAATGGACTGTCGTATGAAAACTGTTTTAGTTCCAAAGATAATCACCGGAACAGAAAAGCTTGCTGCACTATACCCGTGCTGCTGCACTATAGAGGCGGTATATAATGGTAGACCATAGAGGCGATAAAAAAAAAAGAAAATACAAATGTAGTTTTCATTGAAACTGGATATTTTTTCGCTAGCACACACAAACTCTGAGACACATTATTTTCTTGGGCCGCTGCCAAACTTCACACCATACCATCATTACTTATAACATGAAATGTTATTTGATCATTTATGTAGAAGTTATTGAGGCATTTTTTCTCATTTTCGTAGACATTATCGAGGCTTTCGTCTTAGTGGACTTACGATTGAATTTTTTTATATTTCATTGCAATAAAAAGTCCTTAATTAGTGCTTACATTAGTGGGTTTGATTCCCGAACAAGATAGATATTTCTGTGCATGAACATGTCTTGTCTTGGTCTGGGTGTTTTCTATGTATATTAAGTACTAGCTTTCCGCCCGCGGCTTCGCCCGCGTGGACTTCAAGATTCAAGATTCAAGATTCAAATTTGTTTATTCAATTTAGATTGTTATTTACAATACTTGTGAACGTCATAGAAGCTACGCCATCGGTTCGCAAACCCTACAGCGGGAGGCCTTGGAGAAGAACCTCCAAGGGTTGTTTTTTTCTCCCTGTTTTATTTCATACAGAGTCGTCAAATTGAAAAATGACCTTAACATGGTATGACTAAGGTCAGTTTCCATCACAATTACACAATGGGTTATGATAAAAACAGTTAAGTATAGGCGAACTAATGATCATAGCGGTGAACAATTTTCAATTACTTAGGAACTCTACTTAAATCTTTAATATTAGTTAAAAACACCTCAAAGTCCGAAATACCTCAATGTCTCAAGACGAAAGTCTTTGACCAGTGTGTGTTGCCAGTAATGACCTATGGAAGTGAGACGTGGTCTTTTACTATGGGTCTCATAAGAAGGCTCAAAGTCACCCAGCGAGCAATGGAGAGAGCGATGCTTGGTATTTCCCTGCTCGATCGAATCAGAAATGATGAAATCCGCAGGAGAACTAAAACAACCGACATCGCTCGAAGGATTGCATCATTGAAGTGGCAGTGGGCGGGACACATAGCGCGGAGAACCGATGGCCGTTGGGGCGGAAAGGTTCTTGAATGGCGACCGCGTGCCGGACGACGTTCCGTGGG
This sequence comes from Crambus lathoniellus, assembly GCA_949710035.1. Lineage (NCBI taxonomy): Eukaryota > Metazoa > Arthropoda > Insecta > Lepidoptera > Crambidae > Crambus > Crambus lathoniellus. Next base: position 13,137,361 of record OX453324.1, on the reverse strand, counting down.
CAGGCCCCCTACAAGGTGGACCGACGATCTGGTCAAGGTCGCGGGAAGCCGCTGGATGCGGGCAGCGCAGGACCGATCGTTGTGGAGATCCTTGGGGGAGGCCTATGCCCAGCAGTGGGCGTCGTTCGGCTGACATGATGATGATGATGATGAGTTAAAAACAAAAGACAATTCTACTATATTCAGGACGTTATCCCGCGGGAATGTGATACTTTTCCGGGATAAAGTGGCATATGTTCCTCTCCAGGCCACAAAGTATCTGTGTCCCAAATTTCAACCAAATCCATTGAGCTGTTTTGGCGTGATTGAGTAACAAACATACAAACATCTAAACTTTCACATTTATAATATTAGTAGGAAGTAGGATGTATTTACAAACCAAAATAATTTAAATATATATTTATCCGGTAGGTATCAAGCTTTCCATGACACAGTTTCTAATCGAAATTTACATGGGCTTAGATAATTGGTGTGATTATAAGAAATTAATTACTTATTTATTTATTTATCAATAATATAAAAATGTGAATGTTTTTTTGAAGTGATTTTTGTATAGGGATAGTTTGGAAGCTGGTAAGTGTCGATTCGTTGCTCCGATTTGACGTGAAAACGGACAAACAAACAAACACACTTTTACATTTATAATTATTAGAATGAATTTATATTTACGAAAGAAATATACTACTTTCTTACCAAATTGTAGTACACACCTAATTTACAAACTATGCTAATTATTATGTTACAAAACAATAGTGTCAAATATGACATGTTTGAATACTTTGAATGCAAATAGAGTACAAGTATACGCACATCTCGTTAGCATTGTTATGTAAATGTAGTTTTTGTTCATTGAAAAACTGTTTATGAAACTGTACTTATATTAAACATAGGTACCGTTAAAGAAATTAGTTCTATGTAGAGTAAATATAGCACGTTTAAAAAAATACTTAAGTAAGTACCTAATATTTAAGAAAAGACGAAGCTAGAATGTAAAAAAAATACGGATACCCACAAATATTTAACTTTTTACTTTTTTGCATTCACAATGCAATTTTTCAACCTACAAATAGACAAAATGTACTTTACATTATCAAAAAATAAATATCAATGGAAATTATTTTTACGATGTTGCATTCACAATGCAATTTTTCATCAAGTACTTACTGTCAATATTTAAAATGAAATAGGAATTAGAAAAAATCGACCCGCCTCACAACTAGCACTCAAAATTTTCTCTTTAAAACACTTGTAAAGTACAGACATGTAGAATTTACCCATCCATTTCTAAAAAACAATAACAAACAAACAGACCTCCCAAGTCCCAACTCGACTCGACAATATCGATGACATCTCAGTTGAATCGATAACAATGCATCGATTATTCGCGCTTGACGACGCGTATCGAATCAAACGATAAACGTTGAAGACGCCATAAATGTGAGCTATGCTGAGGATTTCTCGGAAAACCGCAGGGGGGCAGAGGAAATTGACTGGGGTTTCAAGTGTATAATAAGTTTTTAGCAAAAATTTCATTGAAAAATGGAAAATGAAGTATTTAGAAAAAATCTACCCGTCTCACAACCAGCTCCGATGGGACTCGAACCCACGACCTTTCGCTATCCGGGCGACTGCTCTAACTACTGAGCTACGGAGTCGTCCATTTTTCAACCATAAAAATTGCATTGTGAATGCAAAAAAGTAAAAATTTAAATAAAAAATTCATTTTATGACAAGCTTTTTTGCTGACTGTACTTTAATATTGTATTGTCATCTGAACCAAACGTGTGTACAAAATTTCAGCTCCATCGGACACTGGGAAGTGGGTCAGATTAAGCTTGCAAGATTTGTCCCCCACTAACAAAACATACTAACTAACTAACTACTAAGATGGCAAGTTAATAAAAAGCTTGTAAAAAGCTAGCCAGGCGGACCCAGAACAAGTCCTACCACCAACCAAATCGTTGAGGTTAAGCAACTTCCGCAATGGTCAGTCACGGGATGGGTGATCAAAAACTTTTCATCTCGAGCTCCTCCGTGCTTATGAAGGCACGTGAAGCCGTTGGTCCCGGCTGCATTTGCAGTCGTTAATACCCACCAATCCGCATTTTGAGTCCGAGTGGTGCGTCATGGCCCATTCTCCTTATCCATCCATAAGAAAGGCCAGTGCCCCAGCAGTGGGGACATTTAATGGCTGTGCAATGATAAAAATATCGTCTGATGAGCTAGCTTCGGTGAAAAGCAGTATAGTCAGACAGAATTGAGGAAAGGGCAAGACTAAATAGAAAGAAAGAAAGAAAAGACATTTATTATAACACACAGTCTCCGAAGCTCAGTGGTTAGAGCATCAGCCCGGAAAGTTCGTGAAAGGTCGTGGGTTCGAGTCCCACCGGAGCTAGTTGTGAAACGGGTCGATTTTTTCTATTACATACTTTATTTCCAATATTTTCATAATAAAAAATGCATTGTGAATGCAAAAAATAAAAATAATCAGTAAAATATCCTATTCGGATGCATGCGGGAGAGTTGAGGTTGTGGGGTACTCTAAGGGTACTCTACACGCATTGTGGCTAACTTCACGACCGCTAATAAGATTGAATCGCACTACTAATACTCTGACGACCAATTTAGAACAGGGGTAGGATACCTGCCTTCTGCGCCAGAGGTTTCGGGTTCGATTCCCGCACAAGACAAATATTTGTGTGCAAGAGCATGTCTATGTCTGGTTGTTTGTTTTCAATGTATTTTAAGTATGTAAATAATAAAATAATAATAAAAAAAGCTTTATTGCACACAAAGAAAGAAACAATAACACAAAGAGACATAGTTATGAGAAAACAGACAACAGGCGGCCTTATTGCTAAATAGCAAATCTCTTCCAGGCAACCTTGGGCGAAAGAAAAAAATAAATGAAAAGAACAGAGGGGAGAGGGTGCATAAAAAGGATAGAATAAGTCTAGAATGACAAATAGAAAAAACGGCCTTATTGCTAAATAGCAATCTCTTCCAGGCAACCTTGGGCGAAAGAAAAAAATTTATGAAAAGAACAGAGGGGAGAGGGTGCATAAAAAGGATAGAATAACTCTAGAATGACAAATACAAAAAAATAAGATAATACATAAACGTATGTATTTACAAACAAAAAGTATATAAGTATATATTTATCCGTTATCTAGTTTCCTTAACACACAAGCTAGGAAATCGGTGATTGTAAAAAAAAACTTCTTACAGTCGTCGTCGTGCATAGTCAACAGTGCATCAAGCTTGACAACAGACGCCACCCGCGGTAGCCCATCTTTCTGCAGCCACACCTAGCGTCACTCAACTATTTAATGACCACACCCACAGCCGTCTCTATCGTCTTCTACAAGCCATGCTATGATACGGAACGGCAACATTGCTGTGAACCGGTTTACTCCTCAGAGTACTAAATCCTATGGAGGTGGCATACCTACGAAAAAGTGAGGTATAACTAAGTCACAATGTAAGAAAATCTTGGAATTCAATTTTAAACTTCTTCTAATTGTCGTATTAATCGGTCCAGCCGTTTCAGAGATTAGCCGGAACAAACAGACAGACAGACAAAAATTGTAAAACATGTCAGTTTGGTATATGTACCGTATATTTAATCACTAGCGTTCCGCCCGCGGCTTCGCCCGCGTGAATTACACAACGTTATCCCGCGGGAATGTGATACTTTTCCGGGATAAAAAGTAGCCTATGTTCCTCTCCAGGCTACAAAGTATCTGTGTTCCAAATTTCAGCCAAATCCGTTCAGCCGTTTTGGCGTGATTGAGTAACAAACATCCAAACATCCAAACATCCAAACTTTCACATTTATAATATTAGTAGGATATGCACGTAGTAAAAAGCGGTTATTTAATGTTACAAACACACACTCCAATTTTATTTATTTGTATAGATGTATAGAAGATATGCCATCTCCATAGGATTCAGTACTCGAGGTTTACTCTCTGTTTACCTGTCAAACGGTGCAAACGATGTCAAATCGGTTCACTTAAAACAACGTTGCCAACTTTATGCGCATGGCTTGTAGAAGACGATAGAGATGGCTGTGCCACACCATACACCAACCTATCCTTAATCCTGCGAATAGCAATCGGAATTAAGTAGAGCAAGACAGAGTCGGGCTGCATCAAATTGTCCGTGAACAATCGATTGGGGCGATTCGATATAGATAATCGATTATAGATGAATATTTTTAACTGAATACAGTTTTAATAGTCTCGAGTAGCGATTGTGTGGCGGTAGGAGCAGTTTGTTGGCACTGAATTGGAATATAATCTCATAATTATTTAGTAACAGTCAAGCGCCTCTGTGGTCTAGTGGTTCATACCGCCGATTTCAGACCCAGAGGTCCCGGGTTCGATTCCCAGTGGGGGTACATATTGTATTCGGTTTGGTTTGTGGTAGGACTTGTTCTTAGTCCGCCTGGCTAGCTACCACCATCTTATCTAAGTCTGACGCCATAACAATGATGTTTTCAGCATTATTGTGTTCCGGCAGTTAGAGATAAGATATAGCCAGTTCCTCAGTGATTGAGGATTCCGGGAGTAGTGCGCTTCCACTTTCAGCCTTATCACCACTTAACATCAGGTGTGATGATGGCTAAGTGCTACCCGTTGTGGATAAAAAAGTGATACTTTAATACAAATATCTTTCTTTATTGCATTGAAATAAAACCCTTTCGGACGACTTCGTCCACTTTCCTACCTCGTCCATATTCCTAACTCGTGCATGTCACAGTCTTAAGAAAATAAATATAAATAAGCTAAGCATAAAGCAGCATAATGTTCTAGACTGTACGATGCCTAAACTACTAAACCAAATACGATGAATTTTGACAAAGAGGCAAAGATAGACACAATCTACTTTTTGTGTTATTTAAGTGATGGCTTATTTAGGACCGGAACAGTTTAATTTTTAATTATAAGTGTACAACTTAAAGAAGTTTTGCATAAACAATTTATTTTTATGATAAGCTTTTTTGCTGACTATTTAAATATTGTAGTCATTTTTTTAATTAAATTAATTGTAATTGGACTTAAATTGCACAATTTTAATAATTGATCATATTAAATATGAAATGTATTGTATGCAATTCGATTCTGTTGGTAAAACGTCAAATTTGCCCATCATTCTTTAGCCTGCAAGATTTGGGCCGAACGGACATAAACATGCAAATTAAATAAAAGCTTGTAAAGAGAAAACGCATTGCTGTAACCGCAAAACTCGAAACCATAAAAATCGACGACTAACTCCGACAGGTAACCCATCTCATACCCGGCCTCTCAGAACCCCGCTTAACATCAACAATCTCAGCAGCATTGTAACCAGACACGTCAAGGAGGTCGGTTGGTATGCCGTACTTCACGCTCTGTTTCTCACATAGATGTCGCTGCGAATAAAAAAAAAACAGTATTTTCCCACGCATAGCTGTTGTCAGCTTGTTGTGTGTAACGGTGATGTTGAGGCTTCAGGTGTGATGAGTAAGACCTTTGTCCAATCAAAGCTGTACCACAGAACTATCTGCTACCCAAGTAGCACACAGGCTGAATGTTCAGCAATAAGATAGCCTTTAAGGCACCGATTCCCGAAAATAGGGTACTTATTTTAAATTATGGATTACTAGCTGACCCGGCAAACGTTGTTTTGCCATATTAATTATAGTGGACCCGGTAACCTTCGTATCACCAACATCTATTATAGATAGACAGATGAAAATAAATGATCGCGAAGAAGTTTTATACACTGCCTACAACAAATGTCACTTATTAAAAAGTAGGTAATCCAAAGCGGCTAAAACGTCAGTGATAACACTGATAACAATACTCTTTGACATACCTCTTTGGAAGCGGCTATGGAAGAAATGACAGTTTTGTATAGTACGACAGTTTATCGATTTTCTATACAAAATAATCATTTTTATTTTATAATTTTCAGGAATATAAAGTAGCCTATGTTACTCTCCAGCTCCCAAACTATCCCCATACCAAAAATCGAGTCGATCCGTTGCTCCGTTTTGACGTGAAAGACGGACAAACAAACAAACAAACAAACAAACAAACAAACAAACAAACAAACAAACACACTTTCACATTTATAATATTAGTATGGATTCGCAAACCACAAGTACTTAAAATTTGGAAAAAATATATGTTATTTAACAGTTATTTATCTAGTGCTTCCGGCCGTTTTTTTTCGATTGGTGATTTTTTTACTGTGTCAAATAAAATCCCAAACATCCGTCTAATCGTAATCCAAATATCCTATTACTTGCAGTAGGTACCTATTTAGTTAATGAAAAATATACGAAAATTGTCTTTGAATAGCCGAGGGATTCCGGCCGTCATAAGTTTAAATTTTTATTTATTTAATTTTTAATTGAATTTTAAGTGATTTTCGATTTGCGGGGCGCTCGCGAGTTCACAGCTCACTGACGGCTGCCGCTGCGTCCGCGTGAAGTGTATCGCGCGCGGCCGAGCAAGCGTTAGCGTGCCTATTTCGGTCGGGAATCAACGCCTTAACCAGTGTTTAGCTTTACTAAATATATAGAAGGGTTCCAGCTGACATTCAAGACTGCACAAGAGAATGATTTTAGAATCCTAAACAGCCAAGCTGATTAAGAGCTGCAAAAGGGGGCATAAATTAAGAAATATTGAAAAAAAGTTTTAGAAAAATCGACCCGTCTCACAACCAACTCCGATAGGACTCGAACCCGCAACCTTTCACTGTCCGGGTGAATGCTCTAACCACTGAGCAACGGAGTAACAACATAAACATACATAAACTCACGCCTGTTCGGCCTGTTTCCTATTTTTTTATCCACAACGGTGTAGCACTTAGCCTTCATCACACCTGATGTTAAGTGGTGATAAGGCTGGAGGTGGAAGCGCACTACCCCCAGAGTCCTTAATCACTGAGGAACTGGCTATCTTATATCTAACTGCCGGAACACAATAATGCTGAAAACATCATTGTCATGGCGTCAGACTTAGATAAGACGGTGGTAGCTAGCTAGGCGGACTAAGAACAAGTCCTTCCACCAACCAAACCGAATACAATATATACCCCCACTGGGAACCGAACCCGGGACCTCTTGGTCTGAAATCAGTGGTGTGAACCACTAGACCACAGAGGCGGTCCTATGGGGTTAGGCAGAGACTATGGATCGCCACTTGCTACGATCCTTACACTACACACTCATTTCGCTTCATTCTAAATCGTACAAGGTTAATACTGACCCCTATTCGGTTGTGCACACGACTAAACTAAAAACTAACCTTAAAAAATCTCTAATTTTAATCAAGTTTTAGTCTAAAGCTATTCCGTTAGACACGCTAATCTAAACGAAAAAATGACTAAAGTTCGACTAATTTGAATTGATGATGTTGCAAGTATAATTATTGTGATGTGAAAACCCAGTTTGATAGCACTAAATCTGAATTTAGTCTAGTTTAGTCTTATTGGTGCTAGCCGATTCGGGCCCATTGTATGGAAGGCTTGCTGCTGGGAGCAAAGGTAAAGACTATGGATCGCCACCTCCACGATCCTTACACTACACACTCATTTCGCTTCATTCTAAATCGTACAAGGTTAATACTGACCCCTATTCGGTTGTGCACACGACTAAACTAAAAACTAACCTTAAAAAATCTCTAATTTTAATCAAGTTTTAGTCTAAAGCTATTCCGTTAGACACGCTAATTTAAACGAAAAAAGGACTAAAGTTCGACTAATTTGAATTGATGGTGTTGCAGTATAATACGGTATTTTACTGATTTTTTTTTATTTCTTTAAAATGTTTTTCGAAATATTAGCTACACGAAACAAGTTTTCATTTTGAATTATCATGAATATTTTCAAAGATATAGGACTTCAAACTTTATAATTAGACAAGGACAGGACGCTATCTTAGTGACGTCAGTGGGTTAGTAGCGTCATAGTCACGCCATAGAAGATTTCGTTTTAGAAAGAGACAGCTATAGTCAAAATCAAACAGACTATAATTCTTTTATTATAAAAAAGATTCAAATTATTTTTTCACATTTGTTATTCTTAATTGCAATATTTTTTAACGTCATCATTAAATATCTACATTTCAACAACAGTAAAATACCCTATTGTGATGTGAAAACCCAGTTTGATAGCACTAAATCTGAATTTAGTCTAGTTTAGCCTTATTGGTGCTAGCCGAATCGGGCCCATTGTATGGAAGGCTTGCTTCTGGGAGCAAAGGTTACACTACCTCTAAAGTTTTTGTTGCCACTTTGCCAAATTAATATTTATTGCAACTCCTTTCATTATATTCCTTTATTAAATACCTTTAAATTGTCAACCCAAAAAGGATACATTGACACTTCCAAGCCGTATCAAAACAGTATTTCAGTACGTGAATCAGCAATTTGGCTTGAAGCCAATACAAGGGTTTACCCAAAACAATGGCCACAAACTTTAACAGACAACTTTAAACTTTAAAGCTTTGACAATAACGTTCACGTCAAAAGTATAACAAAGTTAGCAATACCACAGAATAAATTTTACCAGTATTCCAACTTCATATAAAAGGACGGAACACGAGTTATGACTCATATGTATCTCCTTCTCTCTCGGTATTAACAGCCCCCTAAATTTTGACGGAATAGAGTTAAGATCGAAAATCACCATTTTAGTAATGATTGTAGCGCCAATCGAGTAGTCGTTGAATACCGAACTAAATCGAATTGAAACCCGCCGCCGCGCCGTACTGTTTAATGTCAAAAATCACACCTTCGATCACAAAAGAGTTTTGACATATGTTTTACTCGATTGCGTCAATGATACACCTTCAGCGGGTTTCGATTTCATTTTTTTCGGTATTCGATCACTACTCAATTGGCGCTACAATCGTTTTCCAGAGAGTAGAATGGTGATTTTCGATCTTGATTCGATTTTGATCTCAACTCGTTACCGTCAGGAGTTAGCCCCCAGGAAAGATCGCGGTATGCGCTCCATATCGAGAGAGAGAGAGAGAGAGCGAGTCTGGTACAAATGAGTCACAACTTGCGTTCTGACCTTTTATATAAAGACTAGCTTTTGCCAGCGGCTTCGCTCGCGTGCTATTCGGGGAACGCAACCCCCGTTTCATCCCCGAATCTTACAAAATCCTTTCTTAACGGACGCCTACCTACGTCACAAAAACTATCTACGTGCCAAATTTCAGCTCAATCCATCCAGTAGTTTGAGCTATGCATTGATAGATCAGTCAGTAACTTTTATATATATATATATATATATAAAGATAGAATACTGGTAAGTACTTAGTATTTATTCTGTGGCAAAACTGTAAAACCAATTTCAGTTAGGCGGGCGAATTAAGTTGCTATCCCAACGGATTATAGTTTAAATTGGTTTCGTGGTGAAATTGCACAGTTTTTTTTATTCACAACGCAACAATGATAAAATAAATTATTTTCAATTAAATTAAGTGAAAGCGATAATCCTTAACTAACCAATTATTAGACTACCGGCCGCCCGCGGTTCTACCCGCGTTTACATAGTAACTATTTAGTAATCTGTGCCCGCGTGGTTCCCGTTCCGTGGGAATATCGGGAAAAAAAGTATCCTACGTCTTAATCTAGGCTATCTACTATCTGTGTGCCAAATTTTAACCAAATCCCTTTGGTAGTTTTTGCGTGAAAGACTAACAAACATCCATACTACACTCACAAACTTTCGCATTTATAATTTTAGTAAATAATAATAAATAATAAATAATTTCTTACATTCACACCAATTATCTAAGCCCATGTTAATTTCATTAAGAAACTGTATCATGGAAAACTTGATAACGGATAAATATATACTTAAATACTTTTGTTTGTAAATACAATATTATACATAGTTAACACCCAGACCAAGACAAATAGACATGTTCATGCACACAAATATTTGTCTTGTTCGGGAATCGAACCCGAGACCACTGGCGCAGAAGGTGGGTAGCCTACCCCTGCGCCAAATCGGTCGTCAAATACAATATTATATTTTTAATATATAAAAATGAATCCCTATTTCCCTTGGTCACGACATCACGCGTGAACGGCTGGACCGATTTGGCTAATTTTGGTCTTGAAATGTTCGTGGAAGTCCAAGGAAGGTTCTTACGGTGAGAAAATAGGGGAAGAGGGGGTAAGTGGGGGTAGAGTAGAAGTAGGGTAGGGTAAAGGTAGGGTAGGGTATAGGTAGGGTAGGGTAGGGTAGGGGTAGGGGTAGGGGTAGGGTAGGGTAGGGGTAGGGGTAGAGTAGAGGTAGGGGTAGGGTAGGGGTAGAGTAGGGTAGGGGTAGAGTACATAGGGTAGGGGTAGGGTAGGGTGGAGTAGGGGGTAGGGCCACGGGAACGAAGTCGCGCTGGGTCAGCTAGTTTTTAATAAAATTAGTAGGATTAATGACTGCTGGGGGGCTACCGCCTATCTTTATTTATGGATATGAACTTCATACGTTTTTTGGAACTTTAAGTAAATAATAAGGGTGTATGTGGTAATACCCGTCGTTGTTTCAAATTTCCATAATACTAGTGCTTAAGCTACTATAGGAGCCCGAGGAGCCCGTGGCGCAGTGGATAGCGCGCTCGGCCTGCGATCGTTGAGGTTAAGCAACGTTCGCAATGGTCGGTCACGGGATGGGTGACCAAAAACTTTTCATCTCGAGCTCCTCCGTGCTTCGGAAGGCACGTTAAGCCGTTGGTCCCGGCTGCACTTGCAGTCGTTAATACCCACCAATCCGCACTGAGCCCGCGTGGTGGGTCATGGCTCATTCTCCTTATTCATCCATAAGGAAGGCCAGTGCCCCAGCAGTGGGGACATTAAATGGCTGATGATGATGAAGCTACTATACTTTGGTATTGGAACAATGTATGTGATGGTGTCCAATATTTATTTATTTATTTTTAAGTCAATTTTATAAAAAAAAATAGCCGCTATCAGTTCCCTGTTTAGTGACGTCCGTCGACGGGTATAACGATAGCTAGCTAGCAAAAAGTTTTTGTATTTTATTTTTAATATTGTCCTCTTCGCTCCCGGCGCTCGAATTCAAGCGCTCAAAGTTTTTTCGATTTTTTTTTTATTTTTATAAAGCTCAGAACCCTATGATTTTTTTTTTGGTTAGCCTGATAAATTCCTCATTTTCTCAAATGCTTAGCCAATCACTAGAGCGTAGAATAAGTTCAAAAACAAAGGTCCGATCTCAAGTGGGTGTCAAATTACAACAGGGGCTGGAAACCAAGAGGTTAATGATTGTTTCAGTATAATGGCACCTAACTGTATATTATAATGTAAAATGTTTAATGCTGGAAACGGCTAATTGTGAGGTCTAGAACTCAAATGTAATATCTTTGAAAACCACAGTTAAGGCAAATAAATTTATTTCATTTCATTTCAACGTTCAACAGATTAAAGCAGCAAAAATCTATCAAAATAAGGAATTCAAATGACAGTTTGAATCTCATGTCCATATCCATATTTTTTTAGTCGGTACATGGGCTGGTTTAATTAAATCTCATCGTCAGCCATTTAATGTCCCCACTGCTGGGGCACTGGCCTTCCTCATAGATGGGTAAGGAGAATGGGCCATGACCCACCACATGGGCCCAGTGCGATATGGTACGTATTAAGGTGCCGATTCCCCAAAATAGGGTATTTTAGATTATGGATTACTCGCAAATCACAAGTACTTAATACTTGGAAAAAATATATGTTATTTTACAGTTATTTATCTAGTGCTTCCGGCCGTTTTTTTTTTTCGATTGGTGATATTTTACTGTGTCAAATAAAATCCCAAACATCCGTCTAATAATAATTCAAATATCATATTACTTGCAGTATACTTGGTTTTAGTTAACGAAAAACATATGAAAATAATGATCTTTGAATAGCCGAAGGATTCCGGCCGTCATAAATTATTTTTTTTTTATTATTTAATTTTTAATTGAATTTTAAGTGATTTTCGATTCGCGGGGCGCTCGCGAGTTCACAGTTCACTGCTGGCTGCCGCCGGGTCCGCGCGAAGTGTATAGAGCGCGGCCGAGCAAGCATTAGCGTGCCTATTTCAGTCGGGATTCCTCGCCTTAAGGACTGCAAATGCAGCCGGGACCAACGGCTTGGCGTGCCTTCCGAAGCACGGAGGAGCTCTAAACCTCAAAATTTTAATTAGTACAAAGATTTTAGGGGATGATAGTGTCCATGAATTCCAACAATTTTTACTATCCACGGAATCACGAAAAAAAATCAGCTGTTGCCTGTTCCATACATTTCAGTCGAGTCGATGTTGTACTTTTGTATGGAACAGCTGTTTTTTTTCTCGCGATTCCGTGTTTGACTCCACCCATAGTAAAAATTGTTCGTATTGATGGACACTATCATACCCTAAAACCTTTGTACTAATTAATATTTAAAGATTTGGTCACCCATCCCGTGACCGACCATTGCAAACGTTGCTTAACCACAACGATCGCAGGCCGAGCACGCTAACCACTGATCGTCAAACTAGATAAAATTAGAATATCTACCAAATTATTGGTCAAGAAGTTAATTATTATTCTAAAACAGAATTGAATACAGGCCCAAGAAAAAAAACTATTTCTCTTATATTAAATAAGATGAGTACTTTCACCAGTGGCATACCGGCCTAAATCAATAATTGAAAAATATTAGAAAGTAATAGTACAAAAGTTAAGTAATCAAAAGCAATCGGTGGTCTGACTTATCGCAAAATTAAAATTGATCTTGTTAATTGAAATTTTACCGCCTCTGTGGTCTAGTGGTTTACACCACCGGTTAGACCCAGAGGTCTCGGGTTCGATTGCCAGTGGGAGTAGGTACATTTATTATATTCGGTTTGTTTGGTGGTAGGACATGTTTTTAGTCCGCCTCGCTAGCTATCACCATCTTATCTAAGTCTGACGCCATAACAATAATATTTCCGGCAGTTAGAGATACGATAGCCAGTTCCTCAGTGACTGAGGATTCTGGGGGTAGCGCGTTTCTACCTTCACCGCTTAGAGCCGGTACACACTAGGCGCTTTCGAGCGCGCGCTTTGGTAACGCGCGCTCTGAGAACCTGCCATCTCATACATTTTTGATGTTTCCTACACACTGAACCGCGCGCTTTTTGACAAGCGCGCGTCAGTTGCGAGCTGTCAGTTTTGGCGTTAGCCGAGCGCTCTCAGATACATGGGCCGCCTTGGGGCTGTACATGTGATCGCGCGCTTTCCTACAGAGTGGACACACGTTGAGGAAAATTTTAGGGAAATTGACTCTCTACATTTTTATGTGCCTGACAGGGTCCATGGTGATCTTTAGATTTGCTTTTACCACCTTATGTATGTACACTATGGTTTGCAATAAATTATTGAGTATTGAGTATTGAGTATTGAGTATGAATCGCCCGTAATGTCAGTTTATAAAATATGCAGAAATTCATCAAATGGTTTTATACAAATTCTATAACAATTGAAAAAGTTAGGTCCATGTTTTGATACAATGTTACAAAAATTCCATGAGTCTATTTTATCTTTTAGTATTAGGTGCACCCAATGTTCTTTTTTCTCCATCGTCGTCGTCTTTTGAAGTGATTGTAGAGGAGCCACACACAAAACAATTACTTCGGAACCCATATCCGCACTAAGCCAGAAGTATACTCGCCCTAGTAACGCTCGTCGAACGCCATGCAGAGCGCTGAGTGTGTACGCTATCAACGCTCGCCAAACGCAACGCTGAGCGCCCAGTGTGTACCAGCTCTTAACATCAGGTGTGATGAAAGCTAAGTGCTATCCCGTTGTGTATTAAAAAAATCGCCACTCGTCAACAGAGGTCGCCAAAGCCATAAAACTGACAGCTTCTTCAAAAGATATGCTCAATTGCGGAAAACTCACACAAAAACTCCCACCGCACAGCTGAGCCATTTAGAATCCATTCAGAGACTATAGGTTGCTCTAATTTTTTTCACCACACCACAAAGGTCGCCGACCCACCACTAGGGTTAACAATAGAAAGGGCAAAACTATACAAAAAAACACCACTTGTCAACTGAGGTCGCTATTAAGCCATAAAACCGACAGCTTCTTCAAAAGATATGCTCAATTGCGGAAAACTCACACAAAAACTCCCACCGCACAGCTGAGCCGTTTAGAATACATTCAGAGACTATAAGAGTTGCTCCAATTTTTTTCACCACACCACAAAGGTCACCGACCCACCACTAGGGTTGACAACAGAAAGGGCAAAACTATAAAAAAAACACCACTCGTCAACAGAGGTCGCCAAAGCCATAAGACTGACAGCTTCTTCAAAAGATATGCTCAATTGCGGAAAACTCACACAAAAACTCCCACCGCACAGCTGAGCCATTTAGAATCCATTCAGAGACTATAGGTTGCTCTAATTTTTTTCACCGCACCAAAAGATCGCCGACCCACCACTAGGGTTGACAACAGAAAGGGCAAAACTATAAAAAAAACACCACTCGTCAACTGAGGTTCTTCAAAAGCTATGCTCAATCGCGGAAAATTCACACAAAAACTCCCACCGCACAGCTGAGCCGTTTAGAATCCATTCAGAGACTATAGAGTTGCTCCAATTTTTTTCACCACACCACAAAGGTCGCCGACCCACCACTAGGGTTGACAACAGAAAGGGCAAAACGTAGGTAGCGCCATACCATCACATAAAATTCCTTTGATTGAATCAGGCGTTACCCGACTCATCATCAGGAGTTAGATCGTGAGATTTCGGTGCTGGTTTTCGCACGATCTAACTCCTGAGGTGAGATGCCCCGGGTAGGGGCCAAAACACGTGTAGAGTAGTCTAATCGGTGAAGGTGCAAGGTTTATTGCTGTCTTAACACAATACAAGTATCGTGAAATTTTATATTTTTATATTTTTGAAATTTAATAGTGACCTATTAAATATTGACATATCAATAACAGTCCCATCCCCTATTGGATTAATACGCGGTAATTTTTTATCACCCCGGATATGTAAGGGATTATTCTACTCATGAAATCAATCAATTTTTATTATGAGACCAAAACTGAAATCACGAAAAAAAATAAGCTGTACCTACCATACATTATAATTAAATATTTTTTTTGTACTCTTGTATGGAACAGCTGATTTTTTTCGCGATTTCAGTTTAGTTTAGGTCCCATAATAAAAGTTGTTTGTTTTCATGAGTAGAGTAATCCCTAAAATACGGTATTTTACTGATTTTTTTTTATTTTTTTTTAATGTTTTTGAAATATTAGCTACACAAAACAAGTTTTCATTTTGAATTATCTTGAATATTTTCAAAGATATAGGACTTCAAACTTTATAATTAGACAAGGATAGGACGCTATCTTAGTGACGTCAGTGGGTTAGTAGCGTCATAGTCACGCCATAGAAGATTTCGTTTTAGAAAGAGACAGCTATAGTCAAATCAAACAGACTATAATTCTTTTATTATAAAACAGATCCAAATTATTTTTTCACATTTGGTATTCTTAATTGCAATATTTTTTAACGTCATCATTAAATATCTACATTTCAACAACAGTAAAATACCCTATTATCCGGAGTGATAAAAAAAATACGGTGTATACTCGTACAGTATTTGCCTACAAGATGCTGCCAACCCTACCGTCCACGTTACAATGACTGGTCGGACGGATGACAAAGTAATTTTTTTTGTTTTAGTCTTAGCGATTCTTTTTACGTTTTGCAACTGTTTTGCCACTGGGATAATCCAATTATAGTAGTCGACGAAGGTCGCTGTCCTGAAGGATATGTGTGGAGATGCGACTTGTCAATCCATTCTATCAGTATATACAGTGGCGGCCAGATAATTTAAGACAACAGTTGATTTTCACACAAACGAGGTATCTTTGAAGCCTTGGTTCTACACCAAGGATTGACCTTTTCTTTTTATTATTTTTTTTTTCTTCCCGGGGGAAATGCCTTCGCATACCCCCCCGCCTGGGGAGACGAGGGAGTTATGTGGGGCTTGGACCCACTAAAACCCCCGGGGTGCCTCCTCAGCACATGGGGCGGAGATTACAGGTTCTGGATGATAGTCACCGCGTCTCCACCCCGTGCCTGCGTCCTCTCGACGCTCTCTCCTTGTCTCCTCCGGTGTAGCGTGCCGGTGGCACCTGGCACGCCTTTCCACCACGGGGGCCCTGGATGGACGTCGAAATTCCCCGTTCCGCCGCCCGACCCCCTACCTCGCCTGCTTCACCACATCACGACAACGCCTCTGCCAAGGATTGACCTAGCTTTTATCTGATGATGGCCATCCAGGGAGTGAATGGAGGAGATTCAGATCGCTATACACAACCAACTGATCAGCGTTCAACCCGGGACCTCTGGGTGGTGTGAAACCACCGACTTCAGACCCAGAGGTCCCGGGTTCGTTTCCCAGCGGGGGTACATATTGGTATTGTATTCGGTTTGGTTGGTGGTAGGACTTGTTCTAAGACTAAGTCACACACCACCACTTATCATCAGGTGTGATGAAGGCTAAGTGCTACGCCGTTCCGTTGTGGACAAAAAAAAAATGTCTAATGCCTAAAAGCCAATACATAGTACATTGACACTTTTGAAAGAACAAGTCTAATCTAAAAAAGTTCTATCAAAAGTGTCAATGTACGATATATTGGCCAATGTTTGGTTTTAAGCAGCATAAAACGGAATAAAGAAAACCAACAGAACACTCGGAATACAGTATTTGTATGGAAACAAACAGCCATGTTTATTGTATGAGGCCATTATAATTAGAATGGATGTGTTTGTCTCGCAGAGGTTTACGCTATAGATATCGAACGTGCAAGGATGTTCGGCTCGTCTATACTTCTAGCGAAGATATGGGAAGCGATAAGTTTTTAATTTAATTTACTTCAAAGACACACCAACGGCATAACACATTGCACTTTTAACCGCCTCTGTGGTCTAGTGGTTCACATTACGGATTTCAGACCCAGATGTCCCAGGTTCGATTCCCAGTGGGGTACATATTGTATTCGGTTTGGTTGGTGGTAGGACATGTTCTTAGTCCGCCCGGCTAGCTACCAACATCTTATCTAAGTCTGACGCCATCCATAACAATGAAGTTTTCAGCATTATTGTGTTCCGGTAGTTAGAGATCTTATCCAGTTCCTCAGTGATTGAGGATTCCGGGAGTAGCTCATTCACCTACAGCCTTATCACCACTTAACATCAGGTGTGATGAAGGCTAAGTGCTACCCTGTTGTGGATTAAAAAAAACTTATGGTAATTTATCTGATGCTACATTTATTACAGGCTGTCAAGCAGGCAGGAAGTTTTCTTTAGTTTTCTGGTGATACAACCAGTCGGGTTAAAAAAATATTATTGCCTTTAATAGGCATAATCATGATATTTTATCAATGATAACTTTCCTTCAGTAGTATTGTATTTATATATATATAAAATAGATTTATTTATATAATGTATATATTTATGTACATGTAGCTTGTATATTTTGTATGTTAATATATGTAATCATATAATTTGTACCGCTTTCGTTGTTTTCTGTTTCCCAAAGGTTGACTGGCAGAGAATACTTTTAGTATTAAATCCGTCTTGTATATTACATTATGTATTTTGTACAAAAGTTTAATAAATAAAAAAATAAATAAAAAAGATAGCTCCTTTCAAGTTGGACACACACTTGTTGGGCGCAGTGTATTGACGAACGGTACTACGCGTATCAAAGTACAGGAAAGCTAGTACATTTAGTACTACCTTCCCGCCTGCGGCTTCGCCCGCGTAGACTACACGACGTTTTCCGCGGGAATACGATATTTTTCCGGGATAAAAAGTAGTCTATGTTCCTCTCCAGGCTACAAAGTATCTGTGACCCAAATTTTTGCCAAATCCGTACAGCCGTTTTGGCGTGATTGAGAAACAAACATCCAAACATCTTAACTTTCACATTTATATTATTAGTAGGATGGTTAGGAATAGAAACACATTGCAGTGTGGCGCACTCTCTTTGTCTCTGTCGTGTCACTACTAAGTGTATGAAACAAATATTCTAGCGTTGCGTCTCAGCACAAAAGTGTCATTTGTCTATTTTTTTTTAAAACGGGGTAGCAAGCTCTTAGCCTTCATCACACCTGATGTTAAGTAATGATAAGGCTGACGGTGGAAGGAAGCGCGCTACTCCCGGAATCCTCAACCACTGAGGACCAAATGGACAAATGGGTGGTCGCAAACTTTTCAGTTAACAGCTACTTTTTCCTTATTCAGCCATGAAACTTTTTTTTTATATTTTAAGAGCTTGCTCTTGGCTTCACACTGAACCTTAGGGTTGAGAAGAAGCCTAAGATGGAGCAAGCTTACCCAGAAGCAGCCTATTCAGTCTAGCTTTAAAGATAAAGATAAAGATAATTTATTTGCATAAAATATGGTACATTGAGATCTTGAGATTCTAAATATAGGTTCACATATTTTGCCAAGCTAAGTTATAAAGATAGTAAATATAATTAATGTATAAAATGTCAAATAGGTTATATTATAAATTTAATTTAGTTATACAATTGTCAAATTTTATCATTAAAGAAATCATTAATAGTATAATAACATTTATCCGTTAGCCATTTGGTCAATTTAATTCTAAACAGGTTAAAGTTTTGTTCACGAATGGATTTTGGGATCTTATTATATATTAGTACTAGCGGCCGCCCGCGGTTTCACCCGCGTGGTTCCCGTTCCCGTGGGAATATCGGGATAAAAAGTACATATAAACCTTCCTCTTGAATCACTCTATCTATTAAAAAAAAACGCATCAAAATCCGTTGCGTAGTTTCAAAGATTTAAGCATACAAAGGGACATAGGGAAAGAGAAAGCGACTTTGTTTTATACTATGTAGTGATAGTCATAAAATAAAAATTTTTTTGATATAGCGTCGAGTTTGCAGCAGGCAGTAGTATTTTAGTAGGATCTCTGGACTCTTAAAAATTATAGGGTTGTAGTAAACTCAAACGAAAGGGCCACACCTTAGCTTCTTCATAGCATAACTTAGCATATCTCTAGCTGGCTAACTAGCTCGAAAACAATAGAAAAAGACGTCATTAAAAATTCATCAGAGCACGTCCTGCCTTTGTCTCGCTCACCGCCGATTGTATTACGTCTGTCCGTATGTAGTTTTATATGTATATGTGTGGTATGCTGTATGTTACCAGAAGCGGATCGATTATGAACGTAATGTTCATGAACTCGTAAATCGAGTGGATGAACTTTTAATTGTGTAAGTTCTGAAGTACTACCGAAGTGAACGGTACTATCTACCTAGTCTACTGTATAAATCTTTAAGTACAGCTTTTTATTTACAACTAGCGGCCGCCCGCGGTTTCACCCGCGTGGTTCCCGTTCCCGTGAGAATATCGGGATAAAAAGTATCCTTTATGTTATTCCAGCCTATAATCTATCTCTGTTGCAAATTTCATACAGATCCGTTAAGTAGTTTTTGCGTGAAAGAGTAACAAACATCAATACTGACAAACTTTCACATTTATAATACTAGCTTTCCGCCCGCATGGACTGCAGGACGTTATCCCGCGGGATTGTGATAGTTTTCCGGCATAAAAAGTAGCTATGTTCCTCTCCAGGCTACAAAGTATCTGTGTTTCAAATTTCAGCCAAATCCGTTCAGCCGTTTTGGCGTGATTGAGTAACAAACATACAAACATCCAAACAAACATCTAAACTTTCACATTAGTAGGATAGGGTAGCACTTAGGCACTTAGCCTTCATCACACCTGATGTTAAGTGAATATAAAACTGAAGTGGAAGCGCACTGTTCCCGGAATCCTCACTCAACCACTGAGGAACTGGCTATACTGCCGGCAGGCTTATTACCGATCTTAAAGTGACAGTTGCAATCGCGACAATTAATAATTAATCGCTCCCAAAACACATATTTGTATTACGGAACGTAAATCGCTACGATAGCGCCACAAGCGAGCGATTTGTGAACTAAAATTGCATGAAAGGTACTGTACCGACCTGTACCGATTGCAAACCAACCGCAACTAGTAGCAGTCGCGTGAAATTGTACAATTAGCAACATTGCTTGTTTTGGTAATAAGCCTGCGGAATACAAAAATGCTGAAAACATCGTTGTTATGGCGTCAGACTTAGATAAGATGGTGGTAGCTTAGCCAGGCGGACTAAGAACAAGTCCTACCACCAACCAAACCGAATGCAATATGTACCCCCACTTGGAATCGAACCCGGGACCTCTGGGTAGTTGTGTTTGTGTATTTAATTAAGCTAGTATCAACACTCGTTCTAATTGTTTCCGCGCATCAGATGCAATGCAACGTTGCACAATGCATTGGCGCAATAACTCCTATTGTTATCGAATAAAGGCAGGAAGGAGATCAGACGAGAGGTCTTTTTATAGATCTTAAGACGAGTACTTGGTTTAGAAGTAGCTTATCATTTAAGTTTCATACGTTAGTTTTCAGGGTTCCGTACCAAAATCTCGAAGTTATCATAGAGAAAAATATAACTCTGTCTGTTGATGCGGTTTTCATCAACAGACAGAGTGATGAATCGCTCTGCCTTAAGGCGCTACTCGGAAAAAATATGGACTTATTGATATAAAACTATAGGATGGTTAAAGTTGTTACAAATCTGGTAATAAGATATGTATTTCTTTATACCTTTATCTAGATTCGTATAGTTTCAGAAACACGATTTTATGATTTTGGCTCGACACTTATTTATTTTCGAAAAGACCTCTAAAAAATACGAAGTTTCAAGATTATTCTTAAATGGGATTACATAGGTATACTATTGGAAATTGGTTTAATTAGTGGACACCAATAATATTTAGGATCGTGTAGAAGCACTTTTAAAAATCGCTATAGTTTTTTAATACGAAGTGATTTTGTGTTTTTTTGCCTTATCTGCAAAATCGGTCTCGCTCCCGCGCGCGTTGTTTTTCTGATTGCTGCATATTTTTTCCGAGTATCGCCTTAAAAGGATTATAAGTGAAAGGTGTATATGTATAATAATAATACATCTCAACGTGCGAAGCCAGGGCGGGTCGTTAATACCTAAGTACATAAGAGCTACCCTATTGAACCTGAAGACATTGTGGAGTACATGAGAGTGAAGACCAAGTTCAATCTGAGGGTCGAGCGGTTGGAGTCCCGCCACAATGTGAACTTCAACTCATTTGTGGTGAGGGTGCCGACCGATCATCTGTCGACCTTTATGAAAGAAGACTTTTGGCCGAAGGGTGTCCTGTTCCGCCGGTTTCGGGGTCGGCTACCGGACACTGCATTGCGCAACACGTCGCCGCCGATTATACGTGTAAATAAATAATAATTATGTATAATATAAATATAATATGTATGTTAGTCTGTAAGGTATCTATTCTATGGGCCTGATTTTGTAAAATTTCATTGTGTTGCCTGAAATAAATGGTTTATTATTATTATTATTGGCAAGTGACCATAATTGAATCTATTAGCGACAATTTGATTGTCGTTAACTCGACAAAGGTGTTGATGCGGTACCAATTACGCGACAACCTTGATATACTCGCAAGGTTTCCTTTAGGGCTCAGGGTTGTCAAAAAACCATACTACAAATGTTTTAAATGCGAAGTTTTGTGAGTATGGATGTATGGATGTTTGTTACTCTTTCACACAAAAATTACTAAACGGATGTGTATGAAATTTGCAACAGAGATAGATTATAGGCTGGAATAACACATAGGATACTTTTTATCTCGATATTTCCACGGGAACGGGAAGCACGCGGGTAAAACCGCGGGCGCCCGCTTGCCTTATATATAAATTACTAAATAACATAAATGCGAAAGTTTGTGAGTATGGATATAGATGTTTGTTACTCTTTCACGCAAAAACTACTAAGCGGATCTGGGGGGCTACCGGCGAAGAAATATGGATATGGGTATGGGCTTCAACTGTCATTTGAATTCCTTATCTTGATAGATTTTTGCTGCTTTGTTCTGTTGAACGTTGCTAGCTAGTTATCGTTATACCCGACGTCACAAAACAAGGAACTGATAGCGGCTATTTTCTTTATAAAATTGACTTAAAGTTCCCAAAAACGTATGAAGTTCATACCCATAAAGTTACGCGGTAGCCCCCCTGGATGAAATTTGCAAAGGAGATAGATTATAGGCTGGAATAACATATAGGAAACATTTTATCTCGATATTCCCTTGGGAACGGGAACCACGCGGGTAAATCCGCGGGCGGCGTGTGGGTTACTCTATTGGTCACTTTTTAAGGTTCATGGATTAAATGTTTGACATTAACTCAATAATAGGGTATTTTACTGTTGTTGAAATGTAGATATTTAATGATGACGTTAAAAAATATTGCAATTAAGAATACCAAATGTGAAAAAATAATTTGAATCTGTTTTATAATAAAAGAATTATAGTCTGTTTGATTTTGACTATAGCTGTCTCTTTCTAAAACGAAATCTTCTATGGCGTGACTATGACGCTACTAACCCACTGACGTCACTAAGATAGCGTCCTGTCCTTGTCTAATTATAAAGTTTGAAGTCCTATATCTTTGAAAATATTCAAGATAATTCAAAATGAAAACTTGTTTTGTGTAGCTAATATTTCGAAAAACATTTTAAAGAAATAAAAAAAAATCTGTAAAATACCGTATTGACTAAAATTGTAATTTCATTCAAGAGTGACTCTTGCGTTACTAGCTGATTGACAGACAACGCACAGATGAAACTACTGGGTCCAAGAAGCTGAAACGTGGCATGTATGTACCTTGTGGAGTGTAGGGGAGTACTAAGAGACTATTTTGGGAAATAGAAAAGGGGTTCCACCAGGCCTGTCTCACTTCCACACAAGCGGCGCAAAATCCCCGAGATATTTACCTATACTATTCTGGAAAACAACCTAATTTCAACCTTTTGCATTGCGTTGCGTATAGCGTTCATAGTACAATAACTGTCTGCCGTCTCGCTTCAATCTGCTAGGGCTGTCGGAGGTACTACTTTATCTGTGAAAGTAATACATGCGAAGCGAGACAGATGGCGACATATGCAGATGCGTGCGCTGCGTGTGCGACAAGTCGAGCGAGTGCCAGCCTAGCCTATTGAGACTAGTCCGGTGACCGGACGCTTGCGTTTATCATACCTAAACTCGGGAGTGAAATTTACCGTAAGGTACTAATATATATTCTGTGGTTCCACGCAGACGAACTCGCGAGCGTAACGCTAGTTTTAAACTAACTGGACACAAGTGACAACCCTGAATTTCTAGTTAATTTAGGACATGCCAACATTACCAACCGTACTCTTATATACTTAATGTCACGTTTTATATCCAAGTGGTACAGGATATCGATACTATTTTTACAAGCTTTTTATTAACTTGCCATGTTAGTTAGTTATTTAGTTAGTGGGGGACAAATCTTGCAAGCTTAATTTGACCCACTTCCCAGTGTCCGATGGAGCTGAAATTTTGTATAAGTACAGGGGGGCTACGTCAATTTTATAAAGAAAATAGCCGCTATCAGTTCCTTGTTTTGTGACGTCGGGTATAACGATAACTAGCTAGCAACGTTCAACAGAACAAAGCAGCAAAAATCTATCAAGATAAGGAATTCAAATGACAGTTAAAGCCCATACCCATATCCATATTTCTTAGCCGGTAGCCCCCCAGGTTTGGTTTAGATGACAATACAATATTTAAGTATAGTCAACAAAAAAGCTTGTCATTAAAATGAAATTTTTACTGAAAACTTATTCACTACTAGCTAGTGTAAGGCTCAACCCACACGAACCACAACTACACCACGTGTGCGGGGCGCATTTTATATTGGAAATGAATAGTCAATTCACACGTACAGTGTGGGGCAAACTTCTTGAACCATAGTCGTGGGGCGGCGACCAATCACAACTCGCTAAAACCCGTTTTACGAGTTATGATTGGTTGCTTGCCCGCCATGAACGGTTCAAGAAGTTTGCTCGATGTATACCACATTTTGCAGTAATATCGACCGCGTGGGTGATACCGGCCACACACAACGCAATCACCAGCGACGACGCTGCGAACTAGCGGCCGGCCACATCCACATCACAACTACTATAGTGTAGTCAATGAAGCTAGTCGACCCCCACAGTAATTCCTCAGTCACAAAAAACTTTACAGCATGATAAAGTATCAATAAATTAAAAGTATGGTATAAATTTCCAAAAAATAATAATAATAGAAGGTTAGGTATTTTTTAATGAAAGCCTTATTTCATTGATATCTTTTTTAGGAAAAATGCTCCGTCTAAACTCACCTCTTCACCGGACATATTCATGTAACGTATAAAAACAATAATATAAAATATCCAAAAAAATATTCCAGCAGAAACACCAAATTTTAATAAAACAATTGGGGTGACTTGAACTGAAAAATGTCTCTGTCGAACTTTTCAAAGGAATTATACCATTTTGCCATTGTGCTTGAAAAAAGTTTTTGGATTTCTATCAAGTATCACATATTAGTATAAATAACTCATTTGGTAATAATAAATTTGGACTGAGAAATTACTCGGTTCAATATATAAACAGATTTATTTATTTAGGTATAAATACCTAACTTACGTGTGAGTTTTTTTTTTATAATTATTTAAAAGTTTATGGCTCATGCTATTTTATAACCCAGCAAAGTTTCATCGACTGAGGAATTAGTGTATGGGTCTCCATACAAAGAATCTGTTCATTGCCTACACTACTAGCGACAACGACATTTTGTCGCACTACCACATCGCAACCACAACGCAAACTGCAAAAAGTTGCATCGACTTTATTCACACGTACATTTTGTCGCTGCGATGAGGTGTGGTTTGTGGTACAGTCAGCGTGAAATTGATCTAAGCGTCTAGAGTAGTCAAAAAGATCGGAAAAACAAAAACGCAATTTGATCTAAGCAGTTCTAATCATCATATTGTTGTAAG
Source organism: Crambus lathoniellus (assembly GCA_949710035.1). NCBI lineage: Eukaryota > Metazoa > Arthropoda > Insecta > Lepidoptera > Crambidae > Crambus > Crambus lathoniellus. The sequence goes on along the minus strand of OX453324.1, from coordinate 13,112,348 downwards.
CTAAGCACGCAAGGTGTTCAAAATTATCTAAGCAAACAAAGCTCTCAAAATATCTGTGCATAATGTACAACACCATAATGCACGGATAACTTTGAGAGCTTTGTTTGCTTAGATAATTTTGAACACTCTGACTGCACATATAAATATGAAACAATGAGTGCTAAGATATTTTAAACACCTTGCGTGCTTACAACAGTATGATGATTCGAACTTCGTAGATCAAATTGGTTTATGTTTTTCAGATGATTTTGACTACTCTAGCTAGACGCTTATATATCAATTTGACGCTGACTTGTAGGTTGACACTATGTAAACATATTGGAACGAACATGTTTTGACGAAAGACTACACATTATGCAAAACGACCACTTTAAATATTTGATCACTTACGGCGAATATGATTTTCGCACTTTCGCAAAATGTCGATTTCGAAAAAGGTCACTTACTTACGTAAATTGATAAATAACTGACGCAAAACAAAAATTATTTCTAAGTACAAACTAGAACAATATTTACAGGTTATTTTTACTTTTTTGCATTCTCAATGCAATTTGAGTCATATCGGAGCTAGTTGCGAAACAGGTAGATTTTTTATATTTACTTAATTTCCAATATCTATAAGTAGGTATTAAAATAAAGCTGTTTTTATGTCATAAAAGAATAATAATATAAAATATGTAGTTAAATAGCGACATATTATTTTGAAGACTGAAATATAGGAACTTAGCGAAGGACATTCGCGAAAAAGACCTTAAGGCTCGGATTTCTGAAAATAGGGTATTTTAAATTATGGATTACTCGCAAATCATAAGTACCTATTTACTAAAAATTTGGAAAAAAAATATGTTATTTTACATTCTTTTATCTAGTAATTCCGACTATTCAATACTCTATTAGTGATACTTTACTGCATAATAAAATTTCAAACATCCGTCTAATCGTTAATTAAATATCTATCCTATTACTTGCATTATACTTACTTAATGAAAAATACCTATACGAAAATAATTGTCTTTGAATAGGAGACGAGGCATCCCGGCCATCACAAGTTTTACTAACCTTCTTTTCACAATTACCCATTTTGCTAAGAATACTGAGACGCGCGGGGGTCCCAACGGAATCCTCGCCTTAAAATGGTGAAATCAAAATTGAGAATTTATATGTGGCCGTTAGTTGCTAAGCGAAATAAAGACATTCATAGATCTGACATATAGCTCGGGGTTTAGCATGATGTGTGCGCATCAATACCTGCTCCAGTGACCTAGTTCAGATAAACGCCTACACGAATTTTACTTAGAATTACTAGGAAATGCGTATGTCATTCATTGTAGAAATAAATATAGGTTTGTATACCATTACATGACTAGACACAGTGAGGTCGCTTTTTTAACTTCCTAGTTCCTGACTTTAATAAATAGCTGTAATATTTATTAGAGGAAATTGGATAAAATGGAACATACTTACTGATAGCTGTCTCATTATAGACACATTCTGAAAATTCTTTAAATTACATATTTTTTGAGTGAATGAATGGGCTGGCTACATTTCAACCCAATATTTCACACGGTAAGGGAAACTACGTGGCGTGGGTAGAACCGGGAGTTACAGTTAGTAATCTATATATATAAAAATGAATCCCTATTTCCCTTGGTCACGACATCACGCGTGAACGGCTGGACCGATTTGGCTAATTTTGGTCTTAAATTTTTTGTGGAAGTCCAAGGAAGGTTCTTACGGTGAGAAAATAGGGGAGGAGGGGGTAAGTAGGGGTAGAGTAGAAGTAGGGTAGGGTAAAGGTAGGGTAGGGTATAGGTAGGGTAGGGTAGGGGTAGGGGTTGGGGTAGGGGTAGGGGTAGGGTAGGGGTAGAGTACGGGTAGGGTAGGGTGGAGTAGGGGGTAGGGCCACGGGAACGAAGTCGCGCTGGGTCAGCTAGTAATATAAATATTTCATACTAGGTATTGAAAACGAACTTTTCCATATTTCCTCGATTGTAGGTGTAGGTATCTGTTAGGTAATACCCGTCGTTGCTTCCAATTTCCACAACACTAGTGCTCTGCACTAGTTACAAGAAATGTATACTTTTTTCACAATACTACTGATGGTCACACCACACACTACATTCACATCACATCATACTGTCATAATTCTTGTAACTAGTGTGTAAAAAGCCACAATAATTGAAACACGATTGAGACACGATTACGACTTAACGTTAGCAGAATCGGGCCACAGGGCAGACGCCAGCGTTGGATTGGCTAAACGATCACTAACACGAAGCCCTGCATTGTGAATGCAAAAAAGTAAAAATTTAAATATCTTGAAAAACTTTTTGTTTGTATGTATGTAAAGTGTATGTATTAGGTACCTAAATTTTGTTATAAAAGAATAGTGTTGTTTTAAATTTGATTATAAATAACGAAAACATCACTTTCCTCGCATTTCTTGCGAAAATCACTATACAAGCCTTGTACGGTAAGCAAATTACCTTGCCTCGAATGATTAAAGCCCTCGCCTGCGGCTCGTGCTTCAAACCATCCTCGACAATGTAATTAAACTGAACTGTCATCTATTTCGGCGCGAGTCACTGGAACCATGTAAATCAGACATAAATAGTGATAAACTACTGGAATAACAATAGAATTACAATATTGTGGCTTTGACGCTTTTGACCGATACAACGTGTTTATATAGACCAACCAATTGATATGGTAGAGATAAGATTATGGTGATGTGTGACGAATTAGGTCCGGTTGCTCGTACATTTAACTTTTGTCAAAATTGACAAAAGTTTAAATTTAACTGTGACATCGGTAAAAGAAAAATACGTTGGTTATCTTAGGGTTAATAGTGTTGTCTGTACTATTTTATTAACCTTCCCTTAATTACTAATGTCAAAATTTAAACCACCCCCACCCTGTCGGTTATTTTGACCGCCGTTAAATCTGTAATTTGACTGCTCGTTAAAGTAACCGCTGCTTCAACAACGCTTTTTAAATTTGACCGCCGGTTAATTTTACTTTAACCATAATTTAACCCTATAGTTAACGTAACCAAGCTTCGAGCAACCGGACCTTAGTAATAAAATTAAATTTGGCCGACCGATTTGGTACATAAGGGTACGAACTACGAATGTGCGGGTTACGGACCTACCTGCCTTCAGCGCAAGAGGTCTGACACTCGATTCCCGAACAAGACAAATAATAGGTCTTTACATATGAAATTGCCATCTTTTTCTCACATGTTTATTGGTCTCTAATTTTTTAATTAATATCAATATATCAAAATTAATAGTCAGTTTCGAAAATAGAGTATGTCGTCATGTTAAACATCTAAGAAAAGAATAATTAAACACGCGTCTAAAATTGTTATAACTGCTTCAAAGTACCGCTCTTTGGTTGTCGTCAATTTGACAGCTTTGAACAGATTTTTTTTTATTCTAAGACAGTTTATTAAATGAGAATATAGGCAATAGTTAGATTAATTTTGACTGAACATATCTCGAAAGTTTCGTTGAATTCGGAGTTCACATACCCAAGAAATCCCCAAATATCTTTGTATGCTAATTCCAACTTCCTACAATTTCCCCATAGAAAACGGCAATTTCATAGGTAAAGACCTATTATATTTGTGCATATATCTAAACTTTCACATTTATAAGAAAGAAAGACATATATAGGTTACTTTTTATCCCGGAAAAATATCACATTCCCGCGGGATAACGTCGTGTATTCCACGCGGGCAGAGCCGTGGGCGGAAAGCTAGTATAGCATATAGGTTTGAGGTTCCTAAAATTATTTTTCCTTAAAGTCAATCATAAAGATACGACACTTCTAAAGTGGTAAAATTAATTAGTTAATTATCGTCAGCAGTTTTTGAGTATTTTTGATAGAAGTGGGTCTAGCGCCCGCTCGCGGTTTCACCCGCGTGGTTTCCGTTCCCGTGGGAATTTCGGGGTAAAAAGTATCCTATGTGTTATTCCAGCCTATAATCTATCTCTGTTGCAAATTTCATCCAGATCCGTTCACTAGTTTTTGCGTGAAAGAGTAACTAACATCAATACTCACAAACTTTTGTATTTATAATATACTTAGTAGGATTATGACTGGTGTATTTTGGCTGGTGAACCCTATATGGGCGAGTGCGACTCGCACTTGGCCGATTTTTTATTCTTAAAGCAAGCAGAAGCATGAATTTAATTTAAGGTAAAACTGTGACGCGAGTCATTGATTTTCCTTATAACACTCAAAACAGAAAAGGGATTTGTAATGTGTGTAAATGTGTTTTGTAGTTTTGTCGCTTTAATTTATTCAAACACAAATAAAAGTATTTTTTTTTATGAATGGACATTACTAGAAATAACACATTAACAGATTATTTAAACATATTCACATTCAATGACATTCAAAAGACAGTTTTGGTCAAATTCACTGAAAAACACATTCTGTAAAAATGTAATTAAGCATTTTGACACTTAAATACTTAGAAACATAATAATTTTACCAAAAATATTTGGACATCAAGCCACTTTCAGTGTTTCTAAATATAAAATGTAGTTGAAAAATGGAAAATACTTCATTTTCCATTTCCATAATTTTAGAAAAAATCGACTCGTCTCACAACTAGCTCCGATGGGACTGTAGTTGTATAAAATGTAGTTGTTACACCAATGTGCTAACAGTATTATGATATTTTGTGTACACATACCTACATTATGTAACTTTGATAAACAATTTAAATATAAATGAACATTTATAATTCTAATTCTATAGATAACAATGTAGGCACACAAATCTGCAATACTTTATCTTATTTATATTGAGTTTTGCTAATCCTTATAAACAATGCACTTGCCGTTTCATTCGTCAATCGCCATAGTCAAATGATTATTTATCGGATAAGTTTGAATGACATATTCAGTAGAATTTTGTACTTAAAACGTCAAACTATAAATTGAAATAGATTTATTACTTAAATCAGGGTTGAAAAAATCATGATTTTTTTATTTTAATCAAAATAATCAGTTTTTTTTTTTAAAATCGTGATTTTTTTTAATTATTTAAATTTTTTTGATTTTTATTAGATTTTCCAATAGTTACCCTAGTTTTTCCTGAGGGCAACATTTTTATCTTAATAGAATTGGTGTACAACACCGCAAGAAAAATTAAAATGTAAATTCAACCAGAAAAATCTACCTATTTGAGTTTCGAGTGTAAATTTTGTTTGTTTGTTTAAACCGAATTTTTTTGATTTTTATTGTGATAAATAACTTAGCTTGCGCCTATCGTACTTTGTATTAACATCGTTTTCGAACATTACAGTTGATTAATATAACCTCCCAGCGTTTAATTAATTCTTTTTTCGAATATTGATTTATATCAGTGATTTTTATTAAAAAAAAGCGTGATATAAATCATGCAACTATTACTGAAAATTATTTATGTACAAATCAATACTTACCTAAATAATGCTGTAATATTAACTTACTAAATTGCTGAGTTTTCAATTATAAAATAGCTTTCCGCAGGTGGCTTTGGCCTTACAAAACACATGGACTACTACACAAAGTCATCCTGCAGGAGTGTGATATTATTCCAGGATAAAAAGTAGCCTATATCACACTCCAGCCCCCGAACTATCCCCATACTAAAAATCACGTCTATCCGATGCTCCATTTTAGACGTGAAGAGGGACAAACAATCACACTTTCGGATTTATAATTTTAAATTATATAGATAATAATAATCTTTATTCACCAAACAATGAAGGTTTATGCTTGTGTCCTATTGAGCAATCTAAATTAGAATATAACATTCATGAGATTATTGCAAATTGTACATCTAACATTAGACCACTACCAAAACCTATTTACTGAAATCTTTTGTTCCTCTCTTAATCACAATACTGAGTCTCTCAAGAGTTCAAGACAGATACAGGTAACCCATAAGCTTTGTATTACTGAGGTAAATCATTATTTGTGTGATCAAAGGCAGATGATACAAAGTTTGTATGCAATTACTAATAATAACAAGAACATACACAATTAATTATTGTTTTATCTAAAGAAAAATAACATGAACTTTTTCAGCTCATTTTTGAATAGCAAAAGAGTTTAGAGGTGTTGAATATGTGCAACCTTTATTTCTTTATCTTGTAAATTATGCTCACCACCAAAATTCTAACTGCAGTTATCAGATTTAATTTGTAAGTACTTGCAGATAATAACCTTGACCTTTTAGGTCTTGTTTTAATACATAATATATGGTATAGCCGTCCGCCGAGGTGCAAATACCTATCGAGTGTATTTTGTTAGTCAGTATCACGAAATATTTTTCCTTAACCAACACACGAAACGTGATCATTTCATACCTAACAATAAGACTCTAGCTAGACTTAAAAGTAAATATCGAGACAAACTTTCACTTCTTTGCGATTGTAATCACATAAAAATTGCCATCGAAGTCAATTGCAATTTACAACCGTGTCGCGATGCAATAAATTATGAGACGAACTTTGTATGACCCACAGTTTACTCACCGATAGGATGTTACGTTTTCTGAAAGGACAGCATTGCGGTGAAATCACACTGCACAGGTAGTATTTATTTCGATAAGCACGTATGATAAAAGGTAAATAAAGTAAAACACCTTCCTAGCAAGCGCCTCAATATGGGCTCCCAATACAACACTTTGAATAAGTTTTTATCACTTAAATGTATTTTTTACACTTATTGAAACTCACGCGGTCTGTTATTAAATTCACAGGAGCAATGTTGACACTTTGTTAAAATATTCCACAAAATCGTTCGCCATGGATGGACAGAAATTCCGTTTTGAAATTGATTTGATTGGGTGAGTGACAGTGTTGCCAGTGGCCGATAGTCAAAAGTAACACAAGACGGCTCAAAAAGTAACATTTTCACGAGAAAAGTAACATTTTCTTATTTTATGTAAAAAACGACTGTTACTGCAATATTACAATTACACACAAAAAAAAATTTTTTTTTATTAAGATGCCCTGCCCTGATTAAGGATTTTGGGCAGGGCCCTTTAGGCGCATTTGGCCCAATTCGCAGTTGGTCCAATGTTCAAAAAAATTTCCAATTCGCACTTAGTCCAATTCGCAGTTAGTCCAATTCGCACTTGGTCAAATTCGCAGTTTACCCAATTCGCAGTAAGTCCAATTCGCAATTTGCCCAATTCGCACTTGGTCAAATTCGCAGTTTGCCCAATTCGCAGTTAGTCCAATTCGCAGTTTGCCCAATTCGCGGTTGGGCCAAAATGGATAATGTTGCCCAAGTTATAGAACGGAATCTATAACGTGGGTTTAAGGTCCCGCCCTACCGCCCTAGGCCGGTCTACGTAATATTTTAGTTTGGAGACTGTTTCTAAAAATCATCTATGATTTCAAATGTCTAACTAGAATTTTTGTAATTACACACTTTTGTTTTTATAACGCACACTTCATACTGGTTTTAAGCAGTGTTGGCAAAATGTTTATCTGATATTTTATAGTACTTATAGACATTTACACTTATATACTTATGTAGGTACTTCTATGCGTATATTCTTATAATTGTGGTAGTCCAAATCAAAAGGGACCTTATCGCGGCCGGCACGTACGTCTTTATTGTCGTTGTTTTGTATTCGAACAACAGCAATAAAGTCGTAAGTGCCGAGCGCCTCAAGGTCCCTTTTGATTTGGACGACCACAATTAGTAATAAACTTATATATTTAGATACTTTTATTTTTGTATACTTGTACACTTACATTCTTATATACTTATGTACTTTATACTTTCATACTTATGTATCTATGTACTTATATACTGATATGTTTACTTATATATTTGTATACTATGTTTATATACTAATTTACTAAGTTAAATATTCATATATTTTTGCAACTTTTAAGAGTGCATTAAGGGGTTGCGATACCTAATTACAGGGTGGCCACTTTCTGGAAAACCGGGAAAAGTCAGGGAATTTCGCTAGTCATGGAAAAGTCAGGGAATTGTCAGGGAAATTCAGTGGAGGTCAGGGAATAAAAATTGTCTCTGTATGTAGGTAGGTACATAATATAAGTACCTACTACCTACATAATAATAAAAAACAAATGATTAATTTGACCATCTCCAATTAATTAATTTTATATATTGAAAAACTTAAACAATATATAAAACACGTAAAATTCCTATAAAATTTACGAGTTTTCCTCAATTTCCCCTGGATTCCACCATCAGATCCTAACTTGGTTACAATGGAACCACAAAAATATTTGCTAAAAATAAATAATTTTCTTTCTTTCTTTCTTTCTTTCTAAAGGAGTATACTCTTTCGAATAAAAAAAGAATCATCGAAATTTGTTAATAGTTCACGAAGATATTGAAGCGTAAAGCAGGAACTACCAGACGACAATAATGTTTTTTTTCAGGATTCTGAAGAAACTTCTAAACTGACGACTGTAAATTTTTCATGGGACCAAATTGAAATTTTGGTCTATCAGATAAAAAAGAATTATAAGATTTTAAACTTTCGCGTTCCATTATGAAAAAAGAATTGTTAAAATCGGTTCACAGTTGGCGGAGATATCGTAGAACATACATAAAAAAAACATTCAGATGACTTGAGAACCTCCTCCTTTTGTGAAGTCGGTTAAAAATGTATTCCAATTATATATTTTATATTTATTACATTTAAGATTATGGTCAGGGAAAAACTTAAAAAACCGCCTGGAAAACCGGGAAAAGTCAGGGAATTTTGATTGTAGTAAATAGTGGTCACCCTGTAATTAGTCACGATTACGATTAACGATTAAAAACTAACATAATTAGTCGCGATTATGATTAATATTTCAATCGATTAATAAAAATAACTTCAATCACAATTACATCAATCAAACTAACTAATCGTTTGAAAAGTAATCGATTAATGCCAACACTGGTTTTAAGTTAACACAATGTTTCTCCGGCTTTTTTATAAATTCGTAACAGACTTTGGGCGTACTACGATTATAGTACATTTATTTTTTGTTTAGTTTGGTTGATTTTTTGTGAAAATTCAAAAAAATTCAAAACCAATAATTATTTGTAGGAGCATGAAACACAAGTTATGATTGTAAATAAGTATGAATAAATACAGTTCAATATGTGCATAGATATGTGTAATATGATTGATTATGAATAAATCGGTACAATGTGTACATAAAAATGTGTTATTTTGTATAATTTTGGAAATACCCTTTATATTGGACCAACTGCGAATTGGACCAACCGCGAATTGTACCAACTGCGAATTGGACCAACCGCGAATTTGGCCAACTGAGAATTGAACCAACAGCGAATTGGACCAACTGCGAATTGGACCAACTGCGATTTGTACCAACTGCGAATTGGACAAACTGCGAATTGGACCAACCGCGAATTGAGTGAATTGGACCAATCGCGAATTGGGCCAAGTGCGCCTAAAGGCCCAAAATGAACTAAAAAGTTAAATAACAAGTGTCATTGCAGTCGGGGGACCGTTTTAGGGAACTGACTGCAATGACACTTACTATTTAACTTTTTTAGTTTTTTTTAGTTCAATTTTGGCATTTCAGTCGTGTTTTTTTATTATTACTTTTCACACATTTTAGTGACAAATTATACTTTTGGAATGTGCTCCAATCCAAGTGATTACTTTCTCTGTGATGTGCTTATCAAGGCCGAAAGGCTTTGATGAGCACTATTGTAATAATAGAAAAAACACATTATTGTAATAATAGAAAAAAAAACACATTTGAAAGGGGTGTCGTACAGTTTTGTAAGAATACAAAATAAACAGAGCTTATTTCAGTTGCAAACAGGACCTCGTTGTTGTATTCCTGATTCCCTAAATATTTACATAAAACCATGATAAAACCATAAAACTTTTACTTACTTTAATGTTAGTTATCTTGTGTGTGTGTGTACAAGTCAACACGACGACAAACAAACCAACCACTTTAAAAATTTAAAATATATTCTACTCGATCGACTTCAACCAAACAAAGGTCACAAAACGAATTGAGTTTAAAAAACCGTAATAAATAACAAACTTTGATCTGTCTTCGATCGAAGTTCGTGCTGTGCGACTATGTTCCTCATTCTTCAAGTGTGAGAAAGAGATTTGTAAAAGTATTTGAATATTTTTTATTAAGCCCTAAAAGTTACGTAAAAGTAACATTTTGAGTCATGTAACATGGAGGTAACATGAAAGGGTAAAAAGTAACATAAAATGTTACAAAAGTAACATTCTGGCAACGCTGGTGAGTGAATGATTTCACAGATCAAAGCAAAGAGAGAATCATAGAATAATATTACTGGAGAGAATGTCACCAATGTCACGCACGTAGCATCAGTCATTCGGTCCCATGAACGGTAGACTAGAATCCATAGATGTATTATAGTATCTACACACGTTCCAATCCGACCGCCGATTTGGTCTGCTCCAGACCAAATCTGGACGTGTGTAGCGTCGTCGTCCGACCATAATTATTATTATTCGTGTTTGACGCGGTCGGCCGGATTTGGTTCGCACGAACTTCACTTCCTACCAAATCGGAACGTGTGTAGGCTTCCGACCGGACCAATTTGGCAGTGTTGACAATTTTGGAGGTTTTCCCCTAGAATTAGGGAGAAAATATGTAAAAGCGGAAATATTTAAAGCAGATGGAATTACGTTTAAGGGATTTTCAGAGTATTCAATTTAATAAATAATAAGTTTTACGTAGCACTGAATAAACGCAGGGTTTAATTATGACAATTTGTGCAAAGATTCTTTTATCTATTAGTTTTTTTTTTCGTTTATTTTATTTAAAAACTCGCAATTTGTCATAAAACTAAATATTTATAATAAAGGCATAACACCTCATCAATAAGTGCTGTTTTTGTAAATATTTAGCATGTTTTAGTATTTTAATGAAAATAACAGAAAATAAAAAATAATGAAATTGAATTCTTTAAAATAAGAAAACATTTAAAACCGAAAATATTTTTCTTTTTATCTATCTATTGCAAGCAAATCAATGTTTTCAGTATTTATAAATAATATTAATATTGGGAGATTAGCAGTGGCTGGCAACACTGCAACAACAGCTAGGTGCGGCCAGACCAAATCGGAACGTGTGTGCGCCGACCGATTTGGTGCGGCAGATTTGGTTTGAACGTATGTAGGCGCGGATCAGATCTGCAGTGAAGTTCGCCCGCACCATATCGGCGGTCGGATAGGACCGTGTGTAGTGGCTATTATTCCTGGGCAAACAAAGATGTAGTATTAAACATAGATGGATACTAAAAAGTTGAACAACGAAACGATATATCTTTCCTTTCCTCCTAAATGACAGTTCAGTGTGTATTGAAAAGAGAGAGCAATATAGGCAACGCTCCGTATTGAAACCTAGCGCGCTACCAGCCGAGTTTCTGTAGGCCAGAGTGGACTACATCAGTGTTCGTGGTTTTTTATTAATTGTGGTTAATTCATGCAAGATTAGTGAAAAAAATCTTTCTGTAGGTATTGCCAAAACACCATGGCTTGTGCTGTAAGGAGCTGCAAAAGTTCCTACAGTAATTTAAAGGACAAACTCGGAATAATATCCTTTCATCGTTGAGTGAGCCTCCGTTTTTTCCAATTATTCAAATATCTAGACCATTTTTGGTAAGCCTTTCTTTGCAAAAATACTGTAGAAAACTCTTATTTTTTGTTTTCATACATGTAACTACACCTGATGATAAAACAAATAAATGAAAATCTTTTGTTAGATATTGATCGACATTTTGTTTGACATTTCATTTACTCGCCATTGGTCTTTTAGTGTTGGTACTTTGCAGATAAGTTATCGATAATCGAATCAATTTTTATTCGTTCTCAGTATTCAAACATAGTACTTTTATTTTATGTGTGTAAGTACTTTTTCGTTCGTTTCGGTAGGTACATAGCAAATTTAATTTAAAAACAATGTGTTTAATTTTCAGCTTTCCGTCAGACGCCGATTTAAACTAAGGTGGTTGAAAATATAGGAAGAGCAGACTGGCTTCCCCCAAAAAATGTAGGAGTATGCAGTTTGCATTTTGAAAAAAAAACGAGTGCTACAAACAAAATGATTCAATTTCTATAAATTTGCTTTGTTTTCTGGAAGGAACATTAAATAAAATGCAAAAACACATCAACAATTCATCATGGCGGAAGAATGAAGATGTCATTTTGATGTTGTTTGTCTGGTCTGTCTTGTGCTGTCACTGTCAGCTGTCATGTCAGTCAATTGAATAATGACAACCACCCACAGCACAGAGCAGAGTAGAATAGAAATCAAGTCAATTACAGTGACACTGACAGTTATTTTTTTTACAAAGAGTTGCCATATTTGACGCCTTATTTCGAGTAAAAAATATTGATTTGTTTTTATTAATAACCATTTAACCGTGCATTCTATAAAATTATTTATATTTTTCTCAGAATCAGTAAATTTTTCTCCATCTTTGGGGATGGTGTACATAGACGTGGCCCATATTGGGACATGTCCTTTCATTCTGTACCTAAGCTATTCATTTTAGAAGTGTACCTAAGTATATGATGTAGGTACATAGGTATGTATAGATAAGGTATGATTATTTTATAAACAAGGTGTTACAAAAAATACCCGTATTTTGTTTATGGAAATAATAGTTATTATTAGTAAAAAAATTATAAAGTAATTGCTAAAGTGCCTACTGAACTGACATAGCCCGGAGGACCCATTAGTTCGCACAACTTTGCAACATGTTTTATACAATACTTATGTCTAACTTTTTTCTGTTAACAGGAAACATAATGACACACGATCACGAGTACCACGATCAATGAGAACTTTGACATCGACCATCTCGGAACGGAACCTACCAGATTTTCTTCACATAGTCAAGCAAGGCCCAGAAAAATTCTAATTCGTTTCTTATGAATAAAATTTTGTTAATGTTTGCTCACATACTCATTGTAAACTTATGTATTTTACTATTTATATATAACATACCTAAAAAGCGGACCCATTCAGAGACAATTTCATATAATGTATGTGTCGCAGGCGGATGGTTGAATCGGCCAGATGGTTAAGTATGGCAGCATGTACCTCTAGGAAGTCCTGTAGAACACGTGATTGGTTAGAAATTTAAGGCGATCGCGAAGCGCAGCGAAGCGATCGTCTTAAATTTCGTGGTTATTTTTTTTTGTGACTCCATCAACTTATGGGAAGATAAAATAGCTTACGGAAAAAATTATAGGCCTAGTAGGCGTTTGATTGAATGGCGGATTCAACCATTTGGCTGCGACATAATATATAATTGTAATAATAATTCAGTAAGTTTGAGAAGATGTTAATTTGTTTTAAACATAAAAGTAAAAATAAACTGATTTTTTTTTTATTATCTTTCCATTACTAGAGTTTCCATTACTAAAGTAGGTATTCATATTGTAGCGACATCTGGACGACGACGCACATAACACAGACGGCAACCACAAGACGGCAACCACAGCACGACACGCAACACGACTCTGCTACAAATGCCGACAGATGGCGCTGCCTAACGCTACCGCAACAACTTCTATGCGCGCCTACAAATATATATGAAAATACTACATCACGCAAACAAAGTAAATCCATCAAGTTTGTATATATACAACTTTCATCCATCAACCACAAGGACAGCGGTCCCCGGGCTAACACTACCCTAGCCCGGAAAGGAATGACGTATCATCAGTCTTCCTTTAACAGTTGCATCCACTTCACTGCGGTTAAAGTCTTCCTTCACAAGTTGCCATCACTCTTCATGCGGCTAAAGTGGTGACCCCGACGGAGCACAATGGAGCACCTTCATCACCAGCAGCCAGCAACTTCATCACCAGCAGCCAGCAACTTCATCACCAGCAACTTCATCACCAGCACCGTCTTCACTAGCGCCAAGCACCATCTTTACCAGCGTCAGCACCGTCTCCACCAGCGCAGCCATCACTCCCTACCATCATCCAGCAGTCGCACAGCAAGCCAGCACCCCGCCTCAAGGTTCCAGCGCAGCAGCATCCAAAGCAACCTGGACCTTCGGCAGCACCCGACGACAGCACCCCCGACCTGGCACTCCGCAGCCCACCTGGAGCACCACGGGGCACCCTCTCCAGCGTGGCACGTCTGCGGACCAGCAGTTTCGGACCCACCGTCACAAGCACACTCCATCCCGACCCACCGTGGACAGGAGCAACAACCAGCAGCACCCCGCGCGTCTCGACCCACCGCAGACCGGGACAACCTGCACCACACTCTCCCTGGCAAGCATACGCATCGACTGCTGAGCAACCCATCGATCGACCTCCGGTCTAGGAGGGGAGTGATGTAGCGACATCTGGACGACGACGCACATAACACAGACGGCAACCACAAGACGGCAACCACAGCACGACACGCAACACGACTCTGCTACAAATGCCGACAGATGGCGCTGCCTAACGCTACCGCAACAACTTCTATGCGCGCCTACAAATATATATGAAAATACTACATCACGCAAACAAAGTAAATCCATCAAGTTTGTATATATACAACTTTCATCCATCAACCACAAGGACAGCGGTCCCCGGGCTAACACTACCCTAGCCCGGAAAGGAATGACGTATCATCAGTCTTCCTTCACTAGTTGCATCAACCTCCTGCGGCTAAAATATTATGAAAACAAACGGTACAGTTCAGTACAGTATTTTTTGATTTATTTTCTTTTTCCTCTACATCTCCTATAATAAACAGATACGCAAATTCACTTTTGCATCGTTATTTTTATCCCATCCGCTTGTGATTCCCGAGGAAACTCTAGAAATTTCCGGGATATAAGGCAGTCAGGAAAGACTAACTAGCTACGAGGTGTTCATTTTGGTAACTGATAAAATGAAGTTATCGATACTTTTCATTACGAATGGTGCATCACTATAGCTCTATATCATAATAAGTAAGTATGTATAGACAAAACGGTGCCACTTCGATATTAAGTAGCAACAAAGCTACTATGTATGTCTCTTTTTTTCAAATGACTTCCATAGTGAGTTTAAAAGAGATGCAACCTGGGGGTCTACCGGCTAAAAATATGAAGTTCAGATCCATATTTCTGATTTCAAGCCCAGACCCATAATATGGGCTTCAATTGGAGCTACCGGCTAACTGTTTTTCCGGATCTGGATTTCGCGAGTGAATGATAGTCGCGTCTTGTTGCATCATTTCAAATAAATACCAATATTTAACAAAATATTATTATTTCTCTGCATTTTTTACTCTTATTATTTATATTTTAAATGACAACGGACAAAGTCGATAAAAACAATTAATTTAGTTCTTGATAGTATTAAAAACAAGTATTCCTAAAATAAATAATGTACGTATCAACTAATAACCAAACGCAAATGACAAGCCTTTCTACAACAGTATTCCACCTATGAAAGATCTTAGTCCAATATGCATTTGATCAAAGAATTTACCAATGAAACCATTTGATAAGTGGAATACCACCCTTAACTTTACTTTTTGAATTATGTAAATAACACAAAATTAATAAAAATAACGAAAAAGGCGTATCTTTGAGGGTCAACTATGGTTTCTCTTCGATTTGTGTGCGCTAATTACGTGAACAATTTGACAAATGACCCCGTCATGGCAAAATTTTGTAGAAGTTATTGTTTGAGTCATTTTGTGGTTAATGTTCTTCATTTCCTCTTATGATACTACCCGTAAGGCTCATTATCAGAGCAAGGTTGCAGATATTTATCAAGATTTAAAGAAAAGCAGGCCGAATGTTCCTTATAAGTTTAATATTGACATGATGGAATGGACGGCTACTCCAAGACAAGAACATTGTTTATAAGATGATAATTACAGAGAAAATCATTCAACAGAACCTTTAAAAGATAAACAGTACAAAGTATACCGTAATAATGTCTTAAAATATGTGTTGTGAACTTGTGACAATAACAACTTGGTTAATAAATGTATGATGACACCATTTTGCAGTTCTTTATTTCTGGTTGTTAATTTCTTGTACTTACCTACTTATACCTTTGTGTTTACATAAATTATTAGTATATTGTGACAAATTCAGACTAAACAAAGCCAATATTCTCAATTAAGAAGTGCCACAACACAACCCTTCCAGAATTGAAAATAACCCAATAAACATTTAGGCTGACAAAATATCTTTTTACCAGTTAATTATCAGCTATACGCTTTATAAACGATGAATAAAAGCGTAAAAATATATTTAGGGCTGTACTATAGCATTAATTGTGTAGTGTTATACAGTAGAGCTGGTGTACGGCTGTATATAGTCGAAATTATTACTTATGGCTTTTAAATAGGACGTAAAAACACTGAAATACAGTATGTAGTGTAAAAAACTACTACAAGCAAGGTTAGAAGACTAGAGCAGCATATCGACTGGATACTGCTCTTGAATTCTACTTCTGTATTGCCTAATTCTGTTTAAGAGCATTGAATATTGCTATCATCTGCATATCGGTGTAGAAGTACTCTATTATAAAGTCGTGTTAATAGGCTTGATAATAACTGTTCAGTGGTTATCTAGGACACCCTTAGAAAGCAAATCTCTTTACAAGAGTGTAATACAATGCCGTCTGCTGCATAAAAGTGCAGTCTTACCCTATTCTAAAGCTGACGCGATTAGCGTAAATTTTTCCCTATAGTACAGCTCCCGGTGTTACAACAGATTATTATAATTTTGGTAGTGCATAAATTGAGAATTATTCAGCTTATTGATTATTTTAATGCCTAAGTAAAACTTATGTACATATCGCTTAATGTCAGTTTTGGCTAATTGCATACTGTTAAGGGTGATTATATTCATTGTTCATTGTGAATATAAAACTATGGAAAAAATAAAAAAGGACCGGAGGAATAAAAATGAAACTAATAAAAGCATATTCACAATGTGTATTCACAACTTTATACGGAAAAAAGTATAATTGTACAAGGTCAGCCAATTCAAAAGTTAGCATTGTCATCATGCCAGGAAGGTTCCGTACAAACAACCAAAATTATTGGACAATGATAATATTATAGCCATACGTACTGCTGAAGATAGGAATTTTGGATCAGTAACAAGCAAAGAGGGTCCCGTACAATCAGAATTGGGTTGGATAGTGACGAAAATAGTGACTACTTACAAAAATTGTCTCGAAATTCCTGAATCTGAAAGTTCATCACATGAAGACGAAGCAGATCGCCATTTATTATTTCGCAGTAAGATTAAAAAAATAGGCTATAGACAAGAATATTTCTCAAGCTGCAATAAAGAATTTGATTGAAATTGTAATCGATAGATTTCAAGATTTTTTTACCGCAGGATCCTTCGAACAACTGTAACACCTAGCTCTAGATACATACTTGGAGTGACAGATATGTCCAAGCCTCATAAGCCCACTTGAGAGTATAATTATAAGTAGATTATTTTGACAGCGTCAATTAATACTAAGGTATATTATACTTAGAACGCTTCTTGTCATTTATAATGTATGATCGTAACATTCGTAACCTTTTTTCTCCGTTTAAAAAAAAGTCAGTCTGGCCATATAAAGTTTTCATTTAGTTCGTGAGCCTTCATCTAGTACTATTGTTGATCGTAGGCAGGATCCAAGAACATTTCTCCATAGTATCCCATCCATGTAATTTCTCCATACAATAACAGTAACAATGCAAAATGGGCCTTTTAAAAAAATGTAACGTAATTATAAATAAATAAATCAAAAATATTGATATAAGTAAATTCAAACAGAGTTTCAAATAAATTTAACAAAATGCTATCAAAAATAAATCGTAATGCATTCGTATCGTAATTCGTTATCATATTGGGTCATTACGATGTATTCGTCATTCGTATTGGTATCGTAATAGCCGTATCGCTGCATTCCTTGTTAGAAGCTTGACCGGAAACAGTTGTTGAAGTCGACTCTTGTGGGTCATTATTTGGATGAAGTACCTGAAACGACTAAAGAATACAATTTTAAATATAGTCCGAATAGCAGTGGTCTGCGCTATAATGCATATTCTACGGTTAAAACTATATTTGTGATTTGGCGCCTTACAATTATCCCTTTCCCTTGGTTGGTTTGTTGGGTTATCTAATATTTCTGTTTATTGTATATGTCTACTCTACTTCAGCATTTCTCTTGGAGATTCTTAGTTGTATCTTTTATGATTATACTAGCTGACCCAGCGCGACTTCGTTCCCGTGGCCCTACCCCCTACCCTACCCCTACCCTACCCCTACCCTACCCCTACCCTACCCCTACCCTACCCTTACCCTACCCCTACCCTACCCCTACCCTACCCTACCCCTACCCTACCCCTACCCTACCCCTACCCTACCCCTACCCTACCCCTACCCTACCCCTACCCTACCCCTACCCTACCCCTACCCTACCCCTACCCTACCCCTACCCTACCCCTACCCTACCCCTACTCTACCCCTACCCTACCCCTACCCTACCCCTACCCTACCCCTACCCTACCCCTACCCTACCCCTACCCTACCCCTATCCTACCCCTACCCTACCCCTACCCTACCCCTACCCTACCCCTACCCCTACCCCTACCCCTACCCTACCCCTACCCTAACCCTACCCTAACCCTACCCTACTCCTACCTTACCCCTACCCTACCCCTATATCCTTCCTTGGACTTCCACGAACATTTCAAGACCAAAATTAGCCAAATCGGTCCAGCCGTTCACGCGTGATGTCGTGACCAAGGGAAATAGGGATTCATTTTATATATATATATATATATAGATAATAAACCCAATCACACACAAACAGTGGTTTCTTCTTTGTTTTAATTGAACCCTAAACTGCTGTAATACTTACATACTTAATTTACCCTTTTAAGAAGCTATTAGAGTAATTAAATTCTAACGTACAGACATTTTTACTTTATAGGCTGTAGTATATTCTTAAATTACGACTTAGTTACGCAAAAAGCTTCATTATCGAGTACTAAAAGAGCAAGAGCTGTTTAAATTGGGACGCCATTAAATCATAACCTATAAACATGGTTTAATATTTCATAAGATATTTTAATGTTAGTTTTTGAATTTTTTTTGTGAAATATACAGAGCATTTTATCTGAACACTATACACAATTAATTTATTTTAAATAGAAAAGTACTGGGACCTCATAAAATTAGTCTCAAGTTGGGTTAAACGGTCTTCATTACATATATATTTTGGATAATATCTATTATTTCGAGAGCGCATGAATTTTGGCTCACATTTAGTATATATATTCACGAAAAAGTAGCAGCCGCAAGCAAAAAAACAACCAAAAACTAATAAATCGGTACTTACAAAAAGCAATATAAATATTTGTTCACTTCACAAATTATATTATGGCCGCCGCCTGTGTCCGACATATCCGATAAATAAAATGTTAGAAAATAACTATGTCAGAGATTCATTCGAAATATTATTCTTATATTCAGACGCTTTGTAGCCTAAAACTGTACAAAAGAATAAAACACGCAAAATTTGAGAATAATATCTGTATAATGGTATATAATTAACCTCTAAGTCAGCTATTGCTTCGGCTTGTACAGCTATTGCACAGCTGTTAGACAGCTAGATCTACACTTAGAGCTGTATAATTTGGGGCCTCTTTTTGAGTTACAACGTCTGAATATCCGGATATACAGCCCAAATACAGCAAAGTGGAACAGCCTAAAGTCTTTAAAATTTTCGTAGTACAGCGTTTATACAGTTATAAATGTTATCTGGGAAGCAATGTTTAGTTTCTTGAATTCATATTTTTAACACTTATATATGTAACATAGGTAGGTACTATGCGATTAATATAAGAATAGGATAGGGAATCCGCCATGTTGTGACGTCAAGCTGTCAAAGTGCTGTCAAACTAACTTCACTTCACTTCAGTATGGTGTGCAAAAAAATAAATTTATCGTTAATCAGGCAGGGGGCTGATCATGTCATAGCTTAGATACGATAAATAATAATGTTCGTGCAAACCAAAACATATGAATAATTTGCAGATAATAATTATACAAACCATTAACTTGATTTTTTCGGAAAGTATAGGACTCATGAAAGTATGCTTTTACGAAAATGATCAGGTAATTTGAATCTCAATTAAATTAAAATTTTGTGATATTTAACTGAAACCATTTTTTCATACAATGTTCTGATGCTTCAATAACACAGAATAAATTGAATTTTGATTATTTACTGGTTTAAGAATTTAAATAAAACAGGAATTTAAGTTATGAAAATAATTTAATAATCAACTTTACAATAAAATTGGTAAATTGGGGGTCTTGTGAAAAATTGTTTTGGTCTATCATGGTAAAAGGATTGGCCAGCTAGAGTCTGCACGTTGATTGAAGTTAGATTCGGCAGAATCTAGCTGTTACCAGGGTGCGCCGGGTATTGGTATCACGGGGAACCATTCAATCGAGCCACTCGGGGAGGCGCCTTTCGTGAATCCGCCAATTGTAAATCAAAACACAACACATTATGCTTGCTAATGCTATTCCACCTCTGACTGAACACTTTTTCTTCTGACATTGCAAAGTACTGTAGAAATATGTTCTAGTATTTTATCAAAGCTTTGAATAAATACTCAAATACCACATGTGTCCAAACATTTGTTCAAATGTTTGTGGTATGTCTGGCGCCGGCGGCATAAGGAAGGACATGAGCAGTAAAGTTGTGTACAAAAAAAGGGAAGTATGTAAATTTAAAAAATAAAAAACTTTGTTTTGAAAGTGGCAATACCCAAACCACCTTCTGCCAAAATAAAAAAAACTATTTTCATTTTGTTTAGCACTTTCTTGCGAACTGTACCTTTTCAGAGTGAAGTTTGTCAACAACCCGTCCTATTCTTATAATAATCGCATAGTACTTATTTTTATCATGATCTTTATTTTATATAAATTTGCTATGAAAGAGAAATAAAATTACTATCATTCATGAGGATGATTAAATAGTTAGACCTGTAAATACATAAGTTATTTATTTCTTCAGCGGCCAAACATTATTTTTTTTTCTATGATTTTTCAGTTTAGCACATCTTATGTTTTCAGTTGCTAACTTAAATATAAATAAGTGGGTTTTTGACATTACAATTTAACAGCAATTAAGAAAATTAACAAATTGTCTATCAACTCATAATTTTATTTGAAAAATATGAGCTTTAAGCGCTGTCTCATAAGAGTTGCACACAATAGACAGGTATAGATGTGCATTGTAGCTATGCTATATTGTACTTAGTAAGTACAACATAGCATAGCATATTATGTAGTTGTACTACTTACTACAAAATACTTTTACAAAATAGCACATAACGTGGATTAGGTACTTTGAATAGAAATTGCTAAATAAATTGGTTAATAATATGGTTTATTTATTCAGTAATTCTGAAATAATTGCATCATCCCGAAACGAAAAACAGACAAACTAGAGTTAGTCTGTTAAGTCTATTAAGTTGACGACCGATTTGGCGCAGGGGTAGGCTACCCACCTTCTGCGCCAGTGGTCTCGGGTTCGATTCCCGAACAAGACAAATAGTTGTGTGCATGAACATGTCTATTTGTCTTGGTCTGGGTGTTTTCTATGTATATTAAGTATGTATTTACAAACAAAAAGTATTTAAGTATATATTTATCCGTTATCAAGTTTTCCATGATACAGTTTCGTAATGAAATTAAAATGGGCTTAGATAATTGGTGTGAATGTAAGAAGTTATTTATTTATTATTATTATTTATTATAGAGTATCTAACAAATGATAACAGATGGGAGCTTTTATTGAAATTTATAACTTAAACTTCTATCGATTAGGTTAAAAATAAAAAGATATTTGTTCGACAGAAATGATTAAAAATAAGCAATGATTTAACTGTTCAAATAAAATAAAATTCCTTTATTTCTTTGCTTACTGACTATTTTAGTACAAAATCACAATATTAAAATTAAAATAGGCTACTTATGTTAACATAAAGTTTCACCTAGCAAAATATGGAGAGACTAACTTCTCTCCACTCTCCTCAGAATGCCTTTGAAATAAGAAGCCAGATGCACTGCAGAAACGTGGAAGCGCCAACAAGGATTTAAAGATGTTAGTGTATAACACACGCAGGGCATTGTAGGAAAGTTGGATAAAGTTTGACCACAGACTACTGGTATAAAAATTTTGACAATAGGCTTTAAATAAAGTAAAATTTACTTCTACTGTACACCAAGCAAACCTGTGTCTCACCATGTTACCACTGACCAACAAAGCCCTGCATCCCTATCCATCTATATCAGAATAAATTGTCATACAGAGTTTCAGTTACTATATGCCCAAGGTATTTAAACTGACTTACACGGCCCAAGGGAACCCTGTTCAAAAGTAACAGGGGCACATTTTCAAGTCTCTTAATGTTACCCCTGAAGATCATGAATTCACTCTATTTCTTGTTGTACCTTAGGCCGTGCTTCCATATATAGTCCTCGCAGGAGCTTTTTGGGGCTACCCAGCGATAGGCTGAGCAGCACAGCACCATGTCATCAGCATAACTGATATTATTCACACAGACATTATCTATATAACAACCATGTGTGCTGCTCAGCCCAGCGATGAGCTTGTCCATATATACATATATAAGAGCGAAGTCAGCCCCTCCTGTCTAACACCACATAAACTCTTCAGAGCATGTATTTCCCCACTTTACCACATTTTTCTGATTACCATACCAATGTGCCAGTAGGTACATTTATAACCTCAGCCAACGAGAAACATCTTTAAGTTTTGTCCAAAGGTCCAAAGCTTATCATAACTTCATAACACACAAGATCAAATGCTTTGCTGAGGTCTTAAAACATGCATTTATAGGAAGGAGTTAGCTTTATAACATAATAAATAACAGAGAACTTTAACACAGCTCAATATCACTTGTAAAATAATATGTCAATCAAATGCACTTTCCGTAGACAATATCCACAAAAAGTCGCTATTGATAATATCACACAACACAATTACTCCAAGGAGGATAATAAGTATTATCTAGCACTTCAGCACACTTCAGCCAGAATGGTGGCTAGGCTAGGCTAGTGATTTGGTTTAATTTTTGTTTCGGATAAAAATCCTCAAAGCAGTAAAAACAAAATATATAACCGTACCTACATAAAATAAAACTTTCCTATTTTTGATTTAGATAGTATCTTCATTACTTTAAGTAAATGCCTAATTTTTATCAAAAGTAGGTCAACAATTTATCTTTAAAGTTATGTAAATTCCGATAACGAAACAAGAAACGAAAATTTGAATTTCGCGGGTAAAATTCCATTACATGACTTCGAGAGAAAGGAACAGCGAAATAGCAATTTGTGTTTGTCTCTTTCGCTCCATCTTTTCGCTCAGCTTTTATACTCTCTTCTGCTAAAGTTCAACGTTTTACAAGTGCTAGGGGTATATTTACTATAAATGAAGTTGATTACACTCAAAAGTAGCAAGTTATTTCACACAAATTGAGAAATTAAACTTTTCCATGAATCTTCCGATACCAAAATACTCGCCTGCTTCATTTGACATAACGATATGAATCTGGGGGGCTACCGGCTAAAAAATCTGGATATGGGTATGGGCTTCAAGTGTCATTTGAATTCCTTACTTTGATAGATTTTTGATGCTTTGTTCTGTTAAACGTTGTTAGCTAGCTATCGTTATACCCGACGCCATAAAATTAAAAACTGATAGTGGCTATTTTTTCTATAAAATTGACTAAAAGCTCCAAAAAACGTATGAAGTTCATATCCATAAAGTTACGCGGTAGCCCCCCTGGGTTTCGAGTTTTTACTTTTTAATTTTTACAAAATACCGATTCTGGGCTTCAACTGTCAAAAATGTATAGAGAATTTTCTTCGTCATTCACTCTTTTTCTGACATATGGGTATGGGAAGAAATATGAAGTCCATGGAATTAGGCGGTACCGCCAAGTTCAGATTATGGGCTTCAAATGTCAAATAAAGCCCATATCCATATCCAGATTTTTTAGGCGGTAGACCCCCTGCATTGAACATTTCACTTTCTACTATTCATCTACGTTTATTAGTACATATTTGTTCGTGGGCTACACGTTGGGCTATTGTTATCTCTTTTTAACACACGACATGTCGCCATTTGAGCGACGAGAGTCGATTATAGAAGCAATCGTTCATTTTTTTATGCTCCATCTACAGCATAGATATAGTATATTAAAAAGGGGATCTACAGGAATAAATATATCTATGGGTAGAATCAGAATGGTTTGGTTTGTCTAAGGGCGTTTGTGCACTACACGGAACTTTACCGTCCGACATTTTACTTTTTCCCATTCCGGGGGGCTACCGCGTAACTTTATGGATATGAACTTCATACGTTTTTGGAAACTTTAAGTCAATGAGCGAGTCAATGAGTTTCTGAGAGGCCATATACAAAAAAGCTTCCAAAAGCTTCACTAGATGGCGTTGAACGAAGTATGTACATGTCTATGGTATATTTTGGTCTGAATCATATTTAAATTATTTACTTTTAAATACCCAAAGGAAACTTAAAATATATTAAATAAGTACTGATAGGTACTTCTGTGAGGAACAGAAACGAAATAGGTAAATTTAAAGATTAAGGTAAATAAATAACATCTTTCTGACGTTCCGTTTTACGTAACAAAAGTCGCGTCAAAGTAAAATTTATAACGTTCCGTTCCTTCTAACTGCATAGGTCGGACAGCGCCATCTAGTGAGCGAGCTTTCAGAAAATCGCCCATTTTATAAAGAAAATAGCCGCTATCAGTTACTTGTTTTGTGACGTCGGGTATAACGATAACTAGCTAGCAACGTTCTACCTACAGAACAAAGCAGCAAAAATCTATCAGAATAAGGAATTCAAATGACAGTTGAAGCCCATACCCATATCCAGATTTCTTAGCCGGTAGCCCCCCAGGTAGGTAACGTTTTACCCGACGACACAAAACAAGGAACTGGTAGCGGCTATTTTCTTTATAAAATTAACTTAAAGTTCCCAAAAACGTATGAAGTTCATATCCATAAAGTTACGCGGTAGCCCCCCTGCCCGGTCCATTTTTTTCCGTTCCGAGATAACAGCAATGAAAAACAGTATGAGCGCTTGTGCACTACTTTTAACGTTATAAGTTCAGAATTTAGTACAAATAGAAAAAACAGAGAAGAAGGGGAACGGGGGGCACAGCCCCACACCAAGGGGGTTCTGGGGGCGAAGCCCCCCGCCACCCAAGAAAACCTAACACTCTTTTTGTGATTTTTAGTCGACCGATTTTTTAGTCGGAATTTTACAATTCCTTCGATCGTTATCAAACTGTCAGCCGATTTTATTTAAAAACTCGCAATTTGTCGTCAAAGTAAATATTTATAATAAAGGCATAACACCTTATCAATAAGTGGGTTTTTAATTACTAGCCGATTAACCTATGATAATACTGAAGGTGTTTATTTTGTGGCTGGTATAATGTGCAACAGAAATGCGAAAAACATTAAGTAATATAATGTCATTCGAAAAGTTGTCAATCACATAATATTAGAAGCTCAATGTGAGTGTGCGGCAGGGATGGGCCACCATCCATGGTCAGTGCAAACATATTTTGGTTGTAATAAATGGACTAATCGATTTCACCAAGCATAAAAAATAACAACAAAACCCATCTGCACAGAGACACTCCAAAGCTTTCATAAGCCAACACAATGCATAGAGTAAGATAAATAAACACAATGACTTTTCGTGTATTACTCAGACAGACTATTTTCTTTGCTATTTTCTATTAGGTACTTCAGAAAAAGTTAGGTCGCTATAGTGGGGTAGCGCCATCTAGTACAAATTTTTGAACTGAACGATGAAACGTCAAAAGAAACTCTCATTGCAAGCAAATCAATTTTTTCAGTATCACTACATAGTATAAAACAAAGTCGCTTTCTCTGTCCCTATGTCCCTTTGTATGCTTAAATCTTTGAAACTACGCAACGGATTTTGATGCGTTTTTTTTAATAGATAGAGTGATTCAAGAGGAAGGTTTATATACAAACTAGCGGCCGCCCGCGGTTTCACCCGCGTGGTTCCCGTTCCCGTGGGAATATCGGGATAAAAAGTACATATAAACCTTCCTCTTGAATCACTCTATCTATTAAAAAAAAAACGCATCAAAATCCGTTGCGTAGTTTCAAAGATTTAAGCATACAAAGGGACATAGGGAAAGAGAAAGCGACTTTGTTTTATACTATGTAGTGATACAAATACAAATACAAATAACTTTATTCAGTCTCACAATATGACATTACAAAAACAATAAATTTTACATAAAAGTTGTACAGTGAAACCGAAACGGTTACCACTCAGCATAATGTTGCAGCATGGGCATCACCTGCAACGCTGGTATTATGTGGAACCTTTTATTATTAAAAGTGTGTGCGTGTACATTCCGTGATATGAGCAATTTTTTTAATTTTTTAGTTTTAGCAAGTTATTAAAGAAAGGCAAATTATTCCAATAAATAGTTATAGTTATAGGTACAGTCGTCTGTTACGTTTCCATTTGTTGATAAAGCAAGTATTCTTTAAATTTACGTTTAAATGAATAAACTGATAAGCATGATTTTATTGGTGGTGGGATGTTGTTCTAACATTTCGTTGCAGCATAACGAAAGCTACCACGAAATGCAGACGAACTGTACCCTGGGCACATGAGTCTAGAGCTTATTCTTATGGCACGATCAGAAAAAGTTAGTTTTTCGTAAAGATAACGAGGCTTATGTGTCTTTACAATTCCAAAGAGCAAAGTGGCAAAGTGAAGTGATCGCCGTGCTTCCATCTTTACGATGCTACCACGATTTAAAAATGGTGTCACGTGTCCACGTCGTGGGACTGGGAAGCAGAAACGTGCACAGGCATTTTGGACGCGCTGAATCAGTACCTTCGTTCTAGCCAGCAAACAGTTACCAAACACAGCATCAGCATAACTCAACTTGGACAAAATCTTATATATGTACTTTATATCCCGATATTCCCACGGGAACGGGAACCACGCGGGTGAAACCGCGGGCGGCCGCTAGTTTATAAATAATATTAATATTGGGAGATTAGCAGTGGCTGGCAACACTGCAACAACAGCTAGGTGCGGCCAGACCAAATTGGAACGTGTGTAGCGCCGACCGATTTGGTGCTGCAGATTTGGTTTGAACGTGTGTATGCGCGGATATCTGCAGTGAATTTCGCCCGCACCAAATCGGCGGTCGGATAGGAGCGTGTGTAGCGGATATTAGACCTACCGGTTCAGTCCGTTTCTGAAGCTGGAAACAAATTATCGGACGCGGCTTATGGACGCGGCTGCCAGCCGCGACTTATAGATATCTGGACTATGAAAATACACTGAGGTGTGCAAACTATCGGATGTCAGTCGCGGACGCAACCATAGACTAATATGACGTCATCGGACGTCCGATAGCAGTCCCAAAAGAGTGCACACTTAATTATCGCGACTGTCAGCCGCGTCCATCAGCCGCGTCCGATAATTTGTTTTCGGCTTGATCTGTGCTAACTAGAACAATGGTAACCGGAACATCGCCCCACACACGCCGGTCGCCGGCAGAGGCGTATTTACCTAAGGGCCAAGGGGGCCATGGCCCAGGGCGGCAGGCTGCTAGGGGCGGCGCAAGCCGCCCCGCTCATCTTAGCGCGCCCGCTTGTCATCGGAAGTCGGAAGAAATACAAAAAGCTTAGGTACCTACTAATAAATTATTGTCAACAACATCTAAAACTCATAGATAATCATTGTCTGGTTATACCAAGTAGGGCGATCGATCGCTTCGTAGGACGAGGCAGGGCAGGCCGCCCCGCTCAACTCTGCACGGCCAGCTGTTTTGATCTTTATTTAAATTTTATTCTCTTATAAAACTCAAAAGTTTACCAGGGCGGCTCGGGCCGCCCCGCTCAGCTTTGGGGCGCCTGTTATGATCTTTATCTATATTTTATTTCTAATTTGTCTGATAAAATTCAAAAAGTTTACCAGTGCGGCTCATGCCGGCCGCCCCGCTCAGCTTTTGGTGCCGATCGTTATGATTTTTATCTTTATTTTATTCTTATTTGTCTGATGAAATTCAAAAAGTTTATCAGGGCGGTTTGGGCTGCCCCACTCAGCCTTTGGTGCCCACCTGTTATATGATCTTTACCTATATTTTATTTTTCATTTGTCTGATGAAATTCAAAAACTTAACCTAAACTAACTAAACCCACTAAATAGAGACTAATTAATTAAGATAACCCATCTTACAAGTGGTCCGGTAGTTCTGAATTTTTGATATGTTATCTAGGATGGTTAGTGAGTATTTAAAATGCAAAATGCACAATTCTTCGCCCTCCGCCCCCGCCGTGTGTTACGTTCTGGCCCGGCCACGGCGTCAAATAAGGCTGTGGTTGTGTCAGTATACGGTACGGATAAGTACCTGGTAGTACTTCGATGGAAAAAAAGAGTACCACAGTATTTCATCAGATATAACACATTTTTGGTGGCCGGGCTGCAACGCATACGACCCAGCCCGGCCACGCTTCTATCGAAATAAATAGGTATATTTACGATGCAATTTTGGTACGAGGTGATGGTACGTATTCTGTACCAACGAGAATGTGCCCGTTTCCTCTTTAAAATAGTAATTAAAACTATTTATTTTTGCATCGAAATTTCTGAAATAAAACGCCTGACATTATTGTTTGAGCAAATAAACTTAATTTGACGTCTTGAGATTATCACTCAGGGCTGCCTCCATACAAAAAATTGTTTGTAAATATGAGTTTTACGAATGTTTAAGTAATGTTAGAAATAAAACTTTTTTTTTATGTGTATGCCTTCAAAAAGAATCTTCATACAAAATTAACAAACACTAAAAAACGAAAAAAATAATTAGAATTTTTAATTCAAAGGACGGAAATACGTGACTTTTTCTAACTTATCTTGGTACTTACTGAACTGTTTGAAGTCGGTGCCAAATCTAATAGGTATTTGAGGTAAATACGTCCTACACCTCACGCTTGGGACCGGGTTTTTTTTTATTTTTTGTTATTTCACTCAGTATAATTCGTTCTTATTCTTTTTGGCTTGGCACCGACTTTTTTTGTTAAGTTTGTTTGAAGATTCCGTTTAGGCGCATAATGTCCAATTCGCAAAATGTCCAGCGTTCGCAAAACGTCCAGTTCGCACAATGTCCAGTTCGCAGATTGTCCATTTCGCATAATGCCCAGTTCGCATAATGCCCAATGCGCACAATGTCCAGTTCGCAGAACGTCCAGTTCGCGAAAATGTCCAATATTCATCATAATGTCACACCATCAATCAGTAATTTTTAACAGATCAAATAATGAGAAATAGTAAATTTAAAAATAAAATTGTAAATTTTTCATTATTTGATCTGTTAAAAATTACAATCACCGAAGGACTTATTTGATTTTTTTATATTGACTTTAGTATTTTATGATATATATTACTACCTATTAAAATAAATTACAAAAATAAAAACTGATTTTCAAGTAATAACTTGACTACACTAATCCATAAACGAACTGATTGATAGTGTGACGTTATGAAGAATATTGGACATTTTCACGAACTGGACGTTTTGCGAACTGGACATTGTGCGAATTGGGCATTATGCGAACTGGACATTATGCGAATTGGACAATCTGCGAACTGGACATTGTGCGAACTGGACGTTTTGCGAACGCTGGACATTTTGCAAATTGGACATTATGCGCCTAAACGAACTTTACAACTGAAGATCCATTCGTTCATATGGTATTTATAAAACATCATATAACTATGTTGAGGAGTTTCACCTCTCATCATCAATCAGCTCACCCTAATAATCTGAAAGAATATAGGTAACTATTAGTTCATACGCACGATTAATACTTAAGGAATTATTCTCCAGCTCCTAACCGTTAAGGAAATGTAGCTTCCATCACCAGCTCATCACTATTAGATGATGACTACCAGATGCAAATACTTGACTATATTCAAAAATAAATTGAACCATGTTGCCTATATTAGAGAATTTCTCTCAATTTTCCTGGGATTTCATCTCTTTCTTTCATCTCTCTGACTTTGTGAAAATAAGATCTCGTCAGAAGTATAAACTTTAACAAAACTTTTTTTGAAAAAGATCCCCACTTTGATGAAAATAAAGAAGTCGTCTAAATAAGCAAACTAAAGTCTAAATAGGTACGCATTATTCAGGATAATTCCAGAACTTCTAGTCAGTTCTTGATGAAATTTTAATGAGACCACACGAGAAGCGTCACCTTCCAAAAAAAAAAGAATTATCCAAATCCGTTCATTAACGAAAAAGTTCTGAGGTAACACACATAAAAAAAAATATACAGCCGAATTATAACCTCCTCCTTTTATAAGTTGATTAAAAGACGTTATATAAGGTCCTTCTTAAATAGTGCACATAATTTTAAGGGGTCAATGTACTCACGCATACAAATAACTTTTACTATAGTACCAACATTGAAAACGTGAAAAAGAAATCAGCTGTTTCAAAGAAAATATTAAATCGAATAGATTAAAATGTATGGAACAGCTGATATTTTTTTTGCGATTTCAATGTTGGTACCATAGTAAAAGTTGCTTGTATGCATGAATACATTGACCCCTTAAAATTATGTGCACTATTTAAGAAGGACCTTATATATGTATGAAATGGATATTAATGAAACAAAAAGTTTTTTTTTTCAAAATCAATGTTTATTTTGTTGTACTTAATATATTAGTAGATACAATCAGGCTTTAAACTTTGATAACGAAAACCACAGCCACTACAGGGAACTACAGAAAAAAACCGGTCAAGAGTGAATCGGACTCGCGCACCGATAAATAAAACGTGAAAATTTTTTAATCGGCGAGGCTATATTCGTCAGTGTTTGCGGTGTAGAGTAATGCAGTTTTAGATCAGTGCTATCTCATGACCGATAGTGGAACTAATGTAAATAAAAATTTGTTGATGATTTCTGAAAAAGTTTACTCTTTAGAGACATTGTTTTATTTTTCCTGTAATCTTTACATAAACTTCTATTACATATAAGAATTTCAGATTTTCTCTTTGCAAACTTCGACGATAAGAGGGAACGGTATTTTTTTTTTACATTTTTCATCATAAGTCAAAAACTATGCAGCCTTTAACAAAAAAAACAGATGTTTGTTAATTTGCAAGCAGCGCTCTTTCATGTGATACTTCATATGCCCTAGTAGCCCCACTTCGAATTTTTAAGATCCTCTTTCAGTCCCTGTTCCAAAAAAATATTAATATTTTTATTTCTCTCTTATTTGCAAAATGGTTGGGCAAACGTCATCTAATTTCAAGTTGATAGCATAAGTAGTTCTCGAGATAACCAGTTTGTGACAGACAGACAGAGTCGCACCATAAGGATTCCTTTTTACCATTTTGCTACGGAACCCTAAAAACAATAAGTCAAACTTTACCCCCATATAACGTTATAATGAAGCGATGAGTTCGATTTATTATTTTTATTTTTCGCAAAATTTAAGACAGTTTGAAGATTACGTACCTATCGACGTATAAGAAGTATTAGAGAAATTCGATGCGTCTTCTTACGACTCCGTAGCACAGTGGTCAGAGCATTCGCTCGGACAGTGAAACGTCGTGGGTTTGAGTCCTACTGTAGCAAATTGCGAAACGAGATTATTTTCTAATACCTATGGTATAGGTATGTTGCACGGTTCAGTTTCAAAAACTTTATTTATTATTTTAATATGCCCTTAAAAAGGGACCACCATACGATAAATGTTTCAAATCTATATCACCTTTCCGAAATGTATAGGAAAATATATTTACTCTTCTTTACGAAAACCTTTTTGTATTGAGGCAGCCCTGACTGCTAAGCTTTTAAAATATTTTGGGGTCTTAGAAACTATTTACACTCAACAAAATGTAAGTGGAAAAAGACCAATGGGGAAAGATAGATGTATAATTATCAATTTTTATCAAATTTTAACTCAGCGTAGTTTAAATCATATGAGCCATTGCGCCTACAAAAATAAAAAAAACACAAGACGTCGAGTTACGTATATTGCTCAATCAACAATATTAGGCGTTTTATTTCAGAAATTTCAAAGCCAATATATATTGTTTTAATTACCATTTTAAAGGGGAAACGGACACATTCTCGTTGGTACAGAATACGTACAATTACCCTGTAGCAAAATTGCATCGTAAAGTTATCTATTTATTTCGATAGAAGCGTGGCCGGGCTGGGTCGTATGCGTTGCAGCCCGGCCGCCAAAAAAGTGTTTTAACTGATGAAATACTGTGGTACTCTTTTTTTCCATCGAAGTACTACCAGGTACTTATCCGTACCGTATACTGACACAACCACAGCCTTATTTGACGCCGTGGCCGGGCCAGAACGTATCACACGCCCCCGCCGCCATATTGAAAAAATTGGCAATTTTTTCAGCTTTTTGCTTATATCTTCGTTTAGGTGCATTTGACCCAGAAACAATTGTTGACAATGTTGTAGAGGATTAAATTTTCTATAATTAACGGTTTAAATTTTGTTTCCAGGACAGACAGTTACGCAGATATTCACTTTTAAAAAAATGATTTTTCAGAAATTTGTCAAACTTCTAAAGAACAGGGTGCAAAATGGACCCAGAGTCGTACACTTTGAAACATTATTTAATATATACTAATGAATAATTCCAAAATTTTATTGTATGGCGACGAAGTTGAATTGCGAAAATTAAATAAGTTACAGTAGTTCAAAAAGTCTTGAAATAAGCTACAAATTTTCACTTAGATCTTCGTTTAGGTGCATTTTAGCCAGAAAACCCTCTATTCACTGGACTACAGTGGTGTTACCGATTCTGTGCTACCGGCTAAAAATATGCCTATGGACATGGGCTTCATTTGACATTTGAAGCCCATATAAGGACAAAATATGGACTAATGCCAAATGAAGCCCATGTCCATATCTATATTTTTTAGCCGGTACAGGGGCAGGGTGGCTCGGGCCGCCCCGCTGAGCCTTGGGTTCCCGCCTGTTATGATTTTTACCTTTATTTTATTTCTCATTTGTCGGATGAAATTCAAAAAGTTTACCAGGGCGGCTCAGGCCGCCCCGCTCAGGCTTTGTGTGCTCGGCTGTTATAATCTTTACCTATATTTTATTTTCTCACTTGTCTGATTAAGTTTACCAAGGCGGCTCGGGCCACCCCGCTCAGCTTTGGGTGCCCGCTTGTTATTATCTTTACTTTAATTTTGTTTCTCATTTTGTCTGAAGAAATTCAAAAAGTTTCCTACCTAATTGTCAACAACAAACACCTCATATTATATAGGATATTTTTTTTATCAGTGCACAAATTTTTAATATCGACTCAAAATCGGTAAGTGAACAACTTTCTCCTAGAAACATGGGTCGAAATACATGCGAAATACGACCAAAATGTTTGGACTTTCCATACTAAATCGATCACGTGATCGGTCCGATTTGTATGAAGAGTCAAAATATTTTTGTCATATTTCGACCAATGTTTCTAGGAGAAAGTTGTTCACTAACCGATTCTGAGTCGATCATAAAAATTTGTGCACTGATAAAAAAAATATCCTGTGTGTAAGCAAAAAAAATCAACTGCAATGATTGTTTGGTTGATTTTTTTTGTTTCATCTTAGAGCGCGTGCGATGTTTATTCTTTTGAGCTGTTTTTGTAACTTATTAAAGATTTTTTTTCTTGAATGTATGGGGCGGCCCACGCAACTGGCCCAGGGCGCCAAATATCAAAATACGCCCCTGGTCGCCGGGCTTTTTTGATTCGCGCTCAGTCGTAATCTAGTGCTCACCGAGAGACGTATTCGTCGGATAAATCAAATAGTGTAATTTTGATGAAATTTGGAATGGAGATAATTATGTAGTTTGTGACCCTAGGATGGACATAGGCTTCTTTTTACCGCGGGAATATGCTCATTCTCATGGGTAAATAACTTATAGCGCGGGCTAAGCTATTTGGTATTTAAGATCACAGTTTGAGTTCTTGGGAAGAATTTTATTTAGAATAGAGATAGTTTGAGGCCCTGGAAAAAGCATAAGTTACTTTTTACGTCGACGAAAAAATCTCATTAACATGGGAAAATTATTTTAAGTGCGGGAAAATTTGAGGGCAGAAATTGGTATTTAAGTTAATAGTTCGAAACCCTGAGAAGGATTATAATAGGCTACTTTTATTTTTTACCACAGAATTAGTATCATATTCCCACGGGAAAATCAGTAGGTATTATTTGTTTGTCCGTTTTTCACGTCAAAACGGAGCAACGGTTCAATGTGATTTTTGGTACGGAAGTAGATTGGGAGCTGTAGAGTGACTTAGGCTACTATCCGGCAAAAATATCACATTCCCTCATGATAACGTCGTTTAGTACTCTTTAGTAGTCTGTGCACTCCACTCGAGAGTTGAACGCGCACTTAGTCAAAATCGCCGGCGGCGCCGTGTTGCAACCGGGCTGTGTGTGACGACATATGGAGCTAGTAAGTAGGCCGCGCCTCTTTCTTACCGGTGAGAACGTTCTCCCCGGGGCGATATGTCAGCCGGTTTACCGTTTTGGGTCGGTGACGAGTTATACGTTTTGTATTACATTCTGGCCTCACGGTTTCAATTCTTTTATTTGCGTGTTCATATAAGAACAGAATAGAAACGGTAGGTCTGGGGCAGGCCAGCAAGTAACAACTAGCGTTTCATTAATTCATTCATTCTTTTAACTCTATTGTCTATAGGTACTAGAGATAATCGAATCCAATCCAATCTGTGATTTGATGACAGAATGACAGCCAAAGTCAATGTCAAAGTGATGCCTGTCACTGTCACTCAAAATATGGATTCTTGAGTGCTTCTTGACTCTCGGTGACTCTCGGACGCACTCGTCGGACTTTTATTATTTTTATCATCTATCAAGTGGAATTTGCATTTTACATCGTGTTAGCATCAATTGAATACTAAAAAGGTGAAACACCAGCTACTCTAGTTAGTTATTTAGTTGAAATTTCCTAATACTTTCTCACTAGATTCGTATCTACAGCGCTTGTAAAATGGACGAAAGTGCAAAACCAGAAGAGTCTCCAAAAGAGGTGCCGCAAGTTGAATTTAAGAAGCCAGTGTTATTCGGACGTATTGGGAAACTTCCTAAGAAAGTTAAGAACGAATCCGAAAAAGCACAAGATGATAAAAATGTACAGGAATTAAATGAAACAACTACAACAACAACAGAAGCTCTGGAGCCAAAATCCAAAAGTTCTACGACTGTGACCGTAACACCTAAAGAATTCGCAGTGCCAATACCTTATAAAGAACCTAAGTGGTCAGGCTTGTGTCCTGATGGTAAGTCTTGTTTTGAAAACTCAAACTCAAACTCACTTATTTGGGACATCACAAAGATACATAAAAATAAAACAAAAACAAAAAAAGCATACTATGTCCCAAAACGGTCCCGACTCAGCATAATGCTTGGCTTGTGACCAGCGCTGATCTTCCGTCGTTTTGATCATGTTTTAATGTTTTTTTATCAATTTCCTACTTTCATACCTATTATGTAGTTAAAAAGCAGTTTTCATTTTTCATTAACCTGTAATCCCCCATGGTTTGAAGTTTCATTTTTTGGTTTTTTGATTATATCTCAGAAACTATATGGCCTAGAGACATGCCTACTATGTAGTGTTCCCGAGGCCTATAGGCTTTTAGGCTTTTTTTTAAGGCTAGCCTATGAATTAGGGGCTACAGTGGCATAAAAGCCTAAAAAGTCTTTTAGGCATTTAGGCTAGACCTTTTTCATAGCCTTTTTTTGTCCACCCGATGACTATAGGCTTTTAGCCTTTTTGTAGGCTAGGCGCATATTTAAAAGACTTGAAAGGCTATAAAACCTATAAAGATTTTCGTCCTTTAGGCTAGGTCTATTTTATTTATTGTTTGAGTATAATTGTCAACTTAATTTTAATAAAATATTTATCATATCCGATCGAGACAGAGGATACAGATGTTATATCATGGTGGAAAACCCAAGAAAAAAATTTACCACATTTACAATCTATGGCGTTTGATATTTTATCTATACCTGCCACAAGCGTCCCCAGCGA
This sequence comes from Crambus lathoniellus, assembly GCA_949710035.1. Classification (NCBI taxonomy): domain Eukaryota; kingdom Metazoa; phylum Arthropoda; class Insecta; order Lepidoptera; family Crambidae; genus Crambus; species Crambus lathoniellus. The sequence goes on along the minus strand of OX453324.1, from coordinate 13,076,130 downwards.
ACAATCAATCTCTAAATGTCCTGCACATTTAATTAATAAAAAAAGAAATCGCCTGGGTGACAAAAGTATAAGATCCTCAATGTGCTTGTTGTGGCAAAATTTTTTTGGAAATAATGTATAACAAGTAGTTTCTTATTATTTCCGATTTCAAATAATATTCGTTTTCATCGCGTTAGTGTATATTTTATTTGTTTTCATTTAATTTGAAATAAATACAATACAAAAATTTCATACTACTAAGACATAACCTGAATAATGGCTATAGCCTTATATTAAGCCTACTACTCAAAAAAGACTTTTGTCGGAAATTAAGCCTAAAAGGCTATTAAGGCCTATAGGTTGTTTTTAAACCTATAGGCTTTTTGAAATGAGTAGCCTTTTAAAAGCCTAGTAGTCTATCATGGCCATAAAAAAGAACTAATAGGCTTAAATTTAGGCCTAAAAGCCTATAGGTCTCGAGAACCCTACTACTATGTGCAAAATGAACCTTTCAAGAGTGGACAACTTGAAAACTACAATCGAAAAACTTGACTGAATAGAACTTGTAGCAAATTTAATCAGCTTTCATTTTGCGCATAGTGAACATGTCGCTGGGACGCATAGTTTCCGAGATATAATTAAAAAACCAAAAAATTAGACCTTCAAAACCCCTCCCTCCCCCCAGCACAGACTACTAAATAGTTGCTATGTAACAGATAGTTCACTCCGCTAAGTCATTTAAATAAATAGCAACTCTATTGTAACCATAACCATAACGCAATAAAGTAGAATTCAGCTTGTACGGCACAGGCAAATTACGAATGGCCACTCGTTGTCGTTGCATCTCTTTCTATCGCATATATTCTAGCTCTTTTGCGGACCTAATTTCTATGGGTTTACAACGCCGGCGTCGCCGCCGCGTTTTCGAGCCGACTCGGGGAGTGAAATAGGCCTGCCCCCGGCTTAAAGGCTATAGGCAGGGACTTTTGATATGTTTACATCCTAACTAGACCAAACAAAGTTACTAAGTCAAAAATTGTGTTCCAAGTATTTCCCTCTCAAGCATCTCTTCGTTGACTGGGCTATAAAAAAAAAATAAAAAAAATACGGGTTGAATTGAGTACCTCCCTCCTTTTTTGGAAGTCAGTAAATAAAAATAAGTTGAAACTTAAGTTTGGTCTACTGTGGAACTACTACCTAGTGATATTTCTGTGTTTTTTTGTTAATCTAATGAACTCATTATTGTATCTTTTTCTAATTTGCATTGTTTGTCTTTTCATTCCATCATGACCTTAATAATAGGAATGAAATTTTGTGTTTTCCAGGTTCAGAATACAGTCTGGAGGTGTTAAAATCGGGAATGATTGTTGAGAATGTTCAGTTGACTAAGAAACCATATTATGTTTTCGGAAGACTGTCCAACTGTGATGTTGTCATGGCACATCCTACCATATCCAGGTTTGTTATTGTCTAAAAGTAACTGCAGTTTAAAATTAGACAATATACAGTGCAGTCAAACCCAAATTAAAATTCAATAAGTGTTACCGCCTGGCCACAGGAATGCGCGGCGGGGGCGGCGACCAGCGAATGGCGCAATCATTGCGCGCTCGCGCCAGACGTCTAATCAAATAAGTCAATGAAACGCACCAACTGATGCGTAATTCGCTCGTCGCCGCCGCAGCCGCGCTGTCCCGTGGCCAGGCGGTTAGGGTGGTATTCCACTTATCAAAGATCTTTGTCCAATATGCATTTGATCAAAGAATTTATCAATGAAACCATTCTTCTTATCGAGTCGACGACAACCTCAAATACGGGCAGCCCAAAAAGCCGCAACCGCAATAGCTCACTCGGAAGTCTCGTGCAGCTCCTCGTCCGTGCAAGTAGTCGGGCACGCAGGGCACCCAGTCATGTGTGCGATGGTCTGTTTTGGATGACCGCAGATGCACTCAGTTTCATGGTTCATGAAACCATTCATAAATTCGTCCTCATCCAATTTCTTTGATCAAATATTTGATAAGTGGAATCAACAATATGTCAACATATATTATTTATAACTAAAATTTAAAATGTCTCTCCTGTTTATTTTTTAACCGACTTCTAAATCAAAAAGGAGGAGGTTCTCTATTCGTCTGTATGTATGTTTTTTTTTTTTTTTTTTTTTTTGTGTGTATGTCCACCGATTACTCGAAGACGGCTGAACCGATTGAAATGGTTCAAACGTTATTACATCAGGTTGGTTTCCAAGTTGGTCCCATTTTTTGAAATTTTGAAATCGGTTCAGTAGTTTTCAGGAAATCTTGAAGATACTGTCGTTTTCGTTACCACTTTATGTGAATTTAATACGTATCTTTAGGCATAACTCCTTTGTTTATAAACCGATTTAGATGATTCTTGTTTTGTTAAAAAGGGGATACCTCAAGGTATTTTAACCGACTTCGAAAAAGGAGGTTTTGAGTTTGATCACTTACCTATTTACCAGAAAACACGTAAATTGCTTGCACGATGCACTAAAAAGAGTGAAATAAAAATTATTTTTATAAAAAAATAAAACCGCCTTCAAAAAAACCACATCAAAAGAGTAAGAAATAATTCCTCACCAAATAAATAACGTAAGTACTTTGAAGTCGGGCGGGTTTTAACAAAAACAACAAAAAATTTTACATGTTTCACGCCCGACTTCAAAGTACTTACGTTATTTATTTGGTGAGGAATTATTTCTTACTTTTTTGATGTGTTTTTTGTAGAATAGTCATGATCGTACCTGTTTTATTTAATTGAGTCTCGCATTTCATAATTACGTTTTATATTTAAGATGTAACCAACACATTGAGTTTACAAAAAGTACTGATTTAAGTATAAAATTATTTATCACCGTTACATTAAGCTGCATTGTAAACTTGTCTGTGGTTCATAAATAAATTTAAAAAAAACGGTCTCAGGCCGAGCGCGCTAATCACTTCGCCACGGGCCCCTTACTCGAATGTCAATGATTCCTCAGGTTCCACTGCGTCCTGCAATACAAAGCGTTCGCCGATGAGGGGGAACCCCCTTCCGGCTGGTACCTGTACGACCTGGGAAGCACCCACGGCACGTTCCTGAACAAGGAGCGCTTGAAAACCAGCCATTATACAAGGGTACGAGTAGGACACCAGATCAAGTTCGGGAGTAGTTCCAGGACTTATATTTTGGTGGTAAGTGCATTTCAAGGGTGATGATTAGATTTGCAGTGAGGGAACATATTGTAATTTTTTTATCCACAGCGGGGTAGCACTTAGCCTTCATCACACTTGATGTTAAGTGGTGGTAAGGCTGAAAAGCGCACTACTCCCGGAATTCTCAATCACTGAGGAACTGGCTATCTTATCTCTAACTGCCGGAACACAATAATGCTAAAAACAATATTGTTATGGCATTCGACTTAGATAAGATGGTGGTAGCTAGCCAGGCAGACTAAGAACAAGTCCTACCACCAACCAAACCAAATACAATATATACCCCCACTGGGAATCGAACCTCTTGGTCTGAAAACGGTTGTATGAACCACTAGACAAGAGAGGCGGTTAAATTCGGTTTGGTTGGTGGTAGGACTTGTTCTTAGTCAGCCTGGCTACCTAGCACCACCTTATTTAAGTCTGACGTCATAATAACGACGTTTTCAGCATTATTGAGGGGAGCCTGATGTTAAGTGGTGAGGCCTTATCACCACTTAACATCAGGTGTGATGAAGGCTAATTGCTACACCATTTTTCTTATTTTATCTTGAAATCAGTTGTTTGACTATGAGCAGATCATTTTGAGTATTTATGATACCGTTGTGGATTAAAAAAGAATGATGTTTTCAGCATTATTGCGAGGAGCAGGAGTTTTCTCCTATACTTTGTCTACTCTTTGTCTCTATAATTATGATCACATACCTGAACGTATAATGACACACTTTATGCCATAGTCACCTTTAAAGAAATTTAAAAAATAAAACTGTATCATCATAATGGTCATCATCATTTCAACCGTAAGACGCCCACTGCTGGGCATAGGCCTCCCCCAAGGATCTCCACAACGATCGGTCCTGCGCTGCCCGCATCCAGCGGCTTCCCGCGACCTTGACCAGATCGTCGGTCCACCTTGTAGGGACGCCTGCCTGCCCACGGAACGTCGTCCGGTTCGCGGTCGCCATTCGAGAACCTTTCCGCCCCAACGGCCATCGGTTCTCCGCGCTATGTGTCCCGCCCACTGCCACTTCAACTGAGCAATCCTTCGAGCGATGTCGGTCGTTTTAGTTCTCCTGCGGATCTCATCATTTCTGATTTGATCGAGCAGGGAAATACCAAGCATCGTTCTCTCCATTGCTCGCTGGGTAACCTTGAGCCTTCTTATGAGACCCATAGTAAAAGACCACGTCTCGCTTCCATAAGTCATAACTGGCAACACACACTGGTCAAAGACCTTAGTCTTGAGACATTGAGGAATTTTGGACGCAAATATATGCCGGAGCTTCCCAAACGCTGCCCATCCGAGCTGGATTCGACGAGAGATCTCTTTCTCGAAGTTGGACTTACCTAATTGGATTGCCTGTCCTAGGTAGACATAGTGGTCAACAACTTCGAGTGTAATGTTCCCAACATTAACTGGAGCGGATGCAACATGGGCATTGGACATGATTTTCGTCTTATCCATGTTCATCTTCAGACCCACTCTTTGGGAAGCATTGCTGAGATCTTCGAGCATTGTGTTCAGGTCTTCCAAGGTCTCAGCCATGAGAACTACATCATCGGCAAACCGCAGGTGTGTTAGGTACTCGCCATTGATGTTAATGCCGAATCCTTTCCAGTCCAGTAGCTTGAAAATATCCTCCAACGCAGCTGTGAATAGTTTCGGAGAAATGACGTCTCCCTGTCTCACACCTCGCTGTAGTTGGATAGGATTAGAGCTCTGGTTCTGTAGTCGGTCTATAATGGTCATTATGATAAAAATTAACAATTTTAAATTAAAAAATTTACATGAGTGTAAATAAAGTAGTGTATGAGACTGCACATAACTCGGTATTAAAACACTCGTGGGATACTATTAAAAAACTTGCCAAGGCTCGTCACTCATGTTAAAATACCCCTCATTATGCAACTACTATTTCAGCATTATTGAGGGGAGCAGGAGTTTTGTCATATACCTTGTTTTCATTTGATTATTTCCAGGGTCCTGATTTCGACTGCGATGGTGAATCAGAACTATCGGTGACGGAAATCAAACAGAGAGCTCTTAACATGAAACTGAATAGACAGAGGATGATAGAAGAAGACAGGGAGAGAAGGGAGAAAGAGAGGTTAGAAGAGGAGAGGAAAAGAGAGGAGCAAGGCATCGATTGGGGAATGGGTATGTAGTATATTTTTTATACACCACAAAATTTTAATTAGTACAAAGATTTTAGGGTATGATAGTGTCCATCAATACGATCAATTTTTACTATTGAGCCTTTTTCTTTAAATCCCAATCCAATCCTGCACCAATCTTGCACCGAATGCGTCGATCATATAAACCCTAGATACACAATTCCATACTAAATACGCTTGAAAAAGTGATTCTAACAGCGCTGTCATTAGGTAGTTATAGTTATAGATATTTCGATTCTGAATACTGCCGTCACCACATTTGATATTCGACCCTAAGCAACAGTAATTGAATTTAAACTCGGTCGGCACGGTAGTACTTACGATCTTATTACATGGAAAGCTCAGATGGTCGGCCGACGCTAGAACAGCGAATCGTATTTCGTCATGTCTGCATCTCTGTCTTACTAACGCAAATAGAAGAAATGGTTGCGCGGCAAGGAATATTGCAATATTTTAGTATAAATAATGAAATTATGATAGTTTCAGTACATGTTTGACTTCAAATTAATTGTAAAATTATACTTTCGTTCAATACTGACTGAAAATATGATATTACATCTCTTGTTTTCTTTTTTTTTCGAATTGTTTTTGCGCATCTTCTCAGCACATTTAGGCATCGTTTCAAATGTCAAATGACTACTGAGAGCGATCTAATGCTCCCTTTCGAATGGAGCTTTCGTTGGCGGCTTCACTTTCTGTGCGTTTACGCTGTATCTAGGGTTTATTTATATGATCGAAGACCTAAGACTAATGTCAATGATTCATGCCATTCGGTGCTGGATTGCATACGGTCAAGCATCTCCTGAAGATGCCCGGGGATGGGACGAAACACGTGTAGAGTAGTGTGATTGGTGAAGGTGCAAGTTATGTGATTATTTGCGGAAGAAAGCTACATATATTTATTTTTCACAATAATACCTATTCCTCAACAGGCGAAGACGCGGAAGATGAACCAGACTTGGCAGACAACCCATACGCGTCTACTGCTAACGAAGAGTTGTATCTGACTGACCCCAAGAAGACATTACGAGGGTACTACGAGAGGGAGGGGCATGAGTTGACCTATGACTGCGAGGAGAGGGGTGTGGGGCAGTTTATATGCAGGTAAATAAATATTAACACCCAGACACAGTACAAATATATTAAAGTTTTGAGCTCTACCATGTGTTGTGAGGCTAGTTAAACTGTTGGTCCCGTTACAACCCATCATTCCGCATTAGCCCCGTTACCACTCACTTACTCCGCATTGGTCCCTCTTCTTCAATCTCTTCTTCAATCGGTACGGGCGTTTTCCGCAACTCGACGTCTTATTGCGCCTATTTTGCGTGTGGAGGGTGTGCAGCCGGATTACTCCAGCCAACCCAGCTCTGCCAGGAAAGCACCCAGCGCCCTCACGTCGGAGACCGCTTCGTGGACGCTTCCCGGCGAGCCGAGGTACCTCGCCCGGTAGGGGGCCACTCCGTCACATTCTACCAGGACGTGAGCAGCTGTTTCTTCGGCCCTCATGCAACCCCTGCATAGGGGGCTGTCGGTGATACCTAAGTTGAAAAGGTGTCTGTTGAAATTTCCATGTCCTGTTATAGCACCCGTCACCAGGCGTAACTGTGATCTACTTAGCTTAATGAGAGCTCTGGACAAACGGGCGTCCAGGCGCGGTAGTGCCATTTTCGCCTGCCTGCATGTTTCCAGTGAGCTCCATTCATGTTGGTGCGTAAGGGTAGTGTGTTCACGGATCTTACCAGCAAACCAGCTCGCCGGAATGGGTGCGACCGGTTCAGGGCCAATCATCACCCTATCCGATCCCCTCCTCGCCAGCTCATCGGCCAGGTCGTTTCCACGTGATCCACTGTGGCCTTTGATCCATTGGATAGTAATATTATTGAGTGTACCCACCATGTTTAGTCTGTGATGGCACTCCTGTATGAGACTCGATGAGCTACGACTACCATTTAGAGCCTGAAGTGCTGATTTACTGTCGGAAAGTATGAGAATGTCGTAGCCGGTTACTTCCCTTGTTGCAACTGCTTGAGCTGCCAACAGAATGCCCATACACTCTGCCTGAAAGACTGTGTTGTACGAACTTAGTGGCAGTGCAATTTGTATGTTTAGGTCTTCTGAGAATACACCTGTTCCTGCTCCTACAGAGGTCTTGGAGCCATCAGTGAATATCAGAAGCGCTTTGTGTTGTGCCTGAGAGCTTTCTGCGTCCTCCAGTTGTATTTTGTATTTCTTGTCGAAGATGAAGGATGGTTTGACCTTATCACAGATCGCCTCCACGAGGGGTGTGTCTAACCATTCCTCCAGTAGACCTTTTATGTGTCTTACCTTATTGAACCTGAGAGTGCCTAGGTGTTTAAGTCTAAGTACTGCTTTCGCAGCCTCTTGCTGCACGTGTAGATGCAGTGGGGTAAGGTTCAGCATTACCTCGAGCGCTGCAGTTGGAGCAGTGTTCATACAGCCAGTGAGAGCACAGCAGGCCTGACGTTGGAGACTCTGCAGTTTCTTTGCCCCAACAGTCTGAGCAGCTTTAGGCCACCAGACTACCGAGCCGTAACTGATGAGTGGTTTGATGACCGCATTGTACAGCCAGAGAAATATTTTTGGAGCAAGACCCCAGCGTTTACCAACCATCTTGCGGCACTGCCAGAGGATGACACTAGCTGTCTTTGCCTTGTGTTCAATGTGATTGCTCCAGGTTAACTTACTATCTAATAAAATACCTAAGTATTTTACCTCATTTGATAGTTGTAGAGAGGTGTCAAACAGCTTAGGTAGGCGGTGATTACCTACTTGGCGTTTGTTGGTGAACATTACCAGTTCTGTTTTTGTTGGGTTGACGGCTAGGTCATGTTTCCTACACCAGCTTTCCACTTTCTTCAGAGCAGCCTGCATGGTGTCACAAGTTATACTCGCTTGCGGTCCCATTGTTAAAATGGTGATGTCGTCAGCGTAACCTATGGTGTAAAAGTGACTTGAGTTAAGGAGTGAGATTAGGTCGTCTACTACCAGGTTCCAGAGCAGTGGAGAGAGAACGCCTCCCTGGGGGCAGCCTCTCGCCACAAGCGCCCTGTGGCACCCATCGTCAGATACCTGTACCACTCTGTAGCGAAGCATATTGACAATCCAGTCTGTCAGCACCTTGTTTATACCTCTCTTTTTCAGCGCATCCTCAATGCTGCCGAAGGTAGTCTTGTCAAAGGCCCCTTCAATGTCAAGGAACGCACCAAGGCATATCAATTTGTTTTGAAACGCCTCCTCTATCTTACCGACTAACTGATGGAGCGCCGATTCTGTAGATTTGCCAGCACTGTAGGCATGCTGATATTTGTGTAAAGGATGTGCCATTTGTATTACGTCTCGTATGAACCATTCACATACCCTTTCCATGGTCTTCAGCATGAAGGAGGAAAGGCTAATGGGTCGGAAGGCTTTCGGGTTCGTGTAGTCGGACTTACCAGGTTTAGGTATGAACACTACCCTGACTTCCCTCCAAGAGTGTGGGATATAGCCATGCGCAAGGCAAGCCTGAAGAAGATGGGTAATGACCACAACAAGCTGTTCATCACCCCATTGTAGAAGAGCTGGGAAGATGTTGTCCGTCCCTGTTGACTTAAAAGGCGAGAAGCTATTTATTGCGGCTCTTACCTTTTCTTGTGTTATCACCTTTTTGGCCAGGGACCAGTGGTCATCTGTCGGGTGTGTTGTTGCGTCCTGCCACTCGATGTCCTGCAGAGGTTGGCAGTTTGGAAAGTGGGTTTGGAGGAGAAGTGCATTCGTTTCCCCCTGATCCAAAGTCATAGAGCCATCAGGTTTTCGCAGGTTGCCCCGTAGGCCAGGTCCCTGGTTGGACATTACCTTTCTTACCCGATTTGCTTGTTTTGTGGAGTTTATCTCATTGGTGAAGCGTCTCCATGAGGCAGATCTCCAGTATCTTATTTTCTTCTTGTATTCAGCCTTGGCAGCTTTGTATCGGTCCCAGTCATAGTCCTCGGATGTATTCATAGCCCTGTTAAACCGCCTTCTGACGGTTCTCCTTAGCCTATCGAGCTGGGGGCCCCACCACTTGTGGTCATCACTGTGGTTTGAAGAAGGGGTCTTTAACGGGCATGCTTCTTCGTAGCATTGAGTTAAAATGTTTGTAATACCAACTACCTTTGACTCCAGCTCAGCAGTTGACTCAACATCAGTCCAGTCGTGGTTGGTGTTTAGTTTCTCAGTGATGAGCTGACTGTAGACTAGTCTGTTTGTTTTCCTTGGATTTCTCCAGGGAGTGGGAAATTTAATGGGTACCTGTATGTCGTAGCGGATCCATCTGTGATCGGAGCACGATGCCTCATCAGAGACATGCCATCCCGTTACCTCTGAGGCCGCTAGTGGTGTAGCAAGGGTTAGATCAATTATCGTCCTGGCCCTTCTGGTGACGAAGGTAGGTTTATTACCTCTGTTCATTATGTCTAAGTTAGTGGTTAGGAGAAACTCAATTAATTGGTTACCTCTGTCATTGTGTTTTTCCATACCCCACAGAGAGTGGTGGGCATTGGAATCTGTTGAGATAATCAGCTCCATGTTGTGTTCCCGGCAGAAACGGACGAGGGAGGATACTTCCTCTGACGGTATTCGCTCTTCTTCAGGCATGTAGGCTGAGGCCATGACCAGTTCGTGGTTGTCATCACCTTGTTTGAGATTTATTTTTATTGCACAAGTATCCCTGGAACAAAAGTTAAGCAGGGGTTGCGCATCTATGTCTTTTGATATGTAAATGCAGGATCTTACATTACCTGTTGTAGCATATACGAGCTTACCTCCTAGGTTGGAGAGACCTCGTACCGTGCCGCCCCTGATCCACGGCTCTTGTATCAGGGCAACGGCTGTGTTATGTACCTCCAGCCAGCGACGAAGTTGAGCCGTCGCGGTGATGCTGTGCTGGAGGTTGGCTTGAAGGATCAGGGCCTCAGAGGGGGACGCCATCTCCAATGACGACATCCTCCAGGCCCATCTCCTCGAGTTCCCGCAGTAGGTCAATACCAGCAGGCGAGGATTCAGCGCAGGCTGGACCCGCGCTGGCCTCGTCCACGATCGACGCTGCCGCTGACTCGGTGTCTGTACCCTCTAAATTTGGGAGGGTAGGTGTGACACCACTAGTGCCCTGTGTGGGTTCGTGGGTGTGTATAGCCGGTGTAGGGGGTGTGGGGGGTGTGTCCGTGTCAGAGGACATAGGGGGACTGTTGGAAGGTGGTGACTCAACGAACTTCCCCTTGTCGTTTCTGAATTTAATGTAGACGTTGCCCGATATAAAATGCAGGCGACGTCCTCTGGCCATGATAGCCGGAACTATGTCCTCTGGCACGGACACTACCATAAAGGTAGTTTGGCTGGTCTCCTGCTGGTAGAATCCGTTGACAAGCCAACGGTGCGGTTGCACCTCCGGGTTCATCCAGCTCAGAGCCCCTCCAATAGATCGCTGGTCGCGGTTGTAGATTTTGGGCAGGGTAATACCACAAAGAACCCTCCTCGGGATATCCTCAGCTCTCAAAACGGCGAGTTTTCCCAGGTCCGGAATGTCGACCTCCCCTGCCCATTTGTGTACCCACTCTGTGGTGGTGTGGTTAGCAGCCGCAATCCACAGGCTGCCATCGTTGTATGTGGGTCTACCGCTGAAGGCGATAGCCCCCGCCGGATAGACACGGCGGTCACATTCGCGCCAAATGGCGTCATCGAGAACGGCCTCGACTTGCTCCGCCATCTCCCTGGATAAGTAACCCGAGGAGGATGTCAAAGCAAGCCGGGCCCCCGATGGTTTGGCTGCGGCTGCGGCGTATGAGCCAGCCGGTCTGCCGCCAGCCGATGCAGGCTTCAGCTTCTTGGCCTCGCCCCGAGGAGAAATTGTCTCATCAAGGCGAGCCCTTTTGGCTTTCGGCCTGGGTCGGCCAGCCGCAGATGCGGCCGGGTGTGTTGCAAGGCCTTTCCCCCCCGCACCAGAGATCCCTGGGGTTTCCCCCGGTTTCTTGGTGTCAGACCCCGTGTTACTTGTTGAGGAGGAGGAAGCAGCGGCCTGGGCAGCCTTATCGCGTTCCTTGGCGCGCTGATTCCTCCCCTTGCGTGTTCGGGCCTTCACCCCAACCGTTTCGGATTTCGGTTTTTCTGTCAGGGGCAGAACCGTACTGTTCCCCTTTGCCGGGGTTTTCCGGTTCTTTCCCTTCCTCCAGACAACCGTCGTCCAATTTCGGTCGAGGTTCTGGTCCTCCTGTATTTGTTCAGGAGTGCGTGTGTCAATAAGGGAATCGGTTTGCACCGTCTTCCCCTGTGTGATGTTATTACCCTCGGGTTTCCCTTCGGGTGTAATCCCTCCCCTAGAGGGGTCAGACTTAACTTCACCCTCTGGGTCCGGAGTATTAATTGTTTTTTGCCCATTGCTGGGCGCGGCGGAATTGGTTTTTAAGTTATCCATTTGTTAATAAAAGTAAAGATTCATCCAGCTAGCTTCCCACCCTCCATGGAGCCCGCACATTTGGGAGTGTCCCGTCCAAAAAGTGGACAAGGTCCACTAGGATTACTAGCCGGATATAGGAGGGGAGGGTTGGTCTCAGACGCGAGATCAGAGGTTCATAACAGATGGCTGGTTGACCGAAACCACACGGCACCACCAGTTGGTCCATCTGCACTCACCTCTTCACCATGGTCCTAACCGCCCTGAAGGGGCCCCCCCCCACCTCGCTGCGACCCTCTGACGGGACGCATGACCGTTTCCCCCCTGGCGCTACCCAGAGGGGCTACCGTTTCGGTTGAAATCCAGACCAAAGGAGGAGTGTTGTGTTACAGTGGTACTACCGCCGACCCTGCTCCACTCAGCCTCCCAGGATTCCTTCATCCCCCCTTACGGCGCTCGACTGCACAGGCCTTAGTGCAGGAGGAGCTGTTACTCCACCGGTTCGCTCCCCTCCCTGCCGGTGGAGAAGGTGGCTGATAAGGAGTCAGCCGACAGGATAGAAAGGATTCCGGAAAAAGGTGGGGAAGTGATTTGTAGGAAAAGACAGGATAGCGCCTGATTTCTTATCAGTTACATTCGTTTCTTAAGGAACCAAATCAATAACAGGCGGCACCGCGGGAAGGTTAGCAATCAGACTTGTCCTAGGGATCTTCACGACCTGCGCTCTCCCCTATGACCAAAAGCTACGTTTCCATTTGGACTGAGTGATAGAAACGTAGAAGAGAAGCAAGTATTGAGCGACATCCGTCCAATCAACATTGCCGCTCTTCCGCTCTTCCGCATTGGTCCCGTTACCACATCATTCCGCATTGGTCCCATCACCACCCACCATTCCGTATTGGTCCCGTTAACACCTATCGATCCGCATTGGTCCCGTTACCACCCATAGGGCACTTGTGCACTACACTGAATTTTACCGTCCCGGAAAAAAACGGATGCTTGTATTTCAATAATAAATAATTTAAAATAGTAAGAATTCATTTATTTCGTGTAGTTTCAATGTTTCAAACCCTAAAGTACTTGAAATAAAGAAATTCTATAATTTATTATTAAAATACAAGCATCCGTTTTTTTCCGGGGCGGTAAAATTCAGTGTAGTGCACAAGCGCACATAACGTCTGAAGGCCTCGGAAGCCATGGGCGGTAAAATTTTTATTTAAAAAATACTCAAATTTTACCTAGCGCCATCTCTCGAGAGTGAGCAAAAGCTTAGCCCGAAAACTGCTCATTGAATCCCTATCTTTGTTGTTAGAGTAGAACTGCCCATAGACGACGCACGCGGTAACCCGGTGAAGGCCGAAGTTATTCATAGAGGGAAGAAGAAGGAAGCCGTCATAGCGTGCGCTTTGGAAGCCTGCAGGATACTGGATAGGGCCGGGCTTCTCAGGCAAGCGAAGCATGGTGAGTTTGTATAGTTTAGTAACCATCGTCTCGAAAACTTGAAAATTAAGTATTTAGAAAAAATCTACCCGTCTCACAACACGTCTTTCTAAATACTTCATTTTCAATTTTTCAATAATAAAAATTGCATTGTGAGTGAATGCAAGAAATGCTTTCGTCTCCATTAGCCAACATTTAACGCGCCGAAATTAAGCTCGGATGATAAAGTTAGGCCGAAAAGCTGTAGGTGTTCGGCTAATGGTAAAAATACTCTCTGGAAAGTCGGAGTCAGTTGGAAGAGACTCCGTTTCATTTTGGTTGCATTGAAAATGACAAGACATTGCCTCAGTCCGAGACAGCCTAAAATCCCAGATTCATTTGCCTAACCAGTGTCTCGATAAGACTGGACTTCATCGGTGCTAGCATTTGCATCCGATAGGTATCTACATGTGACAGTGTTATCGGCATAACGGAAGACAGGATGGCCAACATTATGCGCGTTAAATATCGCCTATAGGATACAAGTCTGTAAGTAGTGTGTGTAATATTATTAGGGTTGGACTGCAAATGTAAGCGAAGCATGGTAAGACAGTATAGTTTACTTTAGCAAGGTCATAGTCAAGGTTACTTGGTTAAGACCGAAGTTAGAAGGAAGCCGTCATAGCTTGCGCTTTGGAGGCCTGCAGGATACTGGACAGGGCCGGATTACTGAGGCAAGCGAAGCATGGTGAGCTCGTATAGTTTATTAACCTGTAGGGATGGCGCAACGGTTAAAGGAAAACTGATGTTGTGTCTTCCTTCTGGGCTAGGTGTTGTTGTAAGTCGACAACTGCCTGGTTGATGTAAGTCGGAAGTTCTATAACGGCCAGAATTATAATCAATCCACAGATAAGGATAGGCATGATCCAGATTAGTTGCTATGCAACGTTTGATATTAACATAGAATTAACGACAGTTGCCTGGGTGTTGCTAGGTGTTGCCTAGCAACTAATCTGGATCATGCCTTTCCCTATCTGTGGATAGGTTATTAATTCTGGCCGTCAGTAATGTGTGTAATATTATTAGGGTTGGACTGCAAATGTAAGCGAAGCATGGTGAGACAGTGTAGTTTACTTTTAGCTATATCATAAGTACGGTAACCTGGTGAAAGCCGAAGTTAGACATCGAGGGAAGAAGAAGGAAACCGTCATAGCGTGCGCTTTGGAGGCCTGCAGGATACTGGATAGGGCCGGGCTTCTCAGGCAAGCGAAGCATGGTGAGTTTGTATAGTTTAGTAACTATCGTCTCGAAAACTTGAAAATGAAGTACTTAGAAAAATCTACCCGTCTCAACACGTCTTTCTAAATACTTCATTTTCAATTTTTCAATAATAAAAATTGCATTGTGAATGCAAAAAATGCTTTCGTCTCCATTAGCCAACATTTAACGCGCCGAAATTAAGCTCGGATGATAAAGTTAAGCCGAAAAGCTGTAGGTTCGGCTAATGGTAAAAATACTCTCTGGAAAGTCGGAGTCAGTTGGAAGAGACTCCGTTTCATTTTGGTTGCATTGAAAATGACAAGACATTGCCTCAGTCCGAGACAGCCTAAAATCCCAGATTCATTTGCCTAACCAGTGTCTCGATAAGACTGGACTTCATCAGTGCTAGCATTTGCATCAGATAGGTATCTACATGTGACAGTGTTATCGGCATAACGGAAGACATGATGGCCAACATTATGCGCGTTAAATATCGCCTATAGGATACAAGTCTTTAATTAGTGTGTGTAATATTATTAGGGTTGGACTGCAAATGTAAGCGAAGCATGGTAAGACAGTATAGTTTACTTTAGCAAGATCATAGTCAAGGTTACCTGGTTAAGACCGAAGTTAGAAGGAAGCCGTCATAGAGTGCGCTTTGGAGGCCTGTCGGATACTGGATAGGGCCGGGCTTCTCAGGCAAGCGAAGCATGGTGAGTTTGTATAGTTTCAGGGGGCTTGTCAAGCTTGCGGGAAGCCGCTGGATGCGAGCCAAGCAGGACCGATCGTTGTGGAGATCCTTATGCCAAGCAGTGGGAGTCGTTCGGCTGACATACTTGATGAGGTCTGTAGGCTATTTTTGAAGTGAAAATTTTAGCGGCGTCGTGCACTTTTTGTGATGGGTAAAAAATGTTAAACTCGCGTCAGGACACGTGACCGTCAGATCGAAAATTCGTAAGACGGGACACGTGACCTGATCGAAAAACTGTTACAATGTCATTAGAATACTTAGGCAAATTTCGCCACCGTTTCCAAAGTTGTACTAGCTCATTTTAGAAAACGGGCGGCATTGAAGCCAGAAGACCTCGGTTCAAATCCAGTCCGGTTTTTTTTGTCAAATACCTTTTTTTTTTAAGTCTAGGGAGCCCTTTTCACTTCGGCCGGCACTTCCGGATTGCAACCCGTTGTTTTTTTTCCCCGAAATCCCATGCGAGTGAAAGAAAGTTTCAGGCTGGATTCGACACGCGTTAAATAATTTATTTTATCTACACTCATGTTATAATTTTCGAATTATGAACTCATGCCTGAACATATATTGATACACTTTAAGCCATAGTCAACTTTAAAAAATAAAACTGCTGTATCCGGGTGTTGCATAATGACCATTATGAAACACCCGGATACAGCTGTCACTCATTATAAAACACTTATATTTCTTAATTTTACAGTCTCCATGGCAACCGTAGGATTCACCGGCCCTGACTTCCAACTCTTTCAAGCCCTTCTTTAGCCGGCAACAATCAGAAACTTTTATAAAATTAGAATTTTGAATTTAGAAGGAATAGACCGTATAGACTCCTATCAGTGGGGTTTGGCGCCAATCCACATTTTATAATTAATATTGATTTGCTTTATTTTTGAAATATATAATAAATGTAATGAGTGTAGATAAAGTAGTGTATGAGCCTGCACATAACTCGGTATTAAAACGCTCGTGGGATACTATTAAAAAACTCGCCAAGGCTCGTTTTTTAAACTCCCACTCGTGTTTTAATACCCCTCATTATGCGACAGTCACATAAACTACTATTATCTACACTCATGTTATAATATTCGAATTATGAACTCATGCCTGAACCGTATATTGATACACTTTATGCCATAGTCAACTTTAAAAAATAAAACTGCTGTATCCGGGTGTTTCATAATGACCATTATGAAACACCCGGATACAGCTGTCACTCATTATAAAACACTTATATTTCTTAATTTTACAGTCTCCATGGCAACCGTAGGATTCACCGGCCCTGACTTCCAACTCTTTCAAGCCCTTTAGCCGGCAACAATAAGAAACTTTTTTAAAATTAGAATTTTGAATTTAGAAGGTATAGACCGTATAGACTCCTATCAGTGGGGTTTGGCGCCAATCCACATTTTATAATTAATATTGATTTGCTTTATTTTTGAAATATATAATAAATGTAATGAGTGTAGATAAAGTAGTGTATGAGCCTGCACATAACTCGGTATTAAAACGCTCGTGGGATACTATTAAAAAACTCGCCAAGGCTCGTTTTTTAAACTCCCACTCGTGTTTTAATACCCCTCATTATGCGACAGTCACATAAACTACTATTATCTACACTCATGTTATAATATTCGAATTATGAACTCATGCCTGAACCGTATATTGATACACTTTATGCCATAGTCAACTTTAAAAAATAAAACTGCTGTATCCGGGTGTTTCATAATGACCATTATGAAACACCCGGATACAGCTGTCACTCATTATAAAACACTTATATTTCTTAATTTTACAGTCTCCATGGCAACCGTAGGATTTACCGGCCCTGACTTCCAACTCTTTCAAGCCCTTTAGCCGGCAACAATAAGAAACTTTTTTAAAATTAGAATTTTGAATTTAGAAGGTATAGACCGTATAGACTCCTATCAGTGGGGTTTGGCGCCAATCCACATTTTATAATTAATATTTGTTTGCTTAATTTTTGAAATATTTGGTAAATGTAATGAGTGTAGATAAAGTAGTGTATGAGACTGCATATAACTCGGTATTAAAACACTCGTGGAATACTATTAAAAAACTCGCCAAAACTCCCACTCGTGTTTAATACCCCTCATTATGCGACAGTCAAATAAACTACTATTAACTTCTAAACGATCTTTCACAGAGTCTCGCCGCAAGAAACAGCGCGACTGGAGCGCGGACGATTACTACGATTCCGACGAAGACACCTTCCTGGACAGAACTGGTGGTGTGGAACGGAAGAGGAAGTTGAGGATGGTGAAACATGGAGCTGCTGATAAGGAGAAGAACCAACCCCTGACTTATGATAGTCTGGTAAGTTATATATAGCTACATTAGCTATGATTCCGACGAAGACACCTTGGACAGAACTGGTGGTGTGGAGATGCTGATAAGGAGAAGAACCAGCCCCTGACTTATGATAGTCTGGTAAGTTATATATAGCTACATTAGCTATGATTCCGACGAAGACACCTTGGACAGAACTGGTGGTGTGGAGATGCTGATAAGGAGAAGAACCAGCCCCTGACTTATGATAGTCTGGTAAGTTATATATAGCTACATTAGCTATGATTCCGACGAAGACACCTTGGACAGAACTGGTGGTGTGGAGCTGCTGATAAGGAGAAGAACCAACCCTTGACTTATAATAAGGCCTGGCCTGGTAAGATGTATATAGCTACATTAGCTATGATACCGACGAAGACACCTTCTTGGACAGAACTGGTGGTGTTGAACGGAAGAGGAAGATGAGGATGGTGAAGCATGGAGCTGTTGATAAGGAGAAGAACCAGCCCCTGACATATGATAACCTGGTAAGTTGTATAAAACGTGTTATGCAAATAACGGAAAAGCCCATATAGTACATGGAAATCGTACCAAATAAGTGGTGTTGCCTTGCATTAAATGAGGTAGTTCTGATTTTTTTATATGTTAGTAGTGATGAGATAGTAATGACAAATCCAAGTTTTCCACCTCGAAAGCCCTCCGGATCATTGTTAAATATTTAAAAATCCAATAAATTTTCAGATATTTTTCAGTTTTTGTAAATTTTTACCACCAAGGATCTGAGTCACGGCAAATGTTACTATGCACTCTTTAAAGTAGACTAAATTTGCAATAAAAAAAGAGTAATTGGGTTTTCGTAAGCTAAATAGTTTTTAAGATACGGCTATTTTAAAATTTGAAAATCACAAAAAAGGAAGTATTAGTTTTTTTATTTTTCGTCAACTTTGACCCCCTAGTAGTGTTTAGTGTAAATTTTTTTATTAGTTACTAGCCTTCCGCCCGCGGCTTCGCCCGCGTGGACTACACGACGTTATCCCGCGGGAAGGTGATATTTTTCAGGAATAAAAAGTAGCCTATGTCCTTTCTCAGGCTCTAGACTATCTCTGTAGCAAAATTCATTCAAATCGGTTCAGTAGTTTAGGTGTGATTGTGTAACACACAGACAGACAGAGACGCATTTATAATATAAAAGTAAGGAAAGTAAGGATTAAAGTCCATTAAATTTCCAACAAAATGAGATTAATTATGTCGATTTACACCAGATAGTTCCTAAGACACAGCTGTTCAAAGTTATCATCATCATCATCATTTCAACCGTAAGACGCCCACTGCTGGGCATAGGCCTCCCCCAAGGATCTCCACAACGATCGGTCCTGCGCTGCCCGCATCCAGCGGCTTCCCGCGACCTTGACCAGATCGTCGGTCCACCTTGTAGGGGGCCTGCCCACGGAACGTCGTCCGGTTCAAAGTTATAGAGGTAGGTAAGTAAAGAATTATGTAATAGAAGGCTTTGCAAAAGGTAGTAAGCCCTAAAGGAAGAAGGATCTGGGAGACGTTCCTGTTCTACCGTGTTAATGACACGCAAACCTTAATCACCTTGAAAGCATACCAAAGATGTAAGGTTGTACCAGCAGATGTGGTTGCAGGAAAGCAGAACTCAAATGTTCGGCTGTTTGCAGCTACTGCATTGGCCAATCATGCGAGAACATACCAGACCTGATGTGTGATGACATTGATGAACCATTGATTGATAACCCACCATCAAAAGACGATTTTGACCTTCCTGAGCAGTTCGATGAAGAAATTATACCTCAGCAAGCTGCCCCCAAAAAGTGAGCTGTGGATTCAGAGGACGTGCCTGGTCTATCAAAATTATACATACAATGTACATAATTGATCCCATCACCTCCCAGATCCTCCTTCCTTTATGGCGTACTTCATTTTGCAAACCCTTCTATTACATAATTGTTTACTTACCTCAATAACTTTGAACAGGTGTATCAGGAACTATCAGGTGTAAGTTGATATTACTAATTGGTATCATTTTGTTGGAAATTTAATGGACTTTTATAACTAATAATTTAACTTTTGCCATAAACCCACTACTATGGGTCAAAATGTCGAAAACTAAAAAAACTGTAATACTTCCTTTTTTGAATTTTTGCAAACTTTTAAATTGCCCCATCTTAAAAACTATTTGACTTACAAGAACCAAATTATTCTCTTTTTATTGCAAATTTAGTTTACTTTAAAGCGTGCATAGTAACTTTTGCCGTAACACAGGTCCTTGGTGGTAAAAATTGATAAAAACTGAAAAAAATCTGAAAATTTATTGGATTTTTAAATATTTAACAATGATCCGGAGGGCTTTCGAGGTGGAAAACTTGGATTTGTCATTACTATCTCATCACTACTAACATACAAAAAAATCAGAACTACCTCATTTAACGCAAGGCAAAATGTACGATTTCCATGGACTAATATACCCCTACTGATTTATTTTATACTCTGTCTTAAAAGTCTTGAATGCATGGGCCGTAGGAAATGTGGACGATTCAAAAGTTTGTAACATTGTGTATCATGTTTATTTGATTAAATAATATTTTTATCTTATCATTGTCTTTACTAGCTTTCCGCCCGCGGCTTCGCCCGCGTGGACTACACAACGTTTTTCCGCGGGAATATGATATTTTTCTGGGATAAATAGTAAGCCTATGTTCCTCTCCAGGCTACAAAGTACAGCTATGTGTTCCAGATTTCAGCCGAATCCGTTCAGCCGTTTTGGCGTAATTGAGCAACAAACATCTAAACTTTCACATCTATAATTTACTAGCTTTCCGCCCGCGGCTTCGCCCGCGTGGACTACATGACGTTTATCCCGCGGGAATGTCACATTTTTTCGGGATAAAAAGTAGTCTATGTTCCTCTCCAGGCTCCAAAGTATCCGTGTCCCAAATATCAGCCAAATCCGTTCAGCCGTTTTGACGTGATTGAGTAACAAACATACAAACATCTAAACATCCAAACTTTCACATTTATAATATTACTAGCGGCCGCCCGCGGTTTCACCCGCGTGGTTCCCGTTCCCGTGGGAATATCGGCATAAAAAGTACATATAAACCTTCTTCTTGAATCACTCTATCTATTAAAAAAAACGCATCAAAATCCGTTGCGTAGTTTCAAAGATTTAAGCATACAAAGGGACATAGGGACAGAGAAAGCGACTTTGTTTTATACTATGTAGTGAAGTAGGATAGTAGGACTAGCGGCCGCCCGCGGTTTCACCCGCGTGGTTTCTGTTCCCGTGCGAATATCGGTATTAAAAGTATCCTATGTGTTATTCCAGCCTTTAATCTATTTCTGTTGCAAATTTCATCCAGACCCGTTTAGTAGTTTATGCGTGAAAGAGTAACAAACATCCGTACATCCATGCTCACAAACTTTCGCATTTATAATATTAGTAGGATAGTAGGATTCCTACTGTCACTGTTTAATCGCCTATCCTTTGTTACAGCTCAAACAAATAGAAGACATAGAATCCAAAATATCTTCAGAAGAGAAATGCCTGGAACGTCTCCGAGCTGCGAACAAGCCTGTAGTCCAAGCGGACGATGACTCAGATGCTCTGGACGCGTTCATGAGCTCGTTAGGGACGCAGGGACAGACCATGGCCCAGAAGGCGGAGATATCCAAGACTAAGGTAAGGTTTTTTTTTGTTTTTTTTTTATATAATTGCTCCCCGCTTCGTGGCAGGCCTTTTTTGCTTTTTTCTTTTTTGTCTTCCTTTTTTATAGTGTTTGTATTTTTCCCCTTTTTGGAATATTTTCTTCTCAATTTTTCTTTCTTATATTTTGTATTATTTGTATTAAGTACTTGTTTTGTTTTTAACATCACACCACTAAGGTAAGGTTAGGCGGATATATCTAAAACTAAGGTAAGGTTAGGCGGAGATATCAAAGACTAAGGTAAGATTAGGCGGAGATATCTAAGGTAAGGTTAGGCGGAGATATCTAAGGTAAGGTTAGGCGGAGATATCTAAGACTTAGGTAAGGTTAGGCGGAGATATCTAAGACTAAGGTAATTTTAGGCGGAGATATCTAAGACTTAGGTAAGATTAGGCGGAGATATCTAAGACTAAGGTAAAGTTAGGCGGAGATATTTATATTTATTTATTGACTTTTAACAGCTATTATTACAGACTACTCCAATACAATAGTTGTGCTAAATATCTTAGACTAAGGTAAGGTCTATCATATCTAAGACTAAGGTAAGCTTAAGCGTCTTTCGCAATGGTCGATCACAGGATGGGTGCCCAAGATCATCATCTCCATGTAGTAAAGGCGGACGATGACTCAGATGCTCTGGACGCGTTCATAAGCTCGTTAGGGACGCAGGGACAGACCATGACCCAGAAGGCGGAGATATCCAAGACTAAGGTAAGGTAAAACTATAACAATCTAAGGTTTTTGTATGGACATTTGTAAATTAGAAAAAGAACATGTATTAAAGTAACTTTAGAACTTTAGATAAGTGTGTTTGTTTATCCTAAGGTTTTTGTATGGACATTTGTGAATCAGAAAAAGAACATATCTATACTAATATTATAAAGAGGAAAGATTTGGTTGTTTGTTTGTTTGTTTGTTTGCATAGAATAGGCTCCGAAACTACTGGACCGATTTAGAAAATTCTTTGACCATTAGAAAGCTTCATTCTTCCCGAGTGACATAGGCTATATTTTATCCTGATACTCCCACGGGAACGGGTCTGCTAGTATTAAAGTAACTTTAGAACCTATAAGTGTGATTGTGTGTTCGTCCGTCTCTCACGTCAAAACGGAGCAACGGATTGACGTGATTTTTGGTATGGGGATAGTTTGGAAGCTGGAGAGTGACAGGCTACTTTTCATGCCTATGCCCAGCAGTGGGCGTCGTTCGGCTGACATGATGAAGGTAAGGTTAAGCAACTTTCGCGACTCAGATGCTCTGGACGCGTTCATGAGCTTGTTAGGGACGCAGGGACAGACCATGGCGCAGAAGGCGGAGATATCCAAGACTAAGGTAAGGTTAAGCAACTTTCGCAATGGTCAGTCACGGGATGGATGACCAAAATTGTATCATCTCCACGTAGTAGGTTCGGAAAAAAACAGTTTTTTAATTTTATAAAACAAACAGTTCAAATTGTTTGAAATAATGTTTTTTTCTTGTTCTTTTAGTTTAGAGCATTATTTCAGATTAATTCTACCTATAATGTTTGAATTCTAGACTAGATATTTTCAAATTCGCCATAGTAAATTAAATATTTACAGAAAATGATCAACATTTATTTTATTTTGCGTATCTTTAATCAATACTGAACGCTTTACATTCATCCTGTATGTTCTAACTAACGATGATTTTCAAAATGGGCGACATAGGGCCTTTCATAGCGGGGCTATATCGGCGGGGAATTACCTATGAACCATGAATTTTATTCTATGAATAGGAGAAACCCCCAAAATTAAGAGTATTAAACGTGATAAAAAACATCGTTTTGGCGTGGGACGCCATTGAAATACTAGTGCTGTGACATTTTAGATAGGTACTCATTGGTGATTAGAGTTTGTATCTAGTTTATTTTGAGTAGCGCTGTGTACCAAGGGCTTTACATACAGTGGCGGTCACATAATTAAAAACACCAGTCGATTTTCATACAAACGAGATAACTTTGAAGCCTTGGTTCTCCGCCAGGGACTGACCCAACTGATCTGATTAGCGTTCTAAGAGATATAAGAATCAGAGTTTTCAGTTTCTGGATTTCCATACAATTTTTATGCTAATTTTGTGGATTTAAAAAAAATATCCTTATATCTTTTAGAATGCTGATCAGATCAGTTGGGTGTGTATAGCGATCTGAATCTCCTGATGATAATACAAAAATAAAAGCTTGATTGACTGTACTTGTGATGTTTTTCGGATTATGACAATAATTTATCTAGGTCGCTTTTTAAAAAAAAACCTAAAATACCTATCCAATAAAAAAATTAAGCCAATTGGGTATTTTACTGTTGTGGAAATCTAGATATTTAATTATGATATTCAAAAAATATAACATTATTGAATAATAAATGTGAAAAAAAGAAATTTAATCTGTATTATAACAAGCGAATTATGAGCTATTTAATTGTGACTCTCTAGCTATCTCTTTCTAAAACGAAATTTTCTATGGCGAAAGTATGGCGCTATAGAAATGTGACGTCACATTTCTATAGCGCTTTCCTTGTCTAATTGGAAAATTTTATGCGCTCTATATCGCTGAAAATATGCTAGATATTTGAAAATTAATACCTAGGTTGTGTTGCTACTAGTCAATAAACATTTTAAATCAATAAAAAAATTCAGTCAAATACCCAATTAAATAATTATGTAACCACTATCGCATTGGGTTTTCTAATCTGTAATGGTAGTTGTAAGAAGTTGTTATAATAATAAATAATAAAAAAAAACTCCATACAAAACTGCAATTCGCATTTATTTTTAATTGATAAAGTTGGATATATTATTTAATAACGACCTAGTTAAATACTAACATAATCCGAATAACATCACAAGTACAGTCAATCATGCTCAAATTTTAAATTACTTCTTGTTTGGTTTGTATGGAAGGCACATTTTAGCTGACTCGTCGCTGGCCTCTTAAACTCAAATACAATCCATTTTTTTACAGATGTCCATCCAAAAACTGAAAGCCGAACTGACCAAAACCCAAAGGCTAGCGGAGCTCGCTAGGCCCGCGCACCTGCCGCCGCTCGTGAAGAAGGACACGCCCAAAATGGCGGTCAAGATGGCGACCAACTCCGTTGTCTATGGGAAGAGGTGAGCAGAACTCTCTCCATAGTTCTGAAAGATGCGAAAAGTCGGAACAACGGAAAAAAATATAGTATAATCAATGACACTGTAAATGGAATAGGTACAAAAAGTAACTTACTGTACTCAAAGTCAATGAGTCACACCAACACATCAAAATATGTCTATAAAAATTACTGCATTTAATGCGCGTACTCGTGCAAGTACTAATAGTTTTTTCACCTCTCCAGCACGAAAAGGGCGCTTTTGGCGCCTAAAAACTCGCAGCAAAATCGATTTTTGCTGCGAGCGTGAGGCAAAGTGCTTTTTTAATTTCTTACACCAACTTTTGAAATAATAAGAAAAAAGAAATAGAGTGACAAGGATGAGACTTTTAAAATATGTTTAAAATTAATATGAGCAAAAAGGATAGATAGATAGCTTTATGTCGATGGACATGAAATATAAAGCTTAAAAAATAAATACACGGATACCAAAGGTTCGAAATAAAGAGTATGGACGAAATGAGGTCGCATGCATGATATAAATATAAAATAAGAAAAATTAATGAATTCTATTAACAAATTATATAAATACGATTGTACTACTATTGCTTTTTATTAAACACGCAATATTTAAAATAAATAATATGAAGTGAACATTATATCGCTTACTAATGTCATGTTTGGTTTTCATAAAAATTACATGCAGTGCAGTTTTTGAACGCAATGCAAACAGTTACCTTCAACTTGCATAATTGCACCAATTTTACTCTTAATTATTAATTTTGTAATTTTGATGTTTTCTTTATTATTAAATGTTGCCTTCAATGTTGTTTCTCTGACCTGTAACACTTTTCTCGCTGGTGAGGTGAAAAGTTGTATGTTTAACACGAGAGCAAAATTTTCTGATGTCTCGTGCCTTTAAATCACTCACTGTGCTCAGTAGTCTATATTTGAATCACTCGCTACGCTCGTGATTCAATTTTAGACTACTTCGCTAGTTCGTGATTTCAATTCAGCACTCGCAGCGAAAAATGATTTTGCTCTCTTGTATAACAAATAACTATTGTTTCATCGAGATCTGGCCAGGATTTCCAAAGTAACAGCGTTGTAAAGTTTCACCAGCTTTTGAAATTTTGCTTTCTTTGCGCGCTATTTCGATGACGTCATGTCGCACTGACATCTCCGTTTGCGGCTGTTGCGGGTGATTTCCGTCTAACTGTACCTACATAGAGTTCGTCTGTGCGCAATCTTCGCGCAACTCGTGCGTTTTTGACGCTAGTTACAGTACATTTTCTTCGTTCTAAGGTTATGGTAAATGATTAGTATTCAATTTCGACCGCGCGCAGGCGCACTCTAAAACTGTCACCTACTGTCGATACCGAAAGACATTTAGCCCACAAACTTATCTGACCCAGTGGTGGAGGCGCCACTAGCGGTATAAAATTATCGAAATGGCTGTCAGGTTTTAGGGTGCATCAGGGGGGGGACACTCTTTGACATTTCCATACAAAACGATTTGTAATGAGATTTGCATAGAAACTAGCGCCATCTAACTTACGAATCCTAAAAGATTTTCTAAAAAACTGACATGTAATACCCTAGATGTCACTGCTACTGCTTCTATCGCATAAACTTATTATACCTACTCTAGTAATAGACGGACAGAGTTCACTTGGTTGTGAGACCGAAAATGACATGAGCTAGTGTGTGTAATTTGTAAACGTGTGTGTGAGTTTTAGAGCTGCCCTCAAGCCCATTTTAGGTTGTCGATAACAATAATGTAAATAAAACACAAACAAGATTTATTAATTCATATGATATGAAGTATACTTCAATGGACATGGGAAAATAAAAATAAAGTTCATGTTATTTAAATTTTTACTTTTTTTGCATTCACAATGCAATTTTTATTATTGAAAAATGGAAAATGGATTTTATTTTCGAAATACTTCATTTTCCATTTTTCAATAATAATGGTCATTTCACTTCAATACGATAAGTATTTACAAAGTTATTGTAAAAATTAATTTGCTTAAAACACTATTGCCTCGGTTGTTCGCTAGCAATCGGCTTTTACCACGTTCGACGTCATTCTTCCCGACCGCCCGTATACCCCACGGGCCGGTCATACTTACCTACTCGCACAGATGCACTGGTTGAAATCATGTTTTTTAATAAAACTAGTTCTGGAGTCCCTTTTCATCGCATTGCACCAAATTTTTCGATTTTTTACGAATAAATATTTTTATTCTGCGTTTTGATCGAAGTATTCGTACATAGAGGCACAAATACAGTATTTAAATACCTTAGGTACTTTGTGAAGACATGTTGATAATTTTCTTTAATTATACAATATTGTATAAGACTATACAATATTGTATTATTCAAGCACGCATTGTGCCTGTCACGAAAACACTAGCACGTGAAAAATTGAAAATGAAGTATTTAGAAAAAATCGACCCGTCTCACAACCAGCTCCGATGGGACTCGAACCCACGACCTTACGCTATCTTAGGCTGCTCTAACGACTGAGCTACGGAGTTGTCAACGACGACGACGACGACGAATACAACGTTCAACGACTCCGTAGCTCAGTTCTCACTTCAATTTTCAAAAAAACGCATTGTGCATGCAAAAATTTAAAAATTTAAATAACTTGGTCGTCATTTATACGAATCTTTAAAAATTCATTGTGAAGTGTTTTGAAGGCCTACGGTAAAAAAATTAATGACATATTTTAAGTTAAAATGTATATATTTTAAAAATAAATAAATAATTATACCTTTCCCAAACCCATTGATATTGTCCTCTGAAGAGAACAATTTTATTTAAATAATTTCTCAATGTTTCTTTGCAGTTTTGCTTGAAATATTTGCTGCACACCACAGAGTTTTGGCGAAGCTCCCAGTCTATTCTATTTATTAATTTTATCCAGTTTAACTTAATCACTGGATTTACAGGAAACCTGAATATATTGTTAAATTGGTACTGAAGTAGGTATAATTTACTATTTAAAAAGTGTCGGTTAAAATCAGCTTTAAATAAAACTATCAGTGTTCACAAAGACAAACAAAGTTATATTGGAAACCATCAACATGAGTACCTATCGATAATAATATCGATAATTTTTGATCAACCTCTACGTCATATTTTCTCAAGTTCACGGATATAATATCTTTTTATCTAACACATAAAGTTTAAAAATCAGCTTTTATTTAGAAAATAGGCGATAAATAGTATGATATTAATGTGTCACTTAGTGTATTTGGGAATATATTCAACTAAAATATGAACTATGAAAATGGTAATTGTACAATCCTATTTACCTGTGAAATTAGTGTTTATTTGGTTTGTTGTCGTAAGTAACATTACAATTCAACATAGAACACTACACCATTATTGATTTATATAGTTATAAGAGCCAAATCGACGCGATCGCGATAAAAATCACAAAATAATGGAGTGGACGCTTTTCATCAAGATGATAAAAGACGCTAAATAAGTCAAATCGGGTTCTGCTGTCATTTTCTTCCAACTCTTTCTCGCACATAGCTTCTGCCGTAAGGACTGGTTTCTCACTCGCACCATTGTCCGTCTATTACCCCTAGTATAAATAAGTTTATGTTCTATCGTCACAACTCACAACTTGATTTTTATTAATAATCAATTTTATTTAAAATAATTAATGATATTAATTATAAATCATTTTAGAATATATTACAATTTATTATAAATAACAATAATAGTCGGAGACATTACTAAATTTGTTTATAGCAACATTGCTTTGAATATGACATGACATGACATGACAATACCAAATAAAAATGGCTGGTTGTTGTTTTGTTCGTGCGTATGCGTATGCGACGTAATAACTTCTTCGTTTTCGGGTGCCCTTTTCTCTTGAAATTTTGAGTCGAAGTCGAGATCGCTCCTTCGTACTGCTACATTTCTTTGAAGTGGATTCCTGCGAGTTGAACATCGTTCCTCCGCAATTCGCGAAAAGACGCTTTCTCTGTGTTGTTCAAAAGAACTGTGCGAAAAGCCGCTTTTAGTGTTTTATTTTGTGTGTTCTGTAAACCATGATTAAGAACATCTTAATTTATAGTTAGTGTCGATCAATCAACCGAATTTTGAGTGGCAAAATAAAATAACATGATGGTGATGATTATTAGTAAAAATGAAGCTGTACAATTAACCTGAACATTTTAAGAATAAATAAAAATTCAAATCAATTTACTTTTTTTTATTTAAGTACCTTTCCTTTGCAATAATGTAGAATATTTTCAACTGCATTGTTTTGAAAATAATTCCAAGTGCTTCATGAATTATTTTATAAGAGCTGGTACACACTGGGCGCTCGGCGTTGCGTTTGGCGAGCGTTGATAGCGTACACACTCACCGCTCTGCATGGCGTTCTACGAGCGTTACTAGGGCAAGTATACTTCTGGCTTAGTGCGGATATGGGTTCCGAAGTAATTGTTTTGAGTGTGGCTCCTCTACAATCACTTCAAAAGACGACGACGATGGAGAAAAAAGAACATTGGGTGCACCTAATACTAAAAGATAAAATAGACTCATGGAACTTTTGTAACATTGTACCAAAACATGGACCTAACTTTTTCAATTGTTATAGAATTTGTATAAAACCATTTGATGAATTTCTGCATATTTTATAACTGACATTACGGATGATTCATAAAAATTTATAGGCTCACTTTCCCAAATTTTTTTCCCAACGTGTGTCCACTCTACACGAAAGCGCGCGATCACATGTACAGTCCCAAGGCAGCCCCGCGCGGCTAACGCCAAAACTGACAGCTCGTGTCTGACGCGCGTCAGTCAAAAAGCGCGCGGTTCAATGTGTACGAAACATCAAAAATGTATGAGATGACAGGTTCTCAGAGCGCGCGTTACCAAAGCGCGCGCTCGAAAGCGCCCAGTGTGTACCAGCTCTAAAACTATGGATTTGAAAATATTCGACATTAAAAACGAATACAAAATTTGAAAGAGAACGCATTTGTGTGCGTGTGGCGTATGCATGTGTGCGTGTGTGTGAGCTTAGTACCGAAATCGAATTCTAGGCGGCAGCACTATTCAATCTATGGTCTCAAAAAGTCGCCCAAGATGGCTCTCTTTTCCTTATGTATTATTTTTCTCTTTGGGGTGCATATTTAACTACCAAGTCAGTTAAGGTTGTATAAGTACATTTTGTTTTGACGGTTGCTATATGTATTGACAGAATCCCGCCCGCCATTACGAAAGTTGATTTAATTTATTATTCACGAAAATAAAACATTATTTGAAGGTGTTTTTTCACATGGGCTCAATACAAAATTTCTTAAACATTTCATTGATCGACTATAAGAAAAAATAAAAAAAATATTACGAAACCGTGAGAGCGCAACTATATAGCCAAAGGATTCTATGTAGGTATACGGGAGTGCGACGTGACGTCACACGTTAATGCCATTGGTTCACCCAAATTTTCCTCGGAGGCCGTACTATAACGTTTAATATCTCAGTCATTTTTGAAGATAGGAAAAAAATAAAATCAGATTCTTTTTTCTCGAGTTACATATTTTTTAGATATGCTGATAACAAAAATCATTGGTGTGACTCATTGTGTGAAATGCCTCCTTACTGTTGAAACAAATTCCAATTTATTGCGCAGAAGTAAAAAATAAGGTATTTTGGGCCTTGCGCCATACTATAAACATGCGCAGCTATCCCCTCCACGTCACGGTCAAAGCTAGACTTACGTGCCGCTACTTGTATCTAATCTGTCGCCATAACTTCAGCATTGTTGTGTTCCGGCAGTTAGAGATATGGTAGCCAGTTCCTCAGTGATTGAGGATTCCGGGAGTAGTGCGCTTCCACCTTCAGCCTTATCACTTAACATCAGGTGTGATGAAGGCTAAGAGCTACCCCGCAGTGGATAAAAAGAAGGATGTAATAATTTTGGTTTTTTTTCCAGAATAAGATTAAAAGAAGACGCTACAAAAAAGCCGAAAGCACCAAAAGAAAAGAAGCAGCAACAAGAAGAAGAATTTGTCGAAGAAATGGATTCAGATGACGAAAGTAGTCCACAGAACAATATAGAAACAGAAGCAGAGAAAGAAACCACAAACATACAAAATAGAAGTGAAAATCAAAGCACAAGCCACAAGAAAGAGACAGTTGTACATATAAAAGAAGAAGATAGTAGTAATATGGAAGTACAGGAGAGTGAAAAAGATAGCAGTAAGGAAAAAAGAGTTTTTGGTCCTATGAGGCCTCCAGAAAATTATGTGATCCCTGAAAATTATTTTGATCAGGAAACGGATAGGGATCTTCCAGAAATCACAGATGATGAATAAGTTATTGAAATAAATTTAAGTATTAAAATGTTGTCTTATTATATTATTATTTGAATCCTACTCCAAACCCTTTTTCCAAGATAAATACTGTAATATTCTGGAGGAAAAATTCTTTCATCAGGCAAAACACAAACAGTAATTCATAGTGTGCTACATCACGGCGCGGCCCACTCTGAAAACCGCAATTCTGACTACATGGTCATTTTGTCCTATTTCGTCCTATTTCTGTCCCAAATTTTCAGAATTCGTCCTAAAGGGGACGAAAAGATATAAGGGATTTAAATGGTCCACGCCAAAGCAAACCTTCATTATGGCACGGACAGGCTATATTTATTGAACCATAACACCTAGCCAGGATCTGATTAGTATAACATTTTGTCCCTTTTTTATAGAACCCGCAATGCCTGGAATCAAAACGAAATGAAGCGCCGTTCAAAAGATATAAAGGAATGATTTGATCCATGCCATAATTAACCTACATTATGGCGCGGACTTTTTAACCAGGTCACCTAGAGAAAATCTGCTTATGGGAAACGATTCGTGTACATTCGTCCTAAAAGCCACAGAATTCGTCGTCCTTTGATTTAGGAGATAATCGGAATAAAAATTTTGTTTTTATAGTACAGGAGCTGACTTCCTATTTAGTGACGATGTTTGTAACTTGTTCTTGTTTTGCGTGTTTGTGTTAGAATAATTAAGTTTATTAGTAACACAAAAGTATAACGTAAAGTAATACGTAACTTTTATGCATTTTCGAAACTCAAAACCTTAATTTTTAAGTCATAAACAAAAATATTTTCTTAAGAGATATTTTGATCCTGGGCTCCTAGACTATATCAAAAACATATACTGTCGCGTACAAAATAATTTCGATAGAGGTCATGTATGAAGTTGCATTTCAATGTTATATTGCTCTTCTTTCGAAATTATTAATATTTGGAGGTGGGGCTCCCACCGTGGGAGTGAAGTGAATAGTGGAGTGGGGATTGGGGGCAAAAAAGGGTTTGTTTGTATGAAACTTTTCTTCAATGGAATAGCTAGGTACTTGAAACATTGGACACTCGACAGCATATCAGGTTAAACAGTTGAACTGCTATAACAGCTTTTATTACGTAGGGCATAAAGGCGGTCTCAAGGTCAACATGTATAGTCTGATGTGCCGCCGTGTGTACATATACAGGGTTATTTTTATTCATTTAAAACATCTCGTGGGGTTAATCAGACCATCAAACTGAACAACTTTCATTATGAGACAGATATTAGATTGGAACAGCTGATTTTTTTTTTACCGTAGAGTTAGTCCCATAGTGAAAGTTGTTCAGAATGACGGGTAGAACACCAGGGTTTCGGCTTTAAAACCAATAAAAATTCAGCCCGTTTTATCATTATAATTAGAAAAATATTAATGGTAGGTTAAATGACACTTTTTTATAAGATAACGTTTTTTATAATAATTGTACATTCATAGATACCTTCTTGTCACCAAATCACATTTATTTATTGCAAAATCACAGTAAAATCACTTTGAAAAAATGTTTTATTTTGGGAAATATAGTTGACTAGCGGCCGCCCGCGGTTTCACCCGCGTGGTTCCCGTTCCCGTGGGAATATCGGGATAAAAAGTACATATAAACCTTCCTCTTGAATCACTCTATCTATTAAAAAAAATGCATCAAAATCCGTTGCGTAGTTTCAAAGATTTAAGCATACAAAGGGACAGAGAAAGCGACTTTGTTTTATATTATGTAGTGATGAATTGCGGCCACAAATTATATAGACTAGATTGCGGCACACAATATATTGCGGCACACCTCACCAGTGTTGCCAGTATGATTTACCAAAACAGGACGGTTGGCTTCTGAAAAGGTACGGTTTTTAACTTCAAGGTACGGTTTTATTTTACCAAAACCGAATTTTAATGTACAAACAATTAACTATTTCAAAGTCACTGGGTGGCGAGAA
Organism: Crambus lathoniellus; assembly: GCA_949710035.1. Lineage (NCBI taxonomy): Eukaryota > Metazoa > Arthropoda > Insecta > Lepidoptera > Crambidae > Crambus > Crambus lathoniellus. Next base: position 13,043,462 of record OX453324.1, on the reverse strand, counting down.
ACGAAGCGCAAGCGAGAGTTATTAGAAAGAAAAACAGGGTAAATAAATTTATGGTAAACCACGGAACGGAAAACTTTAACAGATGGCCTACCACAAGCTCTAATAGCAGTTATTTTTAAGTTGAGAGACAGAGACGCCGCTTTACACGCCGTATAGCGGCGTCTCACTCTCTCAACTAAAAAATAACTGCTATTAGAGCTTGTAGTAGGCTACCAGTACAGGATGGCCGATTATGTTGGCCGACCATGATGGCCCATCGTGTACAGGGCGAGTTTGCGTTGCTCGCAGACGGCAATCACACACAAACCGGCCCTGTACACGTTGGCCGATCATGGTCGGCAAGAAAAGCTCCCAGTACAGGATGGCCGATCCCATTGGCCGACGATGATGGGCGATCGTGTACAAGTACGGAGCCAGTTTGCTTGTGATTGCCGTTGCAAATGCACACAAACTGCCCCCTAACCCCTGAGGCCCTGACGGAATCGAGTTGAGATGAAAATCGAACCGTTTTATAGATTTTAGTTATTTCCAGTCCGTGCACTTGTCTCCCCCGGTGTCTACCCCAGTAGAGACACGTCCACTTTTTTGTCGACTTGTCTCCACCGACCGGGGGAGACAAGTACACTTTAGATTTTTTTATTGTTAAATCCACTTGTCGCCACTATTAGATCGAAATAAATAAATAGAAAGAAAGAATAGAAATAAAATAACTCTGCGCATGGCTGGAGCGTTTTTGGCGCTAGTTTCAGTGCTTATTATCTTTATCGATGGTCAAAATGTTTAGTGTTATTTTTTTATTTTTGTTCAAATGCTGAAATAAAGAAGCTGAAAATTAAGACTAATCTTTTATTAATTATTTTAATACGTTAAAATCCTTCAAACCGTTTAGACTATATCAGGGAACATAGAAATCTACATACATACATACGTACCTACTCTCGCTCCTTCTGTCGCAGTTGGGTAAAAAGCACTGAAACTAGCGCCAAAAACACCCCAGCCATGCGCAGAGTTATTTTATTTTTATTATTTCTTTCTATTGATTTATTTCGATCTAATAGTGGCGACAAGTGGATATAACAATAAAAAAAAACTAAAGTGTACTTGTCTCCCCCGGTCGGTGGAGACAAGTGGATGAAAAACTAATATTTTCTGAAGTGTACTTGTCTCCCCCGGGCGGTGGAGACAAGTCCACAAAAAAGTGGACGTGTCTCTACTGGGGTAGACACCGGGGGAGACAGGTGCACGGACTGGTTATTTCGTACTGTTTTATAGATTTAAGGTCAAAAATCCCACCTTCGATCACAACAAAGCTGGTTGTGATCGAAGGTGTGATTTTAGACCTTAAATCTATAAAACAGTAGACCTATAACGATTTCATTTAGTTCGGTATTCAATCACTACTTACTCGATTGGCGCTATACAGTCGTTACTAGAATGGTGTTTTTTTTTATCTTGATTCAATTTTGATCTCAACTCGATTCTGTCAGGGGTTAAGTAAGGGGTACCCTGTACATTTTGAGTGAATTTTACATTTGTTTACTACACAGTTTTCAATATCAGAGATAGGAGATGTCATATATAAAATATGTAATTTTTATAGTGGCAGTAAGTACCTACTTTTGCGCTACCCAGTATATTACTATAATAATATTCTTTTTAGTGAATAGACTACAAAAAGTTGCAAATTATTTAAAAATGCGCTAGAACGGCAACACTGCACGTATGACAAGAACGCTCTCTTTTTTTGGTTGGGTGCTTATGGCTTGGTTAAGAGCCGTTTAGACCAGACAACATGTTTCGCAACATCTACCTGTCTTGTCCATTTTGCTTCATGTTTTGTGTCGGCTTAAACGCGGCTTTAGGGTTTTTCCCACGAACAACGACACGACACGATTTACAAATTGCGCGACACTATTTTCCAATAAAAGACGGTTCAGTTCACAGCATTGAGCATACATAAAGACAGTACGACCAACTTAACAGCGAATTACTGACAGATACGGCAAACTGTGAACTGCAGTTGCCATGCAACAAAATAGCACCTACAGTTTACGGTTTGATGGTAAATGGTACAGAAAAGTACTTTGTGGTACGTTCTGGCAACACTTAGTAAATCGTCTCGTGTCGTTGTTCGTGTGTAAACGCCCTTACAAGCCCTCAACTTTATACCGTTCCGTAATGCGCATTCTGTTCATGTTCCGATTGTAAAACTTAATGTTCACAGAGACTGTTCGTGCATTCCTCAATCTAGGAAAAGTTCGTGCAAAAGGATGTAGCTTTCGCAAAGAGCCGCAAGATAGGACGCTTAATGTTTGAAAAATTAAAAGGAATTATTAAGAAAAAAATCTACCCTTCTCACAACCAGGGGGGCTACCGCGTAACTTTATGGATATGAACTTCATACGTTTTTGGGAACTTTAAGTCAATTTTATAAAGAAAATAGCCGCTATCAGTTCCTTGTTTTGTGACGTCTGGTATAACGATAACTAGCTAGCAACGTTCAACAGAACAAAGCAGCAAAAATCCATCAGAATAAGGAATTCAAATGACAGTTGAAGCCCATACCCATATCCAGTGAAGTATGATTGCAACATATTACACAAACAAGATGTTTGCATTATCGCGCATTTACAGAAAATTGGAACACACGCGTAGCATTCTCAGCAATCTAGAATAAGATCGCTTACTAAGATAATGTATCTTTAATTGTACTCAATATTATTATCTCAATATACATCTTGACACCGAACAAGTCACATCTCTTTTATTACCTTAGCCTCGGTAAAGCGTCATACCTCTTCATGGCGACCCTTTGCCAACCGAACTTATAAATTTTTGCGGGAAAATCATTACTACATGGAGCAGCAAAGCAAAATTTTCAACACCATACTAGCAGCAGTCTTCGTTGCGGTGCTATTTGGCTCTACACTTCTGTTCATCGCATTACTTGGGAAGACAAAACAATAATATGGGAGCACCACAAAGTAAAGAAGAAGTTATCATCGCACAAACCGCCAGCGGCGACGCCCAAGCAACGCAGAAAACTTCAAGCCAGCTCACTACAACAGAAATTTTACTATCCGTCATACTGCTTCTCATCGTTATACTCATCATTTACGCCTGCATCCGGAAAATTTGGGACCGAATTGTCAACCGACTCCGTAGAGAATTCAACAGCGCAGTTCTAAGAAACACAATATCTTCCGTGGAACTGGCAACGACGTCGACTCAACCATCAACGTAGACCAGGAGGTGTCCAGGGTAGAAACCCGGCCCATTGTACGAGGGGCAAGGGAAATCCCAGCCCGATCTTCAGTTAGCTGTTTCAAGCGGTCCAGGAACCCATCTTAGAAGTCTGAAGATCCTACACACTCAAGGAGCATGAGAAAACCCCCAGCCCGCAGCCCCAGCCCCCACACGCCACGCCGGTCACCACATACCTACTCATCGTGCAGAGACGTAATTATTTTATTCGCGCGCTATAATGCCACCGTAAGTCGTAAGTTATTTTATACCTAAACGTTTTAAATAATATGTAGGATTACATTTTTTTTTCTTATTAGATAATGTCATTTATTATTTCCGATTTAAATGAATTGCATAAGAAACTATTGTATATTAAAGATAATTTAGTAAAACTAGGACCAGATAGACGTCAAAAAGAGTTAGGTTTTACGAAATTTAATGAAGCGAAACTTGAATACGCGAAATTAGAGTATATTTTAGCTCAAGTACATAATTTAGTTGAAAAATCGGAGGTATCAACTAAAGATATAACTTTAATTAATAAAATAGCAAATGACATTCAGATCATTTATGACAAAATTATTTCTTTAGAGACTTTAAGTGTTAGTAGTATTTCAAAAATGGCAGAAAAAGATAAATTTGACTTGAAGACAGCCATTGCACTTTTACCAACGATGACAGGTCAAGAACACGTCACTAAATCTCTAATTGATGGTATACAATTATATAGTTCAATGATCAGCGATGCTACTCATGGGTTACTTATTGATTTTGTGATTAAAACTAGGCTCTCTCCTAGCGCAAAATTACGTTTAAAAAGTAGTTATCCAACTATTAAAGATTTAATTAGAGATATGAATACGCATTTGATTCAGAAAAAATCTGCTGTTGCTATCCAACACAAATTACAAAACTGTCGTCAAGGTCATAGGTCGATCGAGTCATTCGGCTCGGAACTAGAACAACTTTTTGTGAATTTAACCATAGCACAAGCGGATGACGACGCTACTAAGTTTGAAGTATTGCGTCCCATTAATGAAAAGGTTGCAATCAAGCGCTTTTCAGATGGATTAGTGAATCAAAAGCTTAGTACTATCATAGCATCACGTCACTTTGATTCTTTACCAGAGGCTATAAGAACTGCCCTAGACGAGCAGTCAATGTCTACCAGACACGAGGAAGTTATGAACATTAAAAAGTTTCATACTCGTAATTTCTCACGCACACCTACTAATTATCCGCGTCAGCCAAGTAATTATTCTAATAAATATAGTTACTATAATAGATTTAGCGCAAACAATAGGTACGCTGCCGGAAACACGAGACCACAACAAGGTAAGTACATGTCGCGAGACTCCCGCGCCGCGCAAGGAACACAATCACGTTCACGTGACCGCGGTCGGCCGAGCCCGCGCCCGCCGCGCTCAGCTGTGCCTTTTCAACGTGTGCAGTACGCTAGCCACGAGCAATCGACCAATAGTGAGTCACAAGCGCGTTCTGAGCCCCAGAACGATAATAATTTAGATTTTTTTCGTTCCTACTGAAAATTATGTTTTAAACTACAATAATAGTAGTACCGTAACTTTTAACGTAAGTAATAGCAATATCGATCTTTTAGTCGATAGCGGAGCAAGCCTTTGTGTTTTAAAATACGAATGGTTATGCGATTATCCGAAGTTATTGAATTTAATTACATTTGAGAAGTTAGTTATAAAAGGTGTTAGCGGTAAACTAGTATCTGAAGGATATATTTACTTAGATTTGTCTTATAATGGGTTAGTTTTTAGAGAAAAAATGTATGTGTTTAAAAATATGTCTTGTTCTGCAAATGGTATTTTAGGTGATAATTTTTTGAAACGCTATCAAGCTATAATTAACTATAAAGAAAATACTTTGCTTTTAACTAAAGATAGTAATTATGTGTCTATACCTATATTGAGTCACTATAGACATTTGATACCGCCACGATGTGAGGTAATAAAATATATACCTACATCGTTAGGCGACGATTGTGTTTGTTTATCTAAAGAGATACAGAAAGGAGTTTTTATAGGAAGTATAATAGCGAAACCTTGTAATGGTCGCATGCCAGTAAGGATATTAAACACCACTGAGAAAGAAGTTGATCTAGATCTTACCGATTTAGAGACTTTTTCATTGAATGATTTTGAAGTCTGTAATTTTGAAAAAGAGGAGGTTTCTGTCGATCGTGTAAAAACATTATTAGGGTTATTAAATTTACCTGAACTGAATTTAGAAGAAAAACGAAGTATTGAAAGTATTTGCGCTAAGTACGCAGATGTTTTTCATCTGCCAGGCGACAAACTCTCTTGTACAAACCTAATGACCCATAATATAACTTTAAAACCTAATGTCTCGCCAGTTTATGTCAAGCCACATAGATTACCGTTCGCACTAAGGAAGGAAGTTCAGAAACAGATAGATATTATGCTCGAAAATGATATTATAGAAGAGGCTACGTCAGAGTGGTCTAGTCCCGTCTTGCTTGTACCAAAAAAAACAGATAGGTCAAACGAGAAACAATGGCGATTAGTTATAGATTACAGGCAGTTAAATAATCGTATTGAGGACGACAAATTCCCTTTGCCTAATATAACTGATATCTTAGATTCGCTTGCAAATAACATTTATTTTTCAAAATTAGACCTTTCGCAAAGCTATTATCAGTTATCTTTAAGCGAAGATTCACGAAAGTACACAGCTTTCACTGCTGGTGATAAAATTTTTCAGATGAAACGCTGTCCCATGGGTCTCCGGACATCTGCGAGTGTATTTTCACGTCTTATGACTATTGCAATGTCAGGCTTAAATTATAAAAAGGCTTTTATTTATTTAGATGATTGCGTAATTTTCGGGAAATCTATAGAAAACCACAATAAAAACTTAATTAGTATACTAGAGAGATTTAGAAAAGTTAACTTAAAATTAAACCCTATGAAGTGTGAATTTTTGCGAAACGAAATAATATATCTAGGACACAAAATAACTTCTGATGGAATTTTACCAGATGAAAGTAAAATTGCAACCATGCAAAACTATCCAGTGCCGATGAACTGCGACGATGTCAATCGTTTTGTCGCGTTTGCAAATTACTACAGACGATTCATACCGAACTTTGCAAACATTGTTTATCCTTTAAATCAATTAAGAAAAAAGAATGTACAGTTTCTATGGTCATCAGAGTGTCAAACGGCATTTGAAAAATTAAAATCAGCATTAATTCAACCCCCTATTTTATCTTATCCAGATTTTTCAGAAAGTAACATCTTTCGGCTACAAACAGATGCTTGTAAGACAGGTTTAGGATCTGTTTTATCTAACATGAACGGTCAAGTAGTCGCGTATGCGAGTAGAAACCTGAAACCCGCCGAGACGAGATATCCCATCATAGAATTAGAACTTTTAGCAATTGTTTGGTCTGTGAGACATTTTCGCCCTTATTTATATGGACGTAAATTTAAAATTATAACAGACCACAAACCGTTAATTTATTTATTTAACTTGAAAGACCCAACAAGCAGACTTACTAAATTCCGATTATTCCTAGAGGAGTATGATTTTGAAATAGAGTATGTTCCAGGACGAAACAATGCAGCTGCAGACGCATTGAGTCGCATACCTATTACATCTTCTACTTTAAAATCATTACATCAAAACACAGTATCAGTTTTAACTAGAGCACAAAGTAAAAAATTAAAAACCCCCACTGATTCTTCTTCAGAGAGCTCCACCAGCACTAGGCCTGATCAACCTATTGCGGTAGAACTTCTCAAGAAACCCGATGACGTAACTGAATTAAGTTTTAATCAATTAAAGTTTGACAATTATTCAAAGTCTAAAGATAGCATTATTTCTAATGCAAGTTGTTACGTTTACGTACCTTCGCAATCAGCGATATATCTGAGTACCCGATCGTCATCTACCCCAGAGGTGTTAGCGAGGGACTTAGAGTCATTATGTCAAAAAATAGGCATACATGAGGTACTTATTATTAAAGAAAAATGTAACGAGAGTAAAATCAAAAGTCTTGTACAAGCAACAAAAAGAATTAACTCTGTTACCCCGCGCTTTCTCATAACAAAAAATATATTAAGAATATATGATAGTGAACAAAAAAGAGTAATACTAAATGATTTCCATCTATTACCTACCAGCGGACACGCAGGAGTTAATAGAATGATGAACAACATTAAGCAATATTATTTTTGGCCAGGTTTGAGTAATGATGTAAAACTTTTTGTTAAAAATTGCCATCAATGTCAATATCATAAGCATAGTAATAAACATATTAAGCAGCCCTTAACCATAACATCAACAGCCCACTCATCATTCGAAAGAATTAGTTTGGATATAATGGGTCCACTCGATGTTGATGACTATAATAATAAATATGTATTGACATTACAATGCGATTTAACCAAATTCGTTGAAGCGTATCCATTACCTAGTAAAGACTCGGTCACAGTTGCTCAATCTTTTACCAATAATTTCATTTTACGTTATGGTATTCCTAGAGAAATATTGACTGACCAGGGAACCGAATTCATGTCATCAGTGATGTCCGAAACATGTTCTCTATTACATATTAAAAAATTAAATTCTACGGCGTACCATCACGAAACTGTAGGCGCTTTAGAAAATACTCATAAAACCCTAGGAGCTTTTCTGAGAATCCAGTGTAATAATTATAAACATAACTGGAGCACCTGGATTCCATATTGGTGTTTTTCTTTTAATACCACAGTGCATAGTGAAACTAAATATACGCCTTTCGAATTAGTTTTTGGAAAAATTTGTAACCTTCCAAATAATTTACAATCAGAAATCGACCCCTTATATAACTATGACAGTTATCCCCGAGAACTTAAGTATCGTTTACAACAAGCGCAATCCGACGCACGACGTAACTTGATACAATCTAAAGAGAAAAGAAAATTATTGTATGATAAAACTAGCAATAATGTTACCTATCAGTTAGGCGATTTGTTATTATTAAAGAACCAAGTAGGAAATAAATTAGATAGTATTTACAATGGCCCTTATAAAGTTTTAAGAGATATGACGTCTAATGTAGAAATTTTAAAAGAAAATAAAGCTATAATTGTGCATAAGAATAATACCAAACCATTCAATAAATAACTATTTTATTTGATACGTAATTATAAGTATAGGTACTTAATTACATACCATGTTACTTAACACTTTGTTATTGTTATGATTAAGTGTAAAATGTGAAGCTTCCGTTTTAATTCAATACCATTTCAATTCGATACCATTTTAATTAGATACAATTTTAATTAGGTATATTGTTTATATTGTAAAACGTTTTTGTATTAGTACGATTTAATAAATGAAATAGTTTTAACTTTGCTATGTTGATAATGTTTAAATTTTGTTTACTTATTTTACTTAAGTAATTAAATTTTGGTTAAGCTCGTTAAAGTCAATGTTACGAGTCTGTTCCTTTTTGCAGGGAGGGGATGATCCTTCCACTTTTTCAGGGGAGATGAAGTATGATTGCAACATATTACACAAACAAGATGTTTGCATTATCGCGCATTTACAGAAAATTGGAACACACGCGTAGCATTCTCAGCAATCTAGAATAAGATCGCTTACTAAGATAATGTATCTTTAATTGTACTCAATATTATTATCTCAATATACATCTTGACACCGAACAAGTCACATCTCTTTTATTACCTTAGCCTCGGTAAAGCGTCATACCTCTTCACCAGATTTCTTAGCCGGTAGCCCCCCAGCTCCGATGGTTCGGGTCGACTTTTTCTAAATAGGTACCTACTTCATTTTCAATTTTTCAATAATAAAAATTGCATTGTGAATGCAAAACAATAAAAATTTAAATAACTCGCTTAATGTTGTACAATCGGAACACTGCGTATTACGGAACGGAATAGTTTTAATTAATTTTTACTGTACGCTTTTGTACGTGACTGTACTTATATAAAAAAACTGAATATCTCCTAAACCAAAGGACGACGAATTCTGTGGCTTTTAGGACGAATTGGGACGAATGTACACGAATCGTTTTCAATAAGCAGATTTTCTCTAGGTGACCTGGTTAAAAAGTCCGCGCCATAATGTAGGTTAATTATGGCATGGACCAAATCATTCCTTTATATCTTTTGAACGGCGCTTCATTTCGTTTTGATTCCAGGCATTGCGGGTTCTATAAAAAAGGGACAAAATGTTATACTCATCAGATCCTAGCTAGGTGTTATGGTTCAATAAATATAGCCTGTCCGTGCCATAATAAAGGTTTGCTTTGGCGTGGACCATTTAAATCCCTTATATCTTTTCGTCCCCTTTAGGACGAATTCTGAAAATTTGGGACAGAAATAGGACGAAATAGGACAAAATGACCATGTAGTCAGAATTGCGGTTTTCAGAGTGGGCCGCGCCGTGATGTTGCACACTAATTCATACACCCTTACGCGGTTCCCACACTGCACCGCACACCGCTCCGGTTTGTGGTAGTACGCTTCTTAACTATGGCTGTAGAATCTTGATGTGCATACAAAACCGTCCGGGGGGGAGCGTCCGGGTGGGGTTTCTAAAAAGCGTCCGGGTGAAACCCGGTCACTTTCAATGACAGCGGAAATCCGATTAACTTGATAGAATGGAATGATTTGCAACAAAATTCAGCATTTCATAGTTAAAAATGCCACGTCGCCAGAAAAATAAGTAAAATTACAATTTTATTGTACCTAATTTTATTTTTGAGAGAATGGGGAAAAATCTTTATTTCATCCAAATGTCCGGGGTTTTTGAAGTTTTTGTCTTAGATCCGTGATTTAGCTGTTGGCAGCCCTGTACCACACACACATCTTTGTGTAAACTACATATGATCTGTGGTACTAATATTCACCAATGCAAAAAACTTCTATTCTAGAGTGCGATCCACCGATCCAGATAAGTCTGCGCGCGACTGGTGGCGTATTTAATGTTGCCAGTAGTTGTAAATAATTTTCCCATCACGAGTAGACGAGGAAAAAATCTAACTGGCTTTCGTCCGGTACCTAGATACTTTCATCAATAATAGCTATAGAAAACTGTAAGACATTACAAACACTTTTATAAGCAGATAGATTTTATATTGTTTATTAAAATTGTTTGTAATTTAGAAATTAAATAACAACAAAATAAATATATTTGCAAATATTTTATTAAGTAACTATAGTAACTATAGAGTAGAGAATAATAGTAACTAAAATACCCCAAGCGAAAGCAAAATATCACATAATGGTCACCCTAAAAATGACCTGTCAAGAAAGCAGTCCGCGCCTGCACTTTAGCAAATGGTTTAAGTAGCCTGTTATTGTCCTGTTCTATTTCGCAAGCACATTTCACATGTAAAACAATTTCTCTTCCAGCACATTTGATGACTTTTGGCATGACGATTACAAAATAAACTAATAAAACACAATGACACTTGACACACTCATTTCGCCTGTCACAACAAATAACATGGCGACCTGCCAAATTTGAAATTAGTTCCAAATTCGACCGCGCGCAGACTTATCTGGCGAGCGCTCTAGTTGTTGATCGAAGCTCGAGGACAGATAAAGTAATCACTTGGCTCGAGCGAGGGTCTTTTGTAGGTGTTATTGTTGATCGAAGGGTACAGTACGCGCAAGTTAACTTGGCGGCTCTGATAGCCGCTACACACGCTCCTATCCGACCGCCGATTTGGTGCGGGCGAACTTCACTGCAGATCTGATCCGCGCCTACACACGTTCAAACCAAATCTGCCAGACCAAATCGGTCGGCGCTACACACGTTCCGATTTGGTCTGGCCGACCTCTAGCCGTTGTTGCAGTGTTGCCAGCCACTGCTAATCTCCCAATATTATTATTATTTATAAATACTGAAAACATCAATTTGCTTGCAATAAATAAATTAAAAAGAAAAATATTATCGGTTTTTAATGTTTTATTACTGTAAAAAATAATTTCATTATTTTTTAATTTTCTGTTATTTTCATTAAAATACTAAACATGCTAAATATTTACTAAAAGCAGCACTTATTGATAAGGTGTTATGCCCTTTTTATATATATTTAGTTTTACGACAAATTGCTTGTTTTAAAACAAAATATTCTAAAAAAACAAATAGATAAATAGAGTCTTTTCATAAATGGCCATATTTGAACCTTTCGTTCGTTCAGTCCTACGTAAAACTCATGAACGAGCATTAAATTGAATCCTCTGAAAATCCCTAAACGTAATTTACCTGCTTTAAATATTTCCGCTTTTACATATTTTCTCCCTAAATCTAGGGGAAAACCTCCAAAATTGTCAACACTGCCAAGTTGGTCCGGTCGGAAGCCTACACACGTTCCGATTTGGTAGGAAGTGAAGTTCGTGCGAACCAAATCCGGCCGACCGCGTCAAACACGAATAATAATAATTATGGTCGGACGACTACGCTACACACGTCCAGATTTGGTCTGGAGCAGACCAAATCGGCTTTCGGATCGGAACGTGTGTAGATGCTATGAAGTTCGCGCGGAACACCCGCCAAAGAGCATGTAATCACTCCGTTTAGTCCGTTTACGGAACGCTGCGCAGTAGACGTATACAGGTGTGCCCGGGGTTGGTGTGCCGGCGGAAGCACGGCGTGGCTCGTGTCTCACTCTGACGCGTGCGGATACTTTGCTGCGCTCTGTTCCTTCGCACATTCGAGCTGCGCGAAATGTCACTTGCAGTTAAATTCCGAGACGCCAAGTTATTTTGCGCGTATTGTACACACAGTGGCACATCAGACTACACATATTGACCTTGAGACCGTCTTTATGCCCTACGTAATAAAAGCTGTTATCGCAGTATCGCAATTCAACTGTTTCACTTGATGTGCTGTCGAGTGTACTGGTATTACAATTTATTTCTATAGATTCGTATTGCGTTGCGTGCAAAGGAACGTAAAAATGACGTTTGTTGCACAGAACAGAAAAAAAGAGTAGAAGTCGCAAGTGGGCGGTACCCGCCATAGATGTAATATTCCTGTAGATGGAGCATAAAAATTTGAACGATTCCTTCTATAATCGACTCTCGTCTCTCAAATGGCGACATTTCGTGTGTTAAAAAGAGATAACAATAGCCCAACGTGTGCGTCTTAATGAGCCGCGCGCCACTTAAAAGTCAACGTCATATTTGTTTGTTAACCAGCTGGTTACAAATGCTTCAGAAAGAAAATCTTTTTTTGTAGTAAAATATAGAAAGATTTGATGGTGTGGTGCGGTAAATCTGTTGTTTGTTAAGAATGGCCTGTACTGTTCCCGGTTATTCAAGCAGAGTGAGTGTTTTGAAAGAGAATAATGAACACATATCATTTCAGAGGTAAGTCACACTCATTGTTTTGTGTTTTTGCAAACACATTTTTATAGCTTACTGGTCCGTATTTACAAAAACTAAATTGCTGTACGTGTATACACAGTTTAACATTGACTTGGTTGATGAAAATCGGGTGTTTTTAGGCTAAAAATATATAATTTAAATCCAATTGGGATTTTTTGACATTTGACCAACCTGATAGTGTTGTAGTCAGATTTTATTATGTAATATCGATAAAAAATTGTAGTGTTAACAATTTTGTATTTAAACTTATTTTTTCTCAATTTTAAACAGATTTCCCACCGCCGCACCGCCGTTGATGTAAAGGAAACGTGAATAAGAAACGTAAGAAAAGGCGACGATTGGAGACCTTCGCAACAAACAAGGATATGCTCGATGCACTTATTAAAGCAAATTGTTTAAGAGTATAAAAATTAGCGTGAAATCTGTATTTTTTACTTGATATCATTCAGCAGATTATTTAATTTAATAAATTGATTAGAAATCTCGTTCAGTTTTACGACTATACCTCCTAGTATAAATAGTATAATTATCATCATTATCATATTATGTCCTCACTGCTGGGCTATAGGCCTCCCCTGTGCATGAAAATACCACAGGTAGAACGGGCCATAAGTGCCATAACCCACCACGCGAAGCCAATGCGGATTGGTGGGTGAGGGTGCCAACGACTGCTAATGCAACCGGGAGCAACGGCTTAACGTGCTTTCCGAAGCACAGAGGAGACCGAGACAATAAAGTTTTGGGTCACCATTCAGATGTCCAACCGCAACGAATGTTGCTTAACATCAACCACCGGATGCAGAATGCGCGTACCAATGAGCCATCGATCTCCTCAAGTATAATTATAGTAAGTAAGTAATCATATTTGGCACTGATTCAAAATTAAAGGACTTGCATAGACCAAGGAACTGAACAACTTTCTCTTTGGAGCATAGCATAGGTACGTCGAATTATAAAAAAAATATTCTGCCACACTAGATCGATCAGCTGAGCGTGCGCTTTTGTCTGGAGGGAAGAAATTTTTGCCATATTTCGACCTATGCCGAAGTTTCATAGCATAAACAAAATTCTAAGGCCGTGAGCACTTTGGACACGATTAGTACTAAAAACTGTCAGAAAAGCGGATTATGAACCGCCCAATTACATTAAGTCTATAGCCGCATTGAAAAGCGCGAAGCCCTCTATTCAATGCGACGTAGTTTCGATCAGCCGTATTGAATACGGCGTATCTTGAATCCGCCGCATTACAATGCGGTGCTGTTTTCCAATACAGCTAGTTGCTATGTAATACGGTGAAATATACAATACGCCTGCGATATATACATATGCATTGTAATTTTATGTATCGCATTGCATTTAACTTATTTTTAAATGTTTTATCGATAACTTGTAATAAAAAAAAACACAGCACTATCATTGCATCATCATCATCTAATGTCATCTAGGCATTGCATAGTCAAAATGGAGACATTCACTAATTACGACGCAACAGATTAACATGTATGTCTCTTTCTATCTTATGACAATTTGATAGTGTTAGAAGGGGTAAAGGATGGGTGAGTTATAGCTAATTTTTGTGATCCATCTACAGGAATAATACATCTATGGTACCCGCGTACCCCAAGATATGCGGAGCTCCGCTTATCTGTGCATGTGTGCGTATTTTGCTTACTCAGTTGCAATATCAATCTCTTCATGGAATGTTATAGAAAAAAAATAGAAAGATGCCACACTGTGCAGTTTTGGAGTGATAAAATGATAGTCGACAGACTAATTTATCTAAACGAAGCATAACATATCACCGTTAAGTGCTAAATTCTGTTTATTTAATTAAAATTAATAAAATGGAATTCTTCAAAATAAAAACACAATCTGATATCAATCATAAAAACTCATTTTTAAGGTGTAGATTTGAATGTGCAATATTAATTTTCTCGAAGTTTCTACACAACATAAAAATTTTGATAGCATGCTTTTGCTACTCAATTAGTGATGTATCTGTTTCCGTTTCCTGTAGTGATGTGCCTGTTAATCGTAATGCCTGAGCTTCACCTGCGTCTAATGCCATTAATTAGCGCGCTATTTGATATAATACGCAGGCGTAGCCGGGTCTTAGCGCACTAATTTGATACAATTAGCGCGCTAAGACGCGCATGCCGTTATTAACGCCGTTAGGCGTCACGCAGGTGAAGCCCCGGCATAAATACTACTAATATCTAAATAGGAAGTTAATACCTACCTACTTTAATTAAGGATTCAGATTATTTGCTAAAGCTTTCATAATACCTACCTATTAACATTTCCTGTACATAAGTAAGTAGGTACATACATAAATAATACAATGAACATAGCTATCAACTTCTTTCTATTCAAATTCGTAAATTTATAAAATGCCTACTAAACGTTTGCAAAGTGTGATTTCATACACAACACAACCCACCAAACTATTTTTTTTTGCAAAAAAATGTAGTGGTCTACAGATACGCGGAACTTAGGTCCATAGTTCTAAATGCAGGTCCGTATTAAAGAACAACACTCAAGTGGAGATCTCTTCGCAAGTATAGTTAGTAAGGGATGCAAAAATACATGCAATGCATCATTCATCCCTTGCTAACTATTACTGTTACTATTACCGTTTATTAAGGGCCTTAGATTAATATGGGCGCTCTACAATCACGCGCGATTCGTGGGCGTGAATCGCAGTGCGTTTCGCAGTAATAATCACGCGTGAACTCTTCTTGGCTCTACATTTGCAGATGGAATCATGTCACTTGCTTTTCGCAGGTTCGTGCCTTGTTAACCACTATTAGTGTCTAACAACTATTAGTGTTATTACATTACAACTATTACTAACACTCGCGCTTTCACGCGTTCACGCATAGATATCGCGCGTTCGCGCGCGAATGTGGAGCACCCAATTAATAATGAAATAATAAAACAATGATATATCAATATTAGTTCGCAATTTAATGTGCAGTTTTGGTTGTCTCGAAGTTTCTAATAGCCCGTACACACGTTCCGATCCGACCGCCCCCGGCGGCCGGCGGCGCCGAACGGAACATGTGTACTAGCCTTAAGCAATTGATTGAGCATGCTTTTGGCATTTTTGGTGCTACTCAATTACTGCCTGTACACACTGGGCGCTCGGCGAGCGACGACGTTACATTTTTTATGCTGCGGCTACATTAGCGGCCGATAATTCGTGCGAGTTATCGCGCTAAAATTATCATTATTGGGCATACGCGATGTTCTTGTCTACATTAGCGGGCAAAGCTTCGTGTTGCGTTGTCGCGCTAACTATCGCGATAAACCTGTCAAGTGCGAGCGATATTTATTTTATTTTAATTCTAATTATTTATTTTTAAAGTGAATATACCTACTACTAAATATTCTGTTGTTGGTTCTGTTGTTATCGCGATGTTCTTAAAATTATTTCAGTAGTTTTTGAGATACGAGTATAATATGGTAAAGTCTACACTTCAAAAAAAATTGAAATAAACATGTTGACCTTGAGACCGCCTTTATGCCCTACGTAATAAAAGCTACGCAGTATAGCATAATCGCAGTTCTACTGTTTATCTTGATGTGCTGTTGAGTGTACCTACTTTAAAGATATTTTTTTCTTTTCAGTTCACTGTCGGTTTAATTTTTTATAAGATTCATTATCACATAAGTCACATCTGTTTCTTTCTGTCACATAGTTAGTCAGCTACAAAACATAATAATAATTCCTATAGGAAATCCCTTAATTATTATTTAATTTATCTGAATTGAATTGTAATTTATTAAATTTAATACTTTTTTATTTTTAGTAACGTCATTTTATGATTTGATATTTCATTTATATACAAAGCTACAAAATAGCAAAGTTAATAAAAGTAAAATAAATAAATCTCGCTCGCACTTTGACGGTTTAACGCGATAGCCCGTAGTTAAGTAGCCCGTAGCAATAGCTTTGTACTTGTACTTGTACTAGCTTTGCGATGTACCCGGCTACATTAGCGCGTTCACACGATTCTTCGCCGTAGCCCGCTAATGTAGCAGCAGCATTATGAGAATCTGTAGTTCTGCTACTGCCCACTAGAGGCGCTGTACAGATTTGCATACAAAATGCAACGCCACTTATAGCATCTACACACGTTCCGATCCGACGGCCGATTTGGTCTGCTCCAGACCCAATCTGGACGTGTGTAGCGTAGTCGTCCGACCATAATTATTATTATTCGTGTTTGACGCGGTCGGCCGAATTTGGTTCGCACGAACTTCACTTCCTACCAAATCGGAACGTGTGTAGGCTTCCGACCGGACCAACTTGGCAGTGTTGACAATTTTGGAGGTTTTCCCCTAGATTTAGGGAGAAAATATGTAAAAGCGGTAATATTTAAGGCAGGTAAATTACGTTTAAGGGATTTTCAGAGGTTTCAATTTAATGCTCGTTCATGAGTTTTACGTAGGACTGAACGAACGAAAGGTTTAAATATGGCCATTTATGAAAAGATTCTATTTATCTATTTGTTTTTTTAGAATATTTTGTTTAAAAACTAGCAAATTGTCGTAAAACTAAATATATATAAAAAGGGCATAACACCTTATCAATAAGTGCTGCTTTTAGTAAATATTTAGCATGTTTAGTATTTTGATGAAAATAACAGAAAATTAAAAAATAATAAAATTGTATTTTTTATAGTAATAAAACATTAAAAACCGAAATTATTTTTCTTTTTTATTTATTTATTGCAAGCAAATTGATGTTTTCAGTATTTATAAATAATAATAATATTGGGAGATTAGCAGTGGCTGGCAACACTGCAACAACGGCTAGAGGTCGGCCAGACCAAATCGGAACGTGTGTAGCGCCGACCGATTTGGTCTGGCAGATTTGGTTTGAACGTGTGTAGGCGCGGATCAGATCTGCAGTGAAGTTCGCCCGCACCAAATCGGCGGTCGGATAGAAGCGTGTGTAGCGGCTATAAAAGCGGAAATATTTAAAGCAGGTAAATTACGTTTAAGGGATTTTCAGAGGATTCAATTCAATGCTCGTTCATGAGTTTTACGTAGGACTGAACGAACGAAAGGTTTAAATATGGCCATTTATGAAAAGATTCTATTTATCTATTTGTTTTTTTTTAGAATATTTTGTTGCAATTTGTCGTAAAACTAAATATATATAAAAAGGGCATAACATCTCATCAATAAGTGCTGCTTTTAGTAAATATTTAGCATGTTTTAGTATTTTAATGAAAATAACAGAAAAATAAAAAATTATGAAATTGTTTTTTATAGTAATAAAACATTAAAATGGATGGATAGGAGCGTGTGTAGCGGCTATTAAAGGGATAGCCGCTACACACGCTCCTATCCGACCGCCGATTTGGTGCGGGCGAACTTCACTGCAGATCTGATCCGCGCCTACACACGTTCAAACCAAATCTGCCGCACCAAATCGGTCGGCGCTACACACGTTCGTTGTTGCAGTGTTGCCAGCCACTGCTAATCTCCCAATATTATTATTGTTTATAAATACTGAAAACATCAATTTGCTTGCAATAAATAAATTAAAAAGACAAATATTATTGGTTTTTAATGTTTTATTACTATAAAAAAAACAATTTCATTATTTTTAAATTTTCTGTTATTTTCATTAAAATACTAAACATGCTAAATATTTACTAAAAGCAGCACTTATTGATAAGGTGTTATGCCCTTTTTATATATATTTAGTTTTACGACAAATTGCTAGTTTTTAAAGAAAATATTCTAAAAAAACAAATAGATAAATAGAATCTTTTAATAAATGGCCATATTTAAACCTTTCGTTCGTTCAGTCCTACGTAAAACTCATGAACGAGCATTAAATTGACCTCTGAAAATCCCTTAAACGTAATTTACCTGCTTTAAATATTTCCTCTTTTACATATTTTCTCCCTAAATCTAGGGGGAAACCTCCAAAATTGTCAACACTGCCAAGTTGGTCCGGTCGGAAGCCTACACACGTTCCGATTTGGTAGGAAGTGAAGTTCGTGCGAACCAAATCCGGCCGAACGCGTCAAACACGAATAATAATAATTATGGTCGGACGACTACGCTACACAGGGCCAGATTTGGTCTGGAGCAGACCAAATCGGCGGTCGGATCGGAACGTGTGTAGATGCTATAAAGCGCCATCTATTGTGTAAAAGCTTTAACATGCTAAATAAAAGCAATGATGTCTGTAACGCCATCTTGTGCTCAGTGGCGGGTACTAACAACAACGCTATCATTATAGCCGCTACACACGTTCCGATCCGACCGCCGATTTGGTCTGCTCCAGACCAAATCTGGACGTGTGTAGCGTAGTCGTCCGACCATATTCGTGTTTGACGCGGTCGGCCGGATTTGGTTCGCACGAACTTCACTTCCTACCAAATCGGAACGTGTGTAGGCTTCCGACCGGACCAACTTGGCAGTGTTGACAATTTTGGAGGTTTTCCCCTAGATTTAGGGAGAAAATATGTAAAAGCGGAAATATTTAAAGCAGGTAAATTACGTTTAAGGGATTTTCAGAGGATTCAATTTAATGCTCGTTCATGAGTTTTACGTAGGACTGAACGAACGAAAGGTTTAAATATGGCCATTTATGAAAAGATTCTATTTATCTAATTGTTTTTTTAGAATATTTTGTTTAAAAACTAGCAATTTGTCGTAAAACTAAATATATATATAAAAAGGGCATAACACCTCATCAATAAGTGCTGATTTTAGTAAATATTTAGCATGTTTAGTATTTTAATGAAAATAACAGAAAATTAATAAATAATGAAATTGTTTTTTTTGTAGTAATAAAACATTAAAAACCGATAATATTTTTCTTTTTAATTTATTTATTGCAAGCAAATTGATGTTTTCAGTATTTATAAATAATAATAATATTGGGAGATTAGCAGTGGCTGGCAACACTGCAACAACGGCTAGAGGTCGGCCAGACCAAATCGGAACGTGTGTAGCGCCGACCGATTTGGTCTGGCAGATTTGGTTTGAACGTGTGTAGGCGCGCGGATCAGATCTGCAGTGAAGTTCGCCCGCACCAAATCGGTGGTCGGATAGGAGCGTGTGTAGCGGCTATTACGCATAATTTACTTGTGTGAGTTGGGTGTACGTAGGTTTTCATAGGAGATGCCGTGTCATGCGACTTCTACTCTTTTTTTCTGTTCTGTGCGTTTGCTGTGACATGACATGACAGATGACTGCTGACTGACAGTGATCTGACATTTCAATTTCACAAGTAAATTCGTTCCACGCATAAACTTTATAAAAAGTATTTAGAACTTTTAATAAAATAAATGATATATTAAATGAAACTAGCTTGGTTTAAATGTCATTTTATTTTAGTAACATATTATTATAACCACAAAATAAACTTATGACAGAGTCTTCAGAAATCACATTAATAAAATTATGGTATTGACACTTTGACAGTAGTCTTCCTTCCTTTACTTTACTTCAGTGCGTGTAAAGAAACGCAGTCCCTGAAAAGATGGCCTCTTTACTGAATGTTTTGTTGCGAAAATCTTCCACTTTTGGCCAAAGTAAAGTGCTTTTGAACAATATACCAGCAGTTTACAATGTGAAGTAAGGGTTCTTTTATCAATAATTAATATTTAGGGCACAAAGTACGCGCAATCCTTATTTATAAATTATGTAACAATTTTAGGTTACAATACAATATTATTCAATAATTTAACCTAATATTAGCTTGATTATTTCTTAGAACATTGCTACAAAACAAGACTATTATTGCCAATGACTTGTAGTGTAGTAAGTAGAAAGAAAATCTTTCTAATACATTGCGTTTCTTTATATTTGTTTACCAATTAATTATTCCTCTGTATTTGCCCCTTTCCTAGTGTTTTCCTTATCCTTTTGGCACAGTAACTTAGGTCGGAGTGTCGTCTTATAGCTTAAAATGAACTTAATTTTGTTTGCATGTTTCATACAAGTATTTGAGACTGGCTGGGTGTTGATTCTCCTAATGTTAAGTCATAATTGTATCAAAATCGTGTAACATTTGTAGTGTCTTTTTACACATTTTAGTTACAAGAATTATGACTGTATGATGTGATGTGAATGTAGTGTGTGGTGTGAGTCCCCAGCAGTATTGTGAAAGAAGTACACATTTCTTGCAACAAACACTACAATTGAAACATGATTTTGATATGATTATGACTTAGCAGAATCGACACCCTGATCTACTGATTTTGCTTAGTTGTGTGTTTCTCAGCAAAAGCAGAATATGAGATGGCCCATCATGAGATTTAAGAAAAATAAGTTATTACGTACATGAAGAATTCGTCCATAAATTTAGTACTTTATTGGTTAAAAACTTTTAATCATCGTAGCTCTCAACGCGAAGCTCACAGATGGATGCCTGATGCAGAGTACGTCAAACAGTTCGAAGGGCCCGTCATGTACCCTGATGAGGTGATGTCACTCATGAAACATCCGCCATACAACAGTGAGTAATCTGTAGACTATGTTTGGAAACCTTGGATGTTTGTCTTAAGAACATTGATGTCCCCAATATTGTTATCTTTCTTTCTGGTTGATAAATATATCCTTAAAACTAGTCCTACCTAAAATTTGAATGTGTCAATAACTATGATTAACTGATGAAAGAAAGAAAAATTATATCGTGGAATACAATTGAATACATACACAACACACACACAACAATATTACAAAGGGCAAGAATAGGTAAGTACATACAAAGGGTACAGGGGCAAAACAAGGAATGTCACAAAACAGGTTTTATGTAATCAACATTTTAATGTTTGAAAAATTATAACTTTACATTTTTTTTTTTATTTACTGATAGGAACTTAAGTTTACCTTACAGAAATCAGCTGTAAATACAAATAAACTTTTGACAAATGTTAACAAATATACATTAAAATGTTAATTACACGAAAACCTGTTTTTGTGTGACATTCCTTGTTTTGCCCCTGTACTCCCAGACAAAGAGAGAAAAATAAAAGAAAGAAATTAGCTAGTATAGTAGGTAAGGGAGGTGTGTGCAGCCAATAAAGGACCCTGTCTCAGCGAATAGCTTCCAAGTCATCCACAGGTGGGCAGAGTGACAAGGAAGCGCTGTTTAATCTGATGAGTTAAATAAAATGCCTTCAGTTTCAGTTGATCACAAAATTTAAATATTAAGTTAATTCAGACGTAAGTTCTTCGATCAATAATACCACTAGATAACCGGTTGTAGGGTCAAAACACTTTTTATATCCTACTTTTTATTGCTTTCTGTCATTTATGATGTAAAATCGAAAGTGAATCATCATCATCATGTCTGCGGTACGACGCCTACTGCTGGGCATAGGCCTCCCCCAAAGATCTCCACAACGATCGCTTCTGCAGTGCCCACATCCAGCAGCTTCCTGTGACCTTGACCACATGGATTTTTTTTATATCCACAACAGGGTAGCACTTAGCCTTCATCACACCTAGTGTTAAGTAGTGATAAGGCTTCAGCCTTAGGGTTCACCTTCAGGTGAAAAATGGAAAATGAAGTATTTAGAAAAAATCGACCCGTCTCACAACCAGCTCCGATGGGACTCGAACCCACGACCTTTCGCTTTCCGGGCGACTGCTCTAACCACTTAGCTACGGAGTCGTTACGAGAAGCGTCGAATTTATCCAATACTTCTTACTCGCTGTATAGTCAGCGTTAATTTCATCAATGTGGAGATATTACTACCCACACACGCGAAAGAAATACCTTTCCAGGTATTTGGCAATCGCTAAACCTAGTCGTGGGTTCACCATCAGGGCTAGTTGTGAGACGGGTCGATTTTTTCCCATACTTCATTTTAAATTTATCGAGATTAATATTGTTCTGCATTATAACATCCATTCTAACTGTGGCTCTTGTTACCAGGCGTAATTCGTCCTGGTGAGAAGAACCTCAAGAACATGATCCTGAACTTTGGGCCGCAGCACCCCGCTGCCCACGGCGTGCTGCGACTCGTGCTAGAACTCGACGGAGAGGTGAGTAACACGAAATATCTCGTGGTCTGCATGCTAGGCTTACTGAAGATGTTAAACTTACCAGAAACTCAGTTTATTTAAAATCCACTTTTATTTCAGACGGTCCGCGCCGCCGATCCCCATATCGGTCTCCTCCACCGTGGCACGGAGAAACTCATCGAGTACAAGACTTACACTCAAGCGCTACCTTACTTCGACCGCTTGGACTACGTGTCCATGATGTGCAACGAGCAGTGTTACAGTTTAGCTGTGGAGAAGCTATTAAATATCGACATCCCACTCAGAGCGAAGTATATTAGAAGTAAGTAAATACACACCTGTCCGCATTGGGCCCATGAGTTGACCCATACTCGACACTCAGCATTCCGCATTGGTCCCGCGTGGTGACCTCATCATTAACACCCACCTTCCGTATTGGTCCCGCGTGATTGATTTATGGTATTTTGACATTAAAATGACAGATAATAAAGTCGTTCATATACATTGAGAACAGCTCTGGCCCTAATACTGATCCTTGCGGTATCCTTATGATCTAATACAAGACTTACACTCAAGTGTTACCTTACTTCGACCGCTTGGACTATGTGTCCATCATGTGCAACAAACAGTGTTACAGCTTGGCCGTGGAGAAGCTATTAAATATCGACATACCAATCAGAGCAAAGTACATTAGAAGTAAGCACCCTTTAAGGGCTGTTTGTACCGCAAATGCTGTTTTTAAAATCAATATGAATCAGTCAAAAACTGACGTAAAATTCTGAAAAAAATATATGCTTCAGTTGAGGATCTTACAGAGTACAATTCGCTTACAGTTACACAATCAGATGAACTTCGCTCGATAGAAAAAAAATTCAAAGTTACCTCTTTTTAAAAAACATTTTCAATACTATGCCTAAAGTAATAAACTTATTGACCTTATTTTTACACCAATCGTTAGATAAATCATTTTTCTAGTACAAATCTCTAGTACAAAATTTCTAGATGTTGTAGTGTTATTTTCCTATTTATGATGTCTACAAACCTACAAATTCGCCAGCGGCGCGACGCCGCGGGCTTCGACAGTCGCGCGGTGGCGCTTACCGACGGTGGACCTGTGCTAGTGCTCTTCCCGCCCACGTGCGACGTGTAACGTGTAGTGATTTTGAGAGAATCGAGCGTAATACGATATTACAGAGACAGTAGTGATGGGCTAGAAATTCGAAAAAACCTAATCACTGCCTCTAATTTTGGCCCTATTTGCAAACGACAAGTATCAAAAGCCCAACTGCCCCTTTGGTAAAAAATATATTGTATAAAATAAATATAAGCCATGTTGTATCTGTTACCCATGGTATTGAAAATGAGCAGCAAGCGTTGCAAAAGATACAACAACAAGAAAATGTGTCTATTGAGCCTTGTGGCCAGATGCTGGCAGACTTCATGGAGAGGGAGAACCTCTATATGATGAACTCCTTCTTTAGGAAGCCCGTAAGCCGCAAATGGACCTGGATCAGTCCGGACGGTAAAGTCAAAAACGAGATCGATTTTATCATGTCGACGAAGAAGCACATATTCAATGATGTCAGTGTGATCAACGCTGTTAAGACAGGAAGCGATCACCGTATGGTGAGAGGCACATTGAATATCGATGTCAAGCTCGAAAGATCACGACTGATAAAATCCACGCTCCGACCAATACCAGCTCAAATTCAAAACCCCGAGTGCTTTCAGCTCGAGCTTCAAAACCGCTTCGAAGCCCTTGAGAACAGCAAAGACGTGGACGATCTATACAACATGGTGGTGGATACTGTCCGCACGGTAGGGTCTAAGTACTATAAAACCCGCCGTCCCAAATTGAAGAAACTCTCCAATCAGACTCTCCTACTCATGGAACAGAGACACGAAATGAAGCTGCAGAACTCAGCGGATGCCTATCGTTATCGGCAGCTCAATAGACAGATATCTAAGTCTTTGACGCGCGACCTTCGCCAATTTAATACCGAGCGTATTAAAGAAGCCATTGAGCGGAACAAAGGCTCCAAAGTGTTCGCGAGAGATCTGTCTATAGGGCAAAGTCAATTGACGAGGCTGAAAACTGAGGAAGGTAGCATCGTTTCGTCAACACCTGAAATCCTGAGGGAGATTGAGAGTTTCTATGGACAGCTGTATTCCACGCAAACACCTGTTGAAAGCAAGGCTAAAGACCCTAGAGCCAAGCTTACCCGACACTATACAGAAGATATCCCGGACGTCAGCCTGTACGAGATTAGAATGGCTCTCAAGCAGCTTAAAAACAACAAGGCGGCGGGCGATGACGGAATCACAACAGAGCTTCTGAGAGCGGGCGGTAAGCCGATACTTAAAGTCCTCCAGAAGCTTTTCAATTCAGTCATCCTTGAGGGCAAAACGCCAAAGGCATGGGGCAGAAGCGATGTGATGCTGTTTTTCAAGAAGGGTGATAAAACTCTCTTGAAGAACTATAGACCCATCTCGCTTCTGAGCCATATCTATAAGTTGTTTTCGAGAGTCATTACGAATCGTCTCGCTCGCAGGTTCGACGACTTCCAACCTCCCGAACAAGCCGGGTTCCGAAAAGGCTACAGTACCATAGACCACATTCATACGCTGCGGCAAGTTATACAGAAGACCGAAGAGTATAACTTGCCACTTTGCTTGGCGTTCGTGGACTATGAGAAAGCCTTTGATTCGATTGAGACTTGGGCGGTGCTGCAGTCTCTCCAGAGGTGCCAATTAGACTACAGGTACATCGAGGTGCTGAGGTACTTATACCAAAACGCCACCATGTCGGTCCGATTACAGAACCAGAGCTCTAATCCTATCCAACTACAGCGAGGTGTGAGACAGGGAGATGTCATCTCTCCCAAACTGTTCACAGCTGCGTTGGAGGATATTTTTAAGCTGCTGGATTGGAAAGGATGCGGCATCAACATTAATGGCGAGTACCTAACACACCTACGGTTTGCCGATGATGTAGTTCTTATGGCTGAGACCTTGGAAGACCTGAACACAATGCTCGAAGATCTCGGTAATGCTTCGCAAAGAGTGGGTCTTAAGATGAACATGGACAAGACGAAAATCATGTTCAATGCCCACGTTGCACCCGCTCCAGTTAATGTTGGGAACATTACACTCGAAGTTGTTGACCACTATGTCTACCTGGGACAGACAATCCAATTAGGTAAGTCCAACTTTGAGAAAGAGATCTCTCGTCGAATCCAGCTCGGATGGGCAGCGTTTGGGAAGCTCCGGAATATATTCGCGTCCGAAATACCTCAATGTCTCAAGACGAAAGTCTTTGACCAGTGTGTGTTGCCAGTAATGACCTATGGAAGTGAGACGTGGTCTTTTACTATGGGTCTCATAAGAAGGCTCAAAGTCACCCAGCGAGCAATGGAGAGAGCGATGCTTGGTATTTCCCTGCTCGATCGAATCAGAAATGATGAGATCCACAGGAGAACTAAAACAACCGACATCGCTCGAAGGATTGCATCATTGAAGTGGCAGTGGGCGGGACACATAGCGCGGAGAACCGATGGAGCGCGGAAAGGTTCTCGAATGGCGACCGCGTGCCGGACGACGTTCCGTGGGCAGGCCCCCTACAAGGTGGACCGACGATCTGGTCAAGGTCGCGGGAAGCCGCTGGATGCGGGCAGCGCAGGACCGATCGTTGTGGAGATCCTTGGGGGAGGCCTATGCCCAGCAGTGGGCGTCGTTCGGCTGACATGATGATGATGAGCCTTGTGGACTGTTTATAGATAAAGATTTCCCATTCATTGGTGCTACGCCAGACGGGCTTATTGGAAATGATGTTCTGGTAGAATTTAAATGTCATTTTTCGGCGTCAAAAATTGGCTTGAAATATTAAAATTTAATAAAAAGACGCGGACTACAACAATTAATAAAAAAGTAATTGGTTTTTCCAAGTCCAAGGACAACTACATGTAACATGACGTCTCCCTGTCTCACACCTTGCTGTAGTTGGATAGGATTAGAGCTCTGGTTCTGTAATCGGACCGACATGGTGGCGTTTTGGTATAAGTACCTCAGCACCTCGATGTACCTGTAATCTATTTGGCACCTCTGGAGAGACTGCAGCACGGCCCAGGTCTCGATCAAATCAAAGGCTTTCTCATAGTCCACGAACGCCAAGCATTGTGGCAAGTTATATTCTTCAGTCTTCTGTATAACTTGCCGCAGCGTATGAATGTGGTCTATGGTCCTTTTCGGAACCCGGCTTGTTCGGGAGGTTGGAAGTCGTCAAACCTGCGAGCCAGACGATTCGTAAAGACTCTCGAAAACAGCTTATAGATATAGCTCAGAAGCGAGATGGGTCGGTAGTTCTTCAAGAGAGTCTTATCGGCCTTCTTGAAGAACTGCATCACATCGCTTCTGCCCCATGCCTCTGGCGTTTTGCCCTCAAGTATGACAGAGTTGAAGAGCTTCTGGAGGACTTTAAGTATCGGCTTACCGCCCGCTTTCAGAAGTTCGTGTCGTGGTATGCCTGTACGGAATCTCACACTTGAATGCGAACCCACCGAATCCGAAAATAAAGAAAATGAGAATTTTTTATCGCACAATATGATTAATTTTCAATCAGGTCCTATTCCGTCACCGGGGCAGTTCAGTGAGGACCTAGACTATATTCTTAATAAATATACAAATGCAACTTTGGGTCATAATACGACCACATCGATCAATGAAAATGAGCCTGGACCTAGCATTAGAACTCTAAATTATAATGAATTTTAATTCAAAATAAGCTTTTTGTACCTCATATTATATCCATCTGTAAGTATAATAAATGTGAATAAATATTGTAAATAACACATATACTTATGTTTGTTTTCATTTGTTGTTTATATTCTTTAGGTAGGTACCACAAATTCTCCTATAATCATCATTACCACGTAAAAGTTTAGTAGGAGTAATTATGTTTACAGTTAATACTTATACTAGTACTTATAATAATATAATAATACAGTCAATAAAATTAAACATACCTTACCTTACCTACTGCATTATGTTATACTGTGGCGTTCTCGCCCGCCAAAGTTCGCCGTACGTAGTTCATATCAAGTCGGCTCCCACGTAACGCGGACGCAAGCCGACTGGGTGAGCGAAATACCTAAATGTTCGGAACAAGGTGGCCTTAATAAGATTTACACCCAACATTGCGCATTGGGCCCACGAGTTGGATTCATGGTCTTTTTGTCATTTCGCATTAAAATGAATGATAATGTCATTCCTATACATTGATAACAGCTATGGCCCCAATACTGATCCTTGCGATACTCGTATGACCGACAACAAGAGCCCATTCAAGCGCTACCTTACTTTGACCTTTTTTTTATTCTATTTTATACGGGCTCCTGGCAAATAAATAAATAAATATTGGACACCATCACAATATACATTGTTCCAATACTAAAGTATAGTAACTTAAGGTGGTTCGACCAGCTCAGTAGCGCCACCAATAGAAATACATAATTTACGATTTATCAAGGGTTAGAATAAAAGTTTCGGTTATTTTGCGCTAATAGAAGAGTAAAGTGCAATTTTTAAGTATTTTTTCATGGCCTCAAATATGAGCATTAAGTTATGGATCTCGATATTGCTAAAAGTGGCCACTTTTGGCACTATTGATATTCACGACTTATTGCTTAAGTTTGAGTTCTTAAAAGTATATTTATAAAATGCATTTTACTCTTTTATTTGAGCAAAATAACCGAAACTTTTAATCTAAGGCTTTAATAAAACGTAATTGATTAATTTCCATTGGTGGCGCTACTGAGCTGATCGAACCCCCTTAAGCACTAGTATTTTGGAAATTGGAAACAACGACGGGTATTACCACATACACCCAGACCCGAGGAAATATTGAAAAGTTCGTTTTTCAACATTCACCCGACCGGGGATCGAACCCGGGACCTCTAGAGATAGCGGCACCTTGAAACCGGTGCATACACCACTCGGCCATGGAGGTTGTCATAAAATCGTTTTTTTTTTAATTTTTAATCCACAACGGGTATAGCACTTAGCCTTCATCACACCTGATGATAAGTGGTGATAAGGCTGAAGGTGGAAGCGCACTACTCCCGGAATCCTCAATCACTGAGGAACTATCTTATCTCTCACTGGCCGGAACACAATAATGCTGAAAATTTCATTGTTATGGCGTCACACTTAGATAAGATGGTGGTAGCTAGTCAGGCGGACTAAGAACAAGTCCTACCACCAACCAAACCGAATACAATATCGCTTCCCGGCAAGAAAAGTGTCACAACAAATATTGGGTACAAAATGACATAATTACAGCATTAAGTAGCGCGTTTTTCATTTGTTCGGCTGCAAAAACGTCTTTATTATGTTGCGCATGGTTACCGCTAGATGACGCTAAGATGACGCCAGAAAAGCGTAAGTTTTAGAGCTGGTACACACTGGGCGCTCGGCGTTGCGTTAGGCGAGTGTTACTAGGGCGAGTATACTTCTTAGTAGCTTAGTGCGGATATGGGTTCCGAAGTAATTGTTTTGTGTGTGGCTCCTCTGCAATCACTTCAAAAGACGACAACGATGGAGAAAAAAGAACATTGGGTGCACCTAATATTAAAAGATAAAATAGACTCATGGAATTTTTGTAGCATTTTATCAAAACATGGACCTAACTTTTTCAATTGTTATAGAACTTGTATAAAACCATTTGATAAATTTCTGCATATTTTATAAACTGACATTACGGGCGATTCATAAAAATGTAGAGAGTCAATTTCCCTAAAATTTTCCTCAACGTGTGTCCACTCTACAGGAAAGCGCGCGATCACATGTACAGCCCCAAGGCGGCCCATGTATTTGAGAACGCTCGGCTAACGCCAAAACTGACAGCTCGCATTTAACGCGCGCTTGTCAAAAAGCGCGCGGTTCAGTGTGTACGAAACATCAAAAATGTTTGAGATGACAGGTTCTCAGAGCGCGCGTTACCAAAGCGCGCGGTCGAAAGCGCTTAGTGTGTACCAGCTCTTAATAAGGCCAAAACTTCGAAAGAAGTTTGTTTTTCATGTTTTTTTATTTTTGGTTTTTTGGTTACTTTTTCGTTATCTTTTATTAATATTGAAGCATTTTAATAAAAGTAATGGTGATTAGGTACATTAAAATGTGTATTATTTTTGAAACTTCAGAAATTTTAATCGAAAAGAGAGTTATAAATCATAATATACATCAAATTGAAAGGTTTCTTAAAAGTTACTTTAAAAAAAGTTTAAATTTTTCTGTTAAATTTAAAGCCTTATATAAACATAATATAAGCTATTTGCACATTAAATTTCAGTAATCTGACTATTATAGTTTTAAAATTATTGACATTTAAATGAACAAAAAACTATTAAAGTTACATTTTCTCGAAACTGCAATTTTTGTATTGTGACACTTTTCTTGCCGGGAAGCGACAAGTACCCCTACTGGGAATCGAACCCGGGACCTCTGGGTCTGAAATCGGTGGTATAAATTATTATTTATAAACCACTAGACCACAGAGGCGGTTAAAATCCGCTCAATGAAGATTTAACGGCAAATCTCAACAACATTCGTTGTTCCAGCCCTATTCGCCGAAATCACCCGTATCCTCAATCACATAATGGCGGTCGGCACTCACGCGCTCGACATCGGAGCTCTCACGCCGTTCTTCTGGCTGTTCGAGGAGCGAGAGAAGATGATGGAGTTCTACGAGAGAGTGAGCGGCGCGAGAATGCACGCCGCTTATGTACGACCAGGGGGAGTGGCATTGGTAAGAATAGGGTAATGGCAGACAGAATAAATAATAGTTACTAGCAGGCCTATTTCACTCCCCGTGTCGGCTCGAAACCGCGGCGGCAACGCCGGCGTTGTAAATCCATAGAAATTAGGTCCGCAAAAGAGCTAGAATATATGCGATAAAAAGAGATGCAACGACAACGAGTGGCCGTTCGTAATTTGCCTGCGCCGTACAAGCTGAATTCTTCTTTGTTGCGTTATAGTTAGAATTGCTATTTATTTAAATGACTTAGCGGAGTGAACTATCTGTTACATAGTAACTATTTAGTAATCTGTGTTACTAGTAACAGAACCTGCACTCTGCGAGACCATTTAAACAAATAGCAACTCTAACTTCAACACGATAAAGTAGAATTCAGCTTGTACGGCTCTAATTACGAACGGCTAGACGTTGCATTTCTTTCTATCGCATATATTCTATCGCGCTCGAGCGGGCGCCGGGCGGTCCGCTGTAAATTGTATTGAATTAGTATCCCGAGATATACCCGAAGCAGTAGGCACTTATCTCGGGTTCTTGAGCGAGTGACGGACGCCTGGCGGTATACGTGCGAAAGAAGATGATGGAGTTCTACGAGCGAGTGAGCGGCGTTAGAATGCACGCCGCTTATATACGACCGGAGGGAGTGACATTGGTAAGAATAGGGTGTAAGAATAAGAATAAGAATTCGTTTATTTGCAGAAAACATGGTACAATTTTCGTCTTAATTAAAAGTAGGTTCATAGTCATACATGTCTTACCGCGCTAGTGATATGCAAATATTCTGTCGTCATTCAGATATTATTATAATCGATATCACATAAAAAAAAATCAAACAGATCAAAGTAAAGACAAAATCATGAGTTGCCTTTTTTGAAATTAAGTACTAACAATTATGTTAAAATTACAATACATATAAAAGGGTAAAGGGTGGTATTTTGGCGGTATACGTACGAGAGAAGATGATGGAGTTCTACGAGAGAGTAAGCGGAGCTAGAATGCACGCCGCTTATATACGACCGGGGGGAGTGACATTGGTAAGAATAGGGAAAAGTGACATGGGTAAGAATAGGGAAAAGGGAGGTATTTTGGCGGTATACGTACGAAAGCAGATGGGAGTGGCATTATTGGTAAGAAATATACATCACTAAATTTTAATTAGTACAAAGATTTTAGGGGATTATAGTGTCCATCAATACGAAAAAATTTTACTATGGG
Organism: Crambus lathoniellus; assembly: GCA_949710035.1. Taxonomy (NCBI): domain Eukaryota; kingdom Metazoa; phylum Arthropoda; class Insecta; order Lepidoptera; family Crambidae; genus Crambus; species Crambus lathoniellus. The sequence continues at coordinate 13,011,794 of OX453324.1, read as the reverse complement.
CCTCCACAGAATCCGGAAAAAAAAACAACTGTTCCATACAAAAGTACAACATCGACTCGACTGAAATGTATGGAACAGCTGTTTCATACAAAAGTACAACATCGACTCGACTGAAATGTATGGAACAGCTGTTTCATACAAAAGTACAACATCGACTCGACTGAAATGTATGGAACAGCTGTTTCATACAAAAGTACAACATCGACTCGACTGAAATGTATGGAACAGCTGTTTTTTTTCGCGATTCCGTGGTTGGCACCATAGTGAAAATTGTTCGTATTGATGTACACTATCATCCCCTAAAATCTTTGTAATAATTAAAATTTAGTGGTGTATAGGGTAAAGGGAGGTATTTTGGCTTAATTAGTGACCTTTTCTAAAATAGTTTGTTTAGGAAACGCATGAACGATTTAGCGGAGCCCGTGGGATATTCGTGCTCCTTACACTGGTAACAACTCGCGAGCGCTGTGTCATGAAACTCATGAATGTCTTGTAGAGGCGCCTAGGTAAAAATTCTGTTTAAGAAACATCCATCCTTGTAATGATTTCTATGTTGATGGTTCCGTCAAAATGTTAGTACTAATTAAACAAGAATGGTGTATGTTATTTAAATTTTTATTTTTTTGCATTCACAATGCAATTTTATTATTGAAAAATGGAAAATGAAGTACTTACAAAAAACATGAGTCGTCCCGTCTCACAAGTAGCGCCGATTTAAGGTGGTTCGATGAGCTCAGTAGCGCCACCAATGGAAATAAATCATTTACGATTTATCAAGGGCTTAGAATAAAAGTTTCGGTTATTTCGCGCAAATATAAGAGCAGATGCAATTTTTAATTGTTTTTTCATGGCCTCAAATATGAGCACCAAGTTATGGATCTCGATATTGCCAAATGTGGCCACTTTTGGCACTATTGAGATTCACGACTTATTGCGTAAGTTTGAGTTCTCAAAAGTATATTTATAAAATGCATTCCACCCTTTCACCTGCGCGATTTAACCGAAACTTTTAATCCAAGCCTTTAATAAAATGCAATTGATTTATTTCCATTGGCGGCGCCACTGAGCTCATCGATACACCTTAAATAACTTACAATACCACTAATTTCATCTTTAGCGATTGTCAAATATCTGGAAAGATATTTCTTTCGTGTGGTAGGGTAGTAATATCTTCACATTGATGAAATTAACGCTGGCTATACAGCGCGTAAGAAGTATTGGATAAATTCGACGCTTCTCAGTCAGATTAGTCGTCTGGATAGCGAAAGGTCGTGGGTTCGAGTACCATCGGAGCTAGTTGTGAGACAGATCGACTTTTTCTAAATACTTCATTTTCCATTTTTCAAGAATCCTCCTTAATATTATAAATGTGAAAGTTTAGATGTTTGTATGTTTGTTACTCAATCACGCCAAAAACGGCTGAAATTTGGGACACAGATACTTTGAAGCCTGGAGAGGAACATATTAGGCTACTTTTTATCCCGGAAAAATAATAAAATAAAAAAATAAAAAAAAGCTTTATTGCACACAACGAAAGAAATACAATGACAAGAAGACAAAATAAAATATAGAAAACAGACAATAGGCGGCCTTATTGCCTAATGGCAATCTCTTCCAGGCAACCTTGGGTGAAAGAAGAAATAAATAGCAAGGAGAAAAGGGGAATGGGTGCAAAAACAAGATAGGATAAAGAAGGTTTATACTATACTTAGGTGAAAAAAATAATAATAATAAATAAAATAAAATAAAATTTAAACATTTAAAAAATATATATATATGTTTATATATATAATTACATAGATAAGGACAGGACAAATATCATATTCCCGCGGGATAACGTCGTGTAGTCCACGCGGGCGAAGTTGCGGGCGGAGAGCTAGTGGTGTATATCTGAAAACAATATAAATTTTCACCATTCTTGTTCCAGGACATGCCTCTAGGCCTAATGGACGACATATACGAATTCTCGTCCAAATTCGCCGAGCGTCTGGACGAAGTGGAAGATGTTCTGACCACCAACAGGATATGGGTGCAGCGGACCAAGGATATCGGCATCGTCTCGGCTCAGGACGCTCTTAACCTCGGATTCAGGTAAGTCCGGCTCGAAGGACCAACTACAATCAGGGCAAGATCTTCGAAATTATCCAAATTAACCTATTTTTTATTAAAAAGTAAACAATCAAATATTCTTTATTTTGAGCAGATAAAAATATATAAGTATTGGAGTTTTATAAGCGATCTTGATTATTTTGTGGCTAAAAACACGATATTCGTATTTCCATTAGACTATAAAAATTTCATTATTTTTATACTTTTTGGATAATATACTTACTTAGATTATTAATCTCTAATTCATGAATATAGAAGATTATATATTATCAGGCCACTTTTTCGAAAAGTGAATTTATGCTCAAAATAACAACAACAAAAGCATTGAAAAAATGAAAAAGTGAGGTTATTTTCATTACTCGTCACACATATAGAAAAAGACAAAGACGAGAGTTTTTGGAAGATCCTGCCCTTAATGCAATAACCGAAAAACCCATACACCCCAACTAATTCATTTTATACCTATTAAATTGAATTCCATATTTTTGTTTAAATAAACTGCTAAGATCAATGACGTTTTATTAATAGACACGTTACAGTCGAATAAATTGCATTTTAAAATGGCGACGTACTACCTACACGTTAAAAGAAACCAAAAACAAGCACAAGTTGTCAAAATATATTTATCTCTTCCTAACAACAGACATTTCCGCATATCTATCTCTTTTCACCAAAATAATGTAAGTCAGAGACATATATACACAAACCCCCACTGTCAAAAAGAGATAGCAAGCACTGTCTTATGTGCCAGTTTTCTGTCTCTTTCATGCGTTCACAAAACTTTACAAGCTTACTCGCTCATGCATGTCGAACTGGCAACAGCGCAAAAGTCATCACTAATTATCAAATTTTTATTTTAAATTTTTTATTTCAATAATTACGTATGAAATGAATCAATTTTCTTGTCTTTTAAAGATCCGGCATAGTTTTTGCAACTTCTCTAAACACAGGAAGGCATTAAGTTTATTATTTGAGGCGTAATCGAAAAATTGTTACAGCGCGTTGACACGACAAGGGTCTGTGTGTGACTGATTAAACTTCGGGCAATTACCTTACTTTTTCGACGCCACTTTTTAGTTCAGATAACGTATCTACATATAAAACATCATTGGCTAAGATATTCTTGCTCATAGGTCTCCGTGACTTTCTGACAGCTCTACAATGACATAAGAGAGCACGTGACGGGTCGCGCGCGTATTGAATTAATAGGCAGTAGACACAAACATTATCGTTTACCCCACAAAACTAAAACTACTGGACCGATTTAGAAAATTCTTTGACCATTAGAAAGCTACATTCTTCCCGAGTGACATAGGCTATATTTTATCCCTATACTCCCACAAGAACGGGTGCCACGCGGGTAAAACCGTGAGTATCCGCTAGTTACTGCAGAGTGGGCTTATAGTCTGTGGGCAGCCGATAAAAGATATGTAGGTTGTGACGATGTATCTATATAAGCCTCTTTGGAGGATGTTGATTTATTGATTAATATAGTTTTAAGAAGAAAGTGTGGTTTGACGTATTCTATGATAGCCCGTCGACAGGGCACGATCCATAAATACAGCTATGTAATACAAAGTAGAATCGTTTTATAGGAATAATTATCCTAACTAACAGTGCAAATATTCTTTTCACTTCTCATGCTCGTAAAGTTCGTGTTTATGTTGGGTATAGGCTGCGTAAAATCGCTTTTTAAGCTCTAGTGCATAAAGTAAAATCTTCGTCTAAAGTCTCAGACTCTGACAAAGGGCGTCAGGTAAACAGTCTTAAATAAACTTGTTATTTCATTCTGTTTCTTCAATTTTGTACATAAAATCCATGTTAAATTACTAAATTAATAAAACTAGTCAAAACAAATGAGTTTTCTAAGAAATAAGTAATGCAAGAGCATTATGGACTACGATCTATGCTAAAGTCACTGTGCTGCCACTGCCACGTATAAAGAAAAAGAAAAAGAAAGTCTTCCCGCCAACATGGCGAAGTCTTTGCAATATTTCTATTTATTTTCCTTACAATAGAAGTGAAAAGCAGAGTGTTTAACTCGTACATAAAACCCATTTTACCCTCGACTTGACTATATATACGTCTCGGGTAGAATGGTACGTTTTATGCACTTGTTGTACAATCTGCTATTATTCAGCCCCCAAATAGAACGTAGTGGCTAAGTGGCCACTACATTACTAATAACATCCTCGTTTGTAGCGGTGTGATGCTCCGAGGTTCCGGCATCAAGTGGGACTTACGCAAGACGCAGCCCTACGACGCATACCACCTGGTGGACTTCGACGTGCCTATCGGGACTTACGGGGACTGCTACGACAGGTGAGAGATATCATCCGACGCCCACTGCTGGGCATAGGGATATAGGAAGAAAGAAAGAAAGGAAAAACATTAGGAACACACAAAGTATACGACACATGTCAAACAGAAACAGAAATTAAACACTTAGGCTCGTATTATGGAACGACACTCACACACACACAGGTATTTGCATCCCTTTCTAGCTATAATTGAGAAGAGATCTCCACTTGAGTCTCGTTCTATAATACGGACCTTAATGCATTACAGGAAGTAGAAAAAAGAAAACATTAAAGATTTACAAGGTGTACAGTTAAAAGGCCCTGTCTAAGGACTCCCTCACAAAACTGTGATGCGACGTCGCATCGCTTAAATACGCGGCGTGCCATGCTAATAAAAACCTTATTGTTTGTCAAATACTTGACACGCGTCCCAGATCTTTGCGATGCGATGTGAATTCGCAGACGGTGGTATCAGAGTAGGATGTGTCAGAATCCAGAAATCGCTCTTACACGAATTTAAGTTAGATATAGAGCTTTCTCTATCACTCAATACCATACAAATGAGATAGGATTTGCGCAAGACGCAGCCCTACGACGCATACCACCTGGTGGACTTCGACGTGCCTATCGGGACTTACGGGGACTGCTACGACAGGTGAGGGATATCATCCGACGCCCACTGCTGGGCATAGGGATATAGGAAGAAAGAAAGAAAGGAAAAACATTAGGAACACACAAAGTATACGACACATGACAAACAGAAACAGAAATTAAACACCTACTGCCGCACTCAGAGACGATAATTAACTTTAATTGGCATTAAATTTATCATTCCTACTTTGTTATTCAATGCTGGACATATAAAAGAGACAGATATAGATTTAATTGTCACTTAAAGTTAATTCACGTCTCTGAGTGCCCTAGTTAATGCATTACAGGAAGTAGAGAAAAAAGATTTACAAGGTGTGCAGCTAAAGGACAAAACTGCAATGCAACGTCGCTCTTACACGAATTTAAGATGGATATAGAGCTTTCTCTATCACTCAATTCCATACAAATGAGATAGAACTTGCGTAAGACGCAGCCCTACGACGCGTACCACCTGGTGGACTTCGACGTGCCTATTGGGACTTACGGGGACTGCTACGACAGGTGAGGGTTATCATCCGACGCCCACTGCTGGGCATAGGGATATAGGAAGAAAGAAAGAAAGGAAAAACACTAGGAACACACAAAGTACACGACACATGACAAACAGAAACAGAAATTTAACACCTACTGCCGCACTCAGAGACGTCACTTAACTTTGGCATTAAATTATCATTCCTACTTTGTTATTCAATGCTGGACATATAAAAGAGACAGATATAGATTTAATTGTCAATTAAAGTTAATTCACGTCTCCGAGTGCTTCAGTTAATGCATTACAGAAAGTACAGAAAAAAGATTTACAAGCTGTGCAGCTAAAGGACTCTGTCTAAGGGCTCCCGCACAAAACTGCAATGCAACGTCGCTCTTACACGAATTTAAGATGGATATATAGCTTTCTCTATCACTCAATTTCATACAAATGAGATAGTTGTAGTATGGGGCCTGCTACGACAGGTGAGGGGATATTGGAGTTAGCCCACTTATACCGCACCGCTCCCACCCAACCAATGGATGAGCAGTCAAATATGGACTTAACGTCGTGCTCTGTAGATGCACTTTTGACGACCGATTAGGCGCAGGGGTAGGCTACCCCCTTCTGCGCCAGTGGTCTCGGGTTCGATTCCCGAACAAGACAAATATTTGTGTGCATGAACATGTCTATTTGTCTTGGTCTGGGTGTTTACTATGTATATTAAGTATGTATTTACAAAAAAAAAAAGTATTTAAGTATATATTTATCCGTTATGAAGTTTTCCATGATTCAGTTTCTTAATGAAATTAAAATGGGCTTAGATAAATTGGTGAGAATGTAAGAAGTTATTTATTTTTTATTATTTACTTTAGCTTGCGGCAGGCTCGCTTACCGCGCGCTGTCTGCTATTGTATATTGTTACTGTAAAGTGCATCTACAGTGAACGATATTAAGTCCAGATTTGGCTGCTCGTACTTTGGTTGGGACGGAGCGGTGCGGTATAAGTGGGCTATGTATATACCTTTAAAGAGATGGGAGGGGGACTCGAAAATTCGTGTGACGTAATATGTAGACGGCCCTAAAGGAAATACACTAGCCACACGACACATGACAAACAGAAACAGAAATTAAACAACCCCCTTATTCCAAAACGTAGACTAAAATAGTCCTGGTTTAAAACTGGTACTAAACTGGTGCTGTCACTTTCATTTTCCAAATGAAATACAGAATTACCATCAGTTTTAAACCAGGTCTAACTTTAGTCCACGTTTTGGAATAAGGGGGAAAAGGTTTACTACTTTTTGTTAATAAAACCAGTATTTCCTCACCACCAGGTATCTCTGCCGAGTCGAAGAGATGCGTCAGTCCTTACGCATCATCGAGCAATGCCTCAACCAGATGCCCCCCGGCGAGGTGAAGACTGATGACTCTAAACTGACGCCACCTTCGCGCGACGAGATGAAGGTAGACCATCAGATCATTATTATTATTTAATCTCTGACCATCTTAGATCAATACCTCAATTAAATGTCTGTGAGTGAGGTGAAGACTGACGCCACCTTCGCGTAAGGAGATGAAGGTAGATCACCAGATTATCATCAACATGTTTTGATGTCCTTAATCTTTGAGCATCATGGAGCAATGCGTAAACCAGATGCCCCCCGGCGAGGTGAAGACTGATGACTCTAAGCTGACGCCACCTTCGCGCGACGAGATGAAGGTAGACCACCAGATCATCGTCATTCTTTAATCTCTGACTATCTTAGATCAATACCTCACTTAAATGCCCCTGAATGAGGTGAAGACTGATGACTCTAAACTGACGCCACCTTCGCGCAAGGAGATGAAGGTAGACCACCAGATCATTATCATTCTTTAATCTCTGAGCATCGTAGAGCAATACCTCAATTAAATGCCTGTGAGAGTCATCAATGTGAAAATATTACTACCCTTGACATTCGCCCGGACAGTGAAAGGTCGTGGGTTCGAGTCCAATCGGAGCTAGTTGTGAGACGGCTTGATTTTTTTCTAATAAGTACTTCATTTTCAAAAATAAAAGTTGCATTGTGAATGCAAAAAAGTAAAAACAATCATAGAGCAGTGACTCATCTTAATGATAAACACTTACGACGCCTCCTCCTTTTTATTAACTTGCCATGTTAGTAAGTGTGGGACAAATCTTGCAAGTTTAATATGACCCACTTCCCAGTCCGATGGAGCTGAAATTTTGTATACTTACAGGTTGGGTTCAGATGACAATACAATGTTAAAGTACAGTCAGCAAAAAAGCTTGTCATGAAAATGATATTGAAACTAAAAACTTATTTATATGTAATTTTGACTTTTTTGTTTCAGACTTCGATGGAAGCCCTGATTCATCACTTCAAGCTGTTCACACAAGGTTACCAGGTTCCGCCTGGCGCCACTTACACCGCCGTGGAAGCGCCAAAGGGAGAGTTTGGAGTATATCTGGTCTCTGATGGCAGTTCCAAACCCTACAGGTTAGTATACATAGACATACTACAGGCTATACAAAGTAGACTATCATCATCATGTCAGCCGAACGACGCCTACTGCTGGGCTATAAATAAAATATAAATATAAATAAATATTCTCTTACAATCACACCAATTATCTAAGCCCGTAGTTAATTTCTTAAGAAACTGTGTCTACGTGAACTTGATAACGGATAAATATATACTTATATACTTTTTGTTTGTAAATACATACTTAATATACATAGAAAACACCCAGACCAAGACAAATAGACATGTTCATGCACACAAATATTTGTCTTGTTCGGGAATCGAACCCGAGACCTCTGGCGCAGAAGGCAGGTAGTTTACCCCTGCGCCAAATTGGTCGTCAACTATAGACTAGTCTATATGTTAGGCTAAACTATATTATATGATAGGCATTGTTAAATATAGCTTCAAACTAAACTATATTATTACCAAAAAAATATAAAACGCGACTGCCAGAACCGAACTAAAAAGTAAAAAAACAAGCTCTCATTGCAGTCGGGGAACTATGCTGTGGAATATTTAAATTAAAAAGGTTCTGCTTTTTCGTCGTGTTTTTTTTATTTTTTTAAATTATTAATTTTTATTTTATTTCTACCGCGGTTTTACCCGCGTGGTTCCCGTTCCTGTGGGATAAAAGTATCCTATGTGTTATTCCAGTCTATAATCTATATCTGTTGCAAATTTCATTCAGATTCGTTTAGTAGTTTCTGTGTGAAAGACTTAAAATCTGATAGAAAGTCACGGAGATCTATGAGCACGACATATCTTGGAAGTTTCTTTGAAGTGTCTTTTTTTATGGAATTCAATCTCTTACTAAAATTATAATTGTGAAAGTTTAGATGTTTGGATGTTTGAATGTTTGTTACTCAATCACGCCAAAACGGCTTAACGGATTTGGCTGAAATTTAGGACACAGATACTTAGTAGCCTGGATAGGAACATAGGCTATTTTTTATCCCGGAAAAGTATCACATTCCCGCGGGATAACGTCGTGAAGTCCACGCGGGCGGAAAGCTAGTATAACATAAATTCGTTGGGCTGTTCTGACGTTGTATTTATTTAAATTTTACTTTTTTGCATTCACAATGTAATTTTTATGATTGAAAAATTGAAAATGAAGTATTTTAGAAAAATGGAGCTTGTTGTGAGACGGGTAGATCTTTTTTTTAAATACTTCATTTAAAATTTTTCGCATTGTATTTATTCTCTTCTCAGATGCAAGATAAAAGCGCCCGGCTTCGCTCACCTAGCAGCGCTAGAGAAGATCGGGCGAAACTCCATGTTGGCGGACATCGTGGCCATAATCGGCACACTCGACGTTGTATTCGGCGAAATCGACCGATGAATGCCTACAGGGGGCGCTCTCTGAGGTATTGCCCTATATCTATACTAATAATAATCTTAAGTTAAATAAAAAAATAATTTAAAATTTAATTAAAAAAAAATTAAATATACTTAATGATAAAATTAGTAAGTACTTATAAAATATTTAAATAAGTATTTAGTAAACATTTCATTTTATGGCAACCTTTTTTGCTGACTGTACTTTAATATTGTATTGTCATCTGAACCAAACCTGTATACAAAATTTCAGCTCCTTCAGACACTGGGAAGTGGGTCAAACTAAGCTTGCAAGATTTGTCCCCCACTAACTAACATGGCAAGTTAATAAAAAGCTTGTAAAATACTCAGACCAAGATAAATAGACATGTTCAGGCACACAAATATTTGTCTTGTTCGGGAATCGAACCCGAGATCTCTGGCGCAGAAGGCAGGTATCCTACCCTTGCGCCAAATTGGTCGGTCGTTTTTACTGACGAATTAATGATTTGATTTGATTTAGCGCATCACGATTCTGCAGTTAGTCCAATTAAATGTTACAAACTTGAGAAATAGTAGATTGTATTACAAGGGAGCAAAATAATATATTTACGGCGAGGGCGCTATTTTAAATCCAGAGCGCAGTGAAGGATTCTAGAGTAGAATCTCGAGCGCAGCGAGGGATTCTAAAGTAGAATCCTGAACGCAGTGAGGGATTCAATATACGCCACCCGAGGTGAAAATAATTTTGCGGCCATCTCAAAGTAGTTTTTCTTCTTCTTTACAGAAACGGCTGCCTTGCAAACTACCTTCAAGCAATGCTTCCTTTGTCACATCAAAGTAATCAAACGTGTCATTTCCAAGTGTACGCCGTTCCTTAGGGACCGCAAGCCACAGAACACAAGAAAGAAGTTAGTGGGTTTGCTCAAAACAGCATATCCTCGATACATTTTCCGTGTAAGATTTTGAATTTGTTCTCGTTATTGAAAATGTAGTATTTAAAAAAATCTTTGTTATACCCGTCCCTCTCACTCCCCAGTCGTGACAGAATCGAGTAAAAGGGGCGGGGCTAACGTAGTACTGTAGTATTTTATCAAAGCTTTGAACAAATACTCGAATACCTGTGCTACCATGAAGCTCGACTTAATACTGAGGTAACTGGAGAGTGCAGTACTAACACTTTTTTGTCACCAAAAATTACACAATGGCTGTCTTCCGTCTCACCTACACTTTAAAAAAATACGTATGGTCATATGAGACAACTGACAGCCACTACATACATAAATGTCAAATTTGCTGGATACACTTTTTTATTCAGGGTGAGAACTCCAGTTACCTCAGAGTATTAAATCGAGCTTCATGTGTGGTACACATGTGTCCAAACATTTGTTCAAATGTTTGTGCTATGTCTGGCGCCGGCATTACAGAGTACGGCTCCTGACTCCGATCGGACTCGAACCCACTACCTTTGTCTGTCCGGGCGAATGCTCTGAGCATTCTAATACTTCATTTTCGATAATAAAAGTTGCATTGTGAATGCAAAAAAGTAAAAAATGTTTTAAGTTGCCGTGGCAACTGTCTTATTTATTATTGTTCTTTCGATTCACGCTGTATTCAGTACAAAGTGCGTGACAGGCTCCTCCTTCCCTCTCTCTTGTGTTCTGCGGCAACAGTGGGCAAACTATGAGTTTTTTTTGCCGTTTACTGTACAGTAACCAGGAGACATTTCGTATGAAAATCTGTACAGCGCCTCTAGTGGGCAGTAGCAGAACTACAGATTCTTATGTCTCCCGTTGTACGTACAGTTAACGGAAAGAAAAACTCATGGTAGGCCCACAGGACTATTTAGACATAAGGAACACTCGCTAGTAATGTACATTCTTTGTAATATATTATTTTCTTTGATAGTTCTTTCTTATAGGGAATTGTTGATTTTACCAATTTTTTTACGCCTTACCATCTTTCTGTGACTTACTGGATTCTAGTTAAGCGTTAGTGTAAAAATCAATAAATTATTTGAAATATGTTTGTTTTGTTTTATTTGTAAAGGTACTACAAAACGTGTGCTACATCACGGCGCGGCCCACTCTGAAAACCGCAATTCTGACTACATGGTCATTTTGTCCTATTTTGTCCTATTTCTGTCCCAAATTTTCAGAATTCGTCGTAAAGGGGACGAAAAGATATAAGCGATTTAAATGGTCCATGCCAAAGCAAACCTTCATTATGGCACGGACAGGCTATATTTATTGAACCATAACACCTAGCCAGGATCTGATTAGTATAACATTTTGTCCCTTTTTTATAGAACCCGCAATGCCTGGAATCAAAACGAAATGAAGCGCCGTTCAAAAGATATAAAGGAATGATTTGGTCCATGCCATAATTAACCTACATTATGGCGCGGACTTTTTAACCAGGTCAGCTAGAGAAAATCTGGTTATTGGAAACGATTCGTGTACATTCGTCCCAATTCGTCCTAAAAGCCACAGAATTCGTCGTCCTTTGGTTTAGGAGATAATCGGAATTAAAATTTTGTTTTTATAGTACAGGAGCTGACTTCCTATTTAGTGACGATGTTTGTAACTTGTTCTTGTTTTGCGTGTTTGTGTTAGAATAATTAAGTGTATTAGTAACACAAAAGTATAACGTAAAGTAATACGTAACTTTTATGCATTTTCGAAACTCAAAACCTTAATTTTTAAGTCATAAACAAAAATATTTTCTTAAGAGATATTTTGATCCTGGGCTCCTAGACTATATCAAAAACATGTACAGTCGCGTACAAAATAATTTCGATAGAGGTCATGTATGAAGTTGCATTTCAATGTTATATTGCTCTTCTTTCGAAATTATTAATATTTGGAGGTGGGGCTCCCACCGTGGGAGTGAAGTGAATAGTGGAGTGGGGGTTGGGGGGAAAAAAGGGTTTGTTTGTATGAAACTTTTCTTCCTTCAATGTAATAGCTAGGTACTTGAAACATTGTACACTCGACAGCATATCAGGTTAAACAGTTGAACTGCTATAACAGCTTTTATGACGTAGGGCATAAAGGCGGTCTCAAGTTCAACATGTATAGTCTGATGTGCCGCCGTGTGTACATATACAGGGTTATTTGTTATTCATTTAAAACATCTCGTGGGGTTAATCAGACCATCAACCTGAACAACTTTCATTATGAGACAGATATTAGATTGGAACAGCTGTTTTTTTTCACCGTAGAGTTAGTCCCATAGTAAAAGTTGTTCAGAATGATGGATAGAACACCAGGGTTTCGGCTTTAAAACCAATAAAAATTCAGCCCGTATAAGTTTTATCATTATAATTAGAAAAATATTATTAGGTAGGTTACATGATACTTTTTTTTATAAGATAACGTTTTTTTATAAGTAATAATTGTACATTCATAGATACCTCCTTGTCACCAAATCACATTTATTTATTGCAAAATCACAGTAAAATCACTTTGAAAAAATGTTTTATTTTGGGAAATATAGTTGATGAATTGCGGCACACAATATATTGCGGCACACCTCACCAGTGTTGCAAGTATGATTTCCCAAAAAAGGACGGTTGGCTTCTGAAAAGGTACGGTTTTATTTTACCAAAACCGAATTTTAATGTACAAACAATTAACTATTTCAAAGTCACTGGGTGGCGAGAAGCGAAGCGCAAGCGAGAGTTATTAGAAAGAAAAACAGGGTAAATAAATTTATGGTAAACCACGGAACGGAAAACTTTAACAGTACAGGATGGCCGATCATGTTGGCCGACCATGATGGCCCATCGTGTACAGGGCGAGTTTGCGTTGCTCGCAGACGGCAATCACACACAAACCGGCCCTGTACACGTTGCCCGATCATGGTCGGCAAGAAAAGCTCCCAGTACAGGATGGCCGATCCCATTGGCCGACCATGATGGGATACAAGTACAGAGCCAGTTTGCTTGTGATTGCCGTTGCGAATGCACACAAACTGCCCCCTAACCCCTGAGGCCCTGACGGAATCGAGTTGAGATGAAAATCGAACCGTTTTATAGATTTTAGTTATTTCGTACTGTTTTATTAGATTTAAGGTTAAAAATCCCACCTTCGATCACAACAAAGCTGGTTGTGATCGAAGGTGTGATTTTAGACCTTAAATCTATAAAACAGTAGACCTATAACGATTTCATTTAGTTCGGTATTCAATCACTACTTACTACATTGGCGCTATACAGTCGTTACTAGAATGGTGATTTTTTTTATCTTGATTCAATTTTGATCTCAACTCGATTCTGTCAGGGGTTAAGTAAGGGGTACCCTGTACATTTTGAGTGAATTTTACATTTGTTTACTACACAGTTTTCAATATCAGATTAATAGGAGATGTCATATATAAAATATGTAATTTTTATAGTGGCAAAAAGTACCTACCTTCGCGCTACCCAGTATATTACTATAATAATATTCTTTTTAGCGAATAGACTATAAAAAGTAGCAAATTATTTAAAAATCCGCTAGAATGGCAACACTGCACGCATGACAAGAACACTCTCTTTTTTTGGTTGGGTGTTTATGGCTTGGTTAAGAGCCGTTTAGACCAGACAACATGTTATTTTAACTTTTTGATTTTTGCATTCACAATGCAATTTTTAATATAGAAAAATGGAAAATGAAGTATTGAGAAAAAATCGACCCGTCACACAACTAGCTCCGATGGGACTCGAACCCTCGACCTTTAGCTTTCCGGGCGACTGCTCTAACCACTGACGACGACTCCGTAGCTCAGTGGTTAGAGCAGTCGCCCGGAAAGCGAAAGGTCGTGGGTTCGACTCCCATCGGAGCTAGTTGTGAGACGGGTCGATTTTTTCTCAATACTTCATTTTCCATTTTTCCAGACAACATGTTTCAAACACATGTTTCGCAACATCTACCTGTCTTGTCCATTTTGCTTCATGCTTTGTATCGGCTTAAACGCGGCTTTAGAGTTTTTCCCACGAACAACGACACGACACGATTTACAAATTGCGCGACAGTGTTGTCAGCACTATTTTCCAATAAAAGACGGTTCAGTTCACAGCATTGAGCATACATAAAGACAGTACGACCAACTTAACAGCGAATTGCTGACAGATTCGGCAAACTGTGAACTGCAGTTGCCATGCAACAAAATAGCACCTACAGTTTACGGTTTGATGGTAAATGGTACAGAAAACTGTACTTTTTGGTACGTTCTGGCAACACTGTTAGTAAATCGTCTCGTGTCGTTGTTCGTGTGTAAACGCCCTTACAAGCCCTCAACTTTATTCCGTTCCGTAATGCGCATTCTGTTCATGTTCCGATTGTAAAACTTAATGTTCACAGAGACTGTTCGTGCATTCCTCAATCTACGAAAAGTTCGTGCAAAAGGATGTAGCTTTCGCAAAGAGCCGCAAGATAGGAAGCTTAATGTTTGAAAAATTAAAAGGAAATATTTAGAAAAAAATCTACCCGTCTCACAACCAGCTCCGATGGTTTGGGTTGATTTTTTCTAAATTTCTAAAAAGTTACTTCATTTTCATTTTTTCAATAATAAAAATTGCATTGTAAATGCAAAACAATAAAAATTTAAATAACTCGCTTAATGTTTTACAATCGGAACACTGCGTATTACGGAACGGAATAGTTTTAATTAATTTTTACTGTACGCTTTTGTACGTGACTGTACTTATATAAAAAAACTGAATATCTCCTAAACCAAAGGACGACGAATTCTGTGGCTTTTAGAACGAATTGGGACGAATGTACACGAATCGTTTCCAATAAGCAGATTTTCTCTAGGTGACCTGGTTAAAAAGACCGCGCCATAATGTAGGTTAATTATGGCATGGACCAAATCATTCCTTTAGATCTTTTGAACGGCGCTTCATTTCGTTTTGATTCCAGGCATTGCGGGTTCTATAAAAAAGGGACAAAATGTTATACTAATCAGATCCTGGCTAGGTGTTATGGTTCAATAAATATAGCCTGTCCGTGCCATAATGAAGGTTTGCTTTGGCGTGGACCATTTAAATCGCTTATAACTTTTCGTCCCCTTTACGACGAATTCTGAAAATTTGGGACAGAAATAGGACAAAATGACCATGTAGTCAGAATTGCGGTTTTCAGAGTGGGCCGCGCCGTGATGTAGCACACCTACAAAACATCAACTTCTTGCACTAATAGCGTGGTTACACGGGCAATTTTTATGGCAATAATTGCCTTTCAACAGTAATGTTGTCATGTTTGTATTGCTTGTGTTCGTGACGTCATATTTGACAGGAATTGTGCAATTTTAGTTGCCAGTGTAAGCGCAATTAGACAATTAAATCCAATTTGTTCGGATCTAAAAAGAAATAGACCTTATTGGCTTAGGTATTGATAAAGATTATTTCACGGAAAAAAATCCATCATCTGTGTAAGTAGTCGACGG